>CM065739.1:3206167-3346014 GCA_033310375.1 Conus canariensis
AGAACGCACAGAGTATTTAAACCTGAAGAACACAGAGTATTTAAACCTGAAGAACACACAGAGTATTTAAACCTGAAGAACACACAGAGTATTTAAACGTGAAGAACACACAGAGTATTTAAACCTGAAGAACGCACAGAGTATTTAAACCGAAGAACGCACAGAGTATTTAAACCTGAAGAACGCACAGAGTATTTCAACCTGAAGAACACACAGAGTATTTAAACATGAAGAACCAAAGAAAACGGGGACATAATCAAGCTGACAAGTCAGGGGAGAGAAACAGCACGGTTTGGGAGCAACGTGCGCATGTAGGCACAGTCACCATTAGCTTGTCTTTTTTCTTTTTTCTTTTTTGAAACTTAACTTTTTTCATGAGTTAAAAAAAAGTCAAGATTTAAGTCCAGAACTTCAGTGATCACTGTTGGATATATAAAAACAATTACTCATGGATTAACCACTGTTTAAATTGACCCTATTTTTTCTTTTCTTTTTTTTTTCTTTTTAAAGATATTCTTGAAAGTGCAAGTTTTTCATGACTGCACACATGTAGGTGCAGGAAGATTTATTGTGTTTCCAGCCAGTGTTTACATGCAGACATTGGAGTGACTCACAGAAGTGGGAAATGTCATTCACAGGAAGATTTATTGTGTTTCCAGCCAGTGTTTACATGCAGACATTGGAGTGACTCACAGAAGTGGGAAATGTCATGCCCATACATATTTTGGGGGCAGTGCCTTCTTGGCAGGGCAAACACCATGTGAAAGACAAAATGGTGTGCAGTATCCTTAAGAAGGCAGTCTGTTAGGGCATCAACAACAACAACAACAAACTCTTTTGCTGTGATTTTTGTTCTGTTTAAGATGAAACCATCAAGATCATTTGAACTCTGTTCATGTTTGGAAACAGAAGGCATTGAAAAAAACAGTACAGGCATACAAACATGTCAAACCATGGTGTCCTTGTAGATTCAGGCTCATCAACAGTAGGGGCATACAAACATGTCAAACCATGCTGTCCTTGTAGATTCAGGCTTATCAACAGTAGGGGCATACAAACATGTCAAACCATGCTGTCCTTGTAGATTCAGGCTCATCAACAGTAGGGGCATACAAACATGTCAAACCATGGTGTCCGTGTAGATTCAGGCTTATCAACAGTCAGTCAGTCATTCCCTTGACTGCTGGGGTCGTTGGGGGGACGTGATGAGGCAGCCGCCATTTTTCTCCAGGCTCTTCTGTTGGTGGCTGTCGTGAGGAGATCTGGCATGGTCATTTTGGTCCAGTCCTTTATGTTGTCGGACCAGCTCTTTCTCTGCCGTCCTCGTCTGCGCCCTCCTTCAACGGTACCTTGAAGGATGGTTTTGGAGAGGGTGTTGTGACGAATGACGTGGCCAAACCATGCCATCTTCCGTCGTTTGACGGTTGCCAGAAGTGGTTCGTGGGGCCCAACCAGGTTAGTGACCAGGTTCTGCACATCAACAGTAGGGGCATACAAACATGTCAAACCATGGTGTCCTTGTAGATTCAGGCTCATCAACAGTAGGGGCATACAAACATGTCAAACCATGGTGTCCTTGTAGATTCAGGCTCATCAACAGTAGGGGCATACAAACATGTCAAACCATGGTGTCCTTGTAGATTCAGGCTTATCAACAGTAGGGGCATACAAACATGTCAAACCATGGTGTCCTTGTAGATTCAGGCTTATCAACAGTAGGGGCATACAAACATGTCAAACCATGGTGTCCTTGTAGATTCAGGCTCATCAACAGTAGGGGCATACAAACATGTCAAACCATGGTGTCCTTGTAGATTCAGGCTTATCAACAGTAGGGGCATACAAACATGTCAAACCATGCTGTCCTTGTAGATTCAGGCTTATCAGCATGGCACCCTCGTCAGTATGTCATTTTGTTTCCTTTCTTTTTTTTTGTAACATAGATAAAAAAAATTGTGAGAATGTCCAGTTAAAAAGAAAAAGAAAAAAAAAAACACCTAGCATTTGGAAATTTTGATGAAAACTTTTGTGTAAAAAATGGAAAAGTATCTTGGATAGACAAAAAGGGTAATGCACACACATGCACACCCATTATGATGACACTCACTGTCACAGACACTGACACACACACACACACTCACAGACACCTGGCAAAAACATACACATTCATGCACATACGGGCACGCACACATGCACATACGTGTGCAGGCGTATCGGCGCACACACACACACACACACAACACACACACACACACACACACACACACACACACACAAGTTAGAGAGAGAGAGAGAGAGATCCTGCTTAGAAAATGTGGCAAGAAGCTGGAAATTTGCTAGGAGCGTATGATACATCAAACTACTGATGTTAAGGGAACAAAATTATTTACCTCTTACACTTAAAATTTTCTCCTAGCAGACTGAATTGTTCCTCAAGTGTAAAGAAAATATTAAAACAATACAGATAACAAAGTTTAAAAAAATTGAATACTTATAGGAAATCATGGATATTGGAGTTTGAAAAAAAAGAAATGAACTGTCATTTCTGAACTAAGTGGTGAATTCTTTTCCTCTCAGACTCTGACCATTGTGTCTGAAGTTCTGAAGTGCCCGGTGCATGGTTCAGTCGGTTCAGCCGCCCAGCTGTGTCGGTCAGTTTGAACACCTGGTCAGGGTCAGTGTTCACACAGCTCAGAGCACTGGTCATCCAGTGTCCACATCAGTCCAGCTGCTGTCACACCACACCACGTTTCACCTCTGCATGCTCAGTTCACATCTCTGGTCTATCGGCCACACAGCTGTCACACCACACAACGTTTCACCTTTACATGCTCAGTTCACATCTCTGGTCTATCGGCCACACAGCTGGAAACTGCAGCATTGATATGCTGTGCCTTATTTTTTCACAGTGCCCTTTCGATGGATGAAAAAGATATTCTCTCACAGATCAAGGGCTGCACCCAACACTGCACAGTGTTCCTTGTTGTCCAGACATTATGGGACTTGTTCAGAGCGGCTGCTGTAGATCACCTTTTCTTCCACGTCCCTTCCACATGTGGGTGGCAGCTTTGCGCTTTGTTCACAGCCTGTTGCCCTGTTCCAGCGGCTGCTGTAGATCACCTTTTCTTCCTACGTCCCTTCCACATGTGGGTGGCAGCTTTGCGCTCTGTTCACAGCCTGTTGCCCTGTTCCAGCGGCTGCTGTAGATCACCTTTTCTTCCTACGTCCCTTCCACATGTGGGTGGCAGCATTGCGCTCTGTTCACAGCCTGTTGCCCTGTTCCAGCGGCTGCTGTAGATCACCTTTTCTTCCTACGTCCCTTCCACATGTGGGTGGCAGCATTGCGCTCTGTTCACAGCCTGTTGCCCTGTTCCAGGTGGTAAAGTAACACATAAAACTTCTTTTTTTAATTTTTTAATCTGAAATAAATGCTAAGTATTCAGATTGAATTCATCATAAAGAAATGCCAATTATCAAAGAAAAGTAGAGGTGTAAATCAGGAAAAAGCAGCAACAAAAAACAGCTGAACATGCCAGCATAAGCAAGGTTGGTGCAGCCATTAACATTGCAGGTGCACAAGGAAAGACTAGCTCTACCAGTGTATGTAGGGAATGAATGAAGATTGTTGTTCAGTGTGTGATGGATTGTTGTTCAGTGTGTAATGGATTGTTGTTCAGTGTGTGATGGATTGTTGTTCAGTGTGTGATGGATTGTTGTTCAGTGTGTGATGAGAGCTGATGGGAGCTGACCAGTACAGCATCTGACTGGAATTGTCTGCAGCAATTGGAGTAGGAAAGAAAAAGAGAACTGTTGCATGCAGCAGAAAATAAAATGAGGACTGTTGAATGCAGCAGAAAATAAAGTGAGAACTGTTGAAAGCAGCAGAAAATAAAATGAGGACTGTTGAATGCAGCAGAAAATAAAATGAGGACTGTTGAATGCAACAGAAAATAAAGTGAGAACTGTTGAAAGCAGCAGAAAATAAAATGAAGACTGTTGAATGCAGCAGAAAATAAAATGAGGACTGTTGAATGCAGCAGAAAATAAAGTGAGGACTGTTGAATGCAGCAGAAAATAAAATGAGGACTGTTGAATGCAGTAGAAAATAAAATGGGAACTGTTGAATGCAGCAGAAAATAAAATGAGGACTGTTGAATGCAGCAGAAAATAAAATGAGGGACTGTTGAATGCAGCAGAAAATAAAATGAGAACTGTTGAATGCAGCAGAAAATAAAATGAGAACTGTTGAATGCAGCAGAAAATAAAGTGAGGACTGTTGAATGCAGCAGAAAATAAAGTGAGGACTGTTGAGGACTGTTGAATGCAGCAGAAAATAAAGTGAGGACTGTTGAATGCAGCAGAAAATAAAATGAGGACTGTTGAATGCAGCAGAAAATAAAGTGAGGACTGTTGAATGCAGCAGAAAATAAAATGAGGACTGTTGAATGCAGCAGAAAATAAAATGAGGACTGTTGAATGCAGCAGAAACAGAGAGAAGACAGGTTTCAGTTCATGACCACACTGGCATTTGCTTGGTGCTGGTTCTGTACAATGCATGTGAAATGACTGGTTTGATTGATGACACCGGATTGGCAGCGTTCTGTGGAGCCTTCTGTCACTGTTCAGTGTAAACCATCACCACTGTGTTCATTGGCAGGACAGTTGGTCATGTACCACACAGCTCGCTCACAGCTTTCCTGATCCCTGTTTTGAGCTTGGCCCTGTTTTAAAACAACCATTTCACAGAGACCCTTCCGCACACACAATATTGCCACTGTCACCCAAATGATTGGCCCCAACCATCGCTATTCTTTTCCGTAAAACGCAATGTCAGTAACAGGCACATTTGGTACAGACACGTTGTCTGTGTCTAGAGAGGTATGCCGGGACTTTGACCCACACACTGACGAGTCTGAACTGACGGTGAGCTTGGAGGGAGAAATGTTGACGTAGTCTGGGTCGGGGGTCCTGCCTCGAATGGCCTCCAGGTCTGAAATGTCCGACATGGCCGTCGGGGACTGGAGACCCGAAACAGCCACACGGTCCTCGTCCAACTCGGCAATGTTGGTGCGAGGTCGCACAACGTCTTTCAGTTTGTGGATGGGGGGCAGGGGGTTCACGTTCCCGCGCTGGGGGTGTGGGGTGGCAGAGATGCGTGACTCCCTCTTGAGCTCCATCAGCTCGGCAAAGAACTCGGCGTCGTCCTCAAACTTGTCCCTGGAGTAGTCCAGCTGGTTGAGGGTGTCCATGCTGGTGTGCTGGCGTCGGAGCAGCAGGTCGCCAGGCATGCCGATAGAGGGCAGCACGTAGTACTTCCTCTGCGACACCAGGCGGTTGGAGGGCATGATCCCGTCCAGGGGGTCGTAGATCTCCCGCGGCTTGTCGGGGAATGCCGCCGCCCCGTTGGCCAGGAAGGACAGCTCGCGGTCGATCTCGGTGGCGGTGTTGATGGGGTGGTTGCGTATGGCGTTGATGCTGGTGCCGGGGCGTGGGGCCACCAGGGCGTTGTCGTGGAACACGGCGGACCATCCCTGCAGCTTCTCCTGGTAGTTGGTGGAGTCCACATGGGAGGACAGGGACGAGTGGTCGCGCATCAGGAAGGAGGCGCGAGTGTTGGAGCGGTCCAGGCTGTAGTCGGTGAGGCTGCTGACCGTGGACCCCGGCCCTGTCTTGGTGGGAGGCAGTTCCAGACTGTTGCGTCGGCCGCCATTGTCAGACCATGACTCCTTCCACCGTCGCTGACCCATGGAGGACGTCATTGGGTGACACACACACTGGCGGTGAAGATGAGGGTCAGGGACAGCACAGATGTGTCCTGAGAGGTCAAGCTTTGTGGATGAAACAAGGGAAAAAAAGGGTTGGTCTTGATCTGTGGGGCTGTGGTTCTGGGTGAAATTCTCTGGATGAGTGGCTCAGGATCCCAAGTCCTTTGCTGAGGTCCCGTCGTCGAGCCTGACCTGGCTTGTCTGCTGGCTCCTTCTGCACACAAAAAGACATAAACTATACGTGTACAATTTTGGGGCCACCATCAGATACATCTGACTTAGTGAGAAGATCATGAGTAAGTCTCCAGCCCCAGCTTTGGTCTGAACTAAAGTTTAGTCAGTGTATGTTCACTGTCCCCTTAGTATTATATTGCAATTCAAAGGCATACATCCCAGAGACTGACAAAGATAGTTGAAATTATTTTGGTGCATTTTGTTTGGAAATTCGTGTATTTGTCAATAAAATTTTTAATTATTTTGTATAATTTGACACATATTCAGAGGATGAAAGAGATATGGACATTGCAGTAAGTAGTCATACATGCAATAATGGAATGAAGATAGTCTTATAGCAATATGGAGGATGAAAGAGATATGGACATTGCAGTAAGATAGTCATACAGCAATATGGAGGATGAAAGAGATATGGACATTGCAGTAAGATAGTCATACAGCAATATGGAGGATGAAAGAGATATGGACATTGCAGTAAGATAGTCATACAGCAATATGGAGGATGAAAGAGATATGGACATTGCAGTAAGATAGTCATACATGGAGGATGAAAGAGATATGGACATTGCAGTAAGATAGTCATACAGCAATATGGAGGATGAAAGAGATATGGACATTGCAGTAAGATAGTCATACAGCAATATGGAGGATGAAAGAGATATGGACATTGCAGTAAGATAGTCATACAGCAATATGGAGGATGAAAGAGATATGGACATTGCAGTAAGATAGTCATACAGCAATATGGAGGATGAAAGAGATATGGACATTGCAGTAAGATAGTCCATACAGCAATATGGAGGATGAAAGAGATATGGACATTGCAGTAAGATAGCATACAGCAATATGGAGGATGAAAGAGATATGGACATTGCAGTAAGATAGTCATACAGCAATATGGAGGATGAAAGAGATATGGACATTGCAGTAAGATAGTCATACAGCAATATGGAGGATGAAAGAGATATGGACATTGCAGTAAGATAGTCATACAGCAATATGGAGGATGAAAGAGATATGGACATTGCGTAAGATATCATACAGCAATATGGAGGATGAAAGAGATATGGACATTGCGTAAGATAGTCATACAGCAATATGGAGGATGAAAGAGATATGGACATTGCAGTAAGATAGTCATACAGCAATATACAGCAATATGGAGGATGAAAGAGATATGGACATTGCAGTAAGATATCATACAGGTAGCTGTATGGTGAGGAAGGGACATAAGAATGGCGAGAAGATAGTGGATTAGTCCTAAAGCTAGGATGAGGAAGGAAGTGGACATAAGAAGTGCAGTTAAGATAGTCATAAATTGATAGTGAGGGGTAATGGGTGCAGGATCTGCAGTCATAAATTGATAGTGGGGAGGTAATGGGTGAGGATCTGCAGTCATAAATTGATAGTGGGGAGGTAATGGGTGCAGGATCTGCAGTCATAAATTGATAGTGAGGGGGTAATGGGTGCAGGATCTGCAGTCATAAATTGATAGTGAGGGGTAATGGGTGCAGGATCTGCAGTCATAAATTGATAGTGGGGAGGTAATGGATGCAGGATCTGCAGTCATAAATTGATAGTGGGGAGGTAATGGTGCAGGATCTGCAGTCATAAATATAGTGGGGAGGTAATGGTGCAGGATCTGCAGTCATAAATAGATAGTGAGGGGGTAATGGGTGCAGGATCTGCAGTCATAACAATTGATTAGTGGGGGTAATGGGTGCAGGATCTGCAGTCATAAATCATAGTGGGAGGTAATGGGTGCAGGATCTGCAGTCATAAATCAGTGAGGGGTAATGGGTGCAGGATCTGCAGTCATAAATCATAGTGGGGAGGTAATGGTGCAGGATCTGCAGTCATAAATCAAGTGGGAGGTAATGGTGCAGGATCTGCAGTCATAAATGATAGTGGAGGGGTAATGGGTGCAGGATCTGCAGTCATAAATCAGTAGTGGGAGGTAATGGGTGCAGGATCTGCAGTCATAAATCAATAGTGAGGAGGTAATGGGTGCAGGATCTGCAGTCATAAATCAATAGTGAGGAGGTAATGGGTGCAGGATCTGCAGTCATAAATCAAGAGTGAGGAGGTAATGGGTGCAGGATCTGCAGTCATAAATCAAGAGTGAGGAGGTAATGGGTGCAGGATCTGCAGTCATAAATCAAGAGTGAGGAGGTAATGGGTGCAGGATCTGCAGTCATAAATCAGTAGTGGGAGGTAATGGGTGCAGGATCTGCAGTCATAAATCAATAGTGAGGAGGTAATGGTGGCAGGATCTGCAGTCATCAAATCAGTAGTGAGGAGGTAATGGGTCAGGATCTGCAGTCATAAATCAAGAGTGAGGAGGTAATGGGTGCAGGATCTGCAGTCATAAATCAAGAGTGAGGAGGTAATGGGTGCAGGATCTGCAGTCATAAATCAATAGATGAGGAGGTAATGGGTGCAGGATCTGCAGTCATAAATCATAGTGAGGAGGTAATGGGTGCAGGATCTGCAGTCATAAATCAAGAGTGAGGAGGTAATGGTGCAGGATCTGCAGTCACAAATCAAGGTGAGGAGGTAATGGTGCAGGATCTGCAGTCATAAAGCAATAGTGAGGAGGTAATGGTGCAGGATCTGCAGTCACAAAGCAATAGTGAGGAGGTAATGGATGCAGGATCTGCAGTCATAAAGCAATAGTGAGGAGGTAATGGTGCAGGATCTGCAGTCACAAAGCATAGTGAGGAGGTAATGGATGCAGGATCTGCAGTCATAAAGCAATAGTGAGGAGGTAATGGGTGCAGGATCTGCAGTCACAAAGCATAGTGAGGAGGTAATGGGTGCAGGATCTGCAGTCATAAAGCAATAGTGAGGAGGTAATGGTGCAGGATCTGCAGTCACAAAGCATAGTGAGGAGGTAATGGGTGCAGGATCTGCAGTCATAAAGCAATAGTGAGGAGGTAATGGGTGCAGGATCTGCAGTCATAAAGCATAGTGAGGAGGTAATGGTGCAGGATCTGCAGTCATAAAGCAATATGAGGAGGTAATGGATGCAGGATCTGCAGTCAAAAGCAATAGTGAGGAGGTAATGGGTGCAGGATCTGCAGTCACAAATGCAATAGTGAGGAGGTAATGGATGCAGGATCTGCAGTATAAATTGATAGTGAGAGGTAATGGGTGCAGGATCTGCAGTCACAAAGCAATAGCGAGGAGGTAATGGGTGCAGGATCTGCAGTTATATAATTGATAGTGAGGAGGTAATGGATGCAGGATCTGCAGTCATAAAGCAATAGTGAGGAGGTAGTGGGTGTAGGATCTGCAGGGTATGAGATACACATACAGGAATATAGAGGAGGAAGTGGATGTGAAAATTCAGAACATCGTCTGTTATGTATGTGTGTGTGTGTGTGTGTGTGTGAGAGAGAGAGAGAGAGAGTTTCGGACATTTCAGCACATGTTTCATACCAGTGAAGTCGCATGTCTTGTGCGATGAAGACTATGAATTGAACCAAAAAGAGCTGTCTTGATTTACTGAATCTACCTGTCTTGCCCATGTTTTTGTGTGTGTGGTGTGTGTGTGTGTGTGTGCGCGCACACGCGTGTGAGCGCATGTGTGCGTATGAATGTGTGTGTGTGTGTATATGTGTGTGTGTGTGTGTATGCGTGTCCAAATTTTTAACACCCATCAACACTAAACTAACCCGAAGTATTACCACTTCATTATTCATTCATGTTCTTTGTTTTGACTTTTTTTTGAAAAAAATTCTTTTTAGAAATTATGGATTCATGTGAGATTACTATTTATCCAGTGAATCTTTGCTTTTTGATAAACTATGCAAATGGGACCAGCCGCCGTGGCGAAGTGGTCAGCGTCGCGGACTCCCGGCTGGGAGGTCGTGGGTTCGAATCCCATCAGAAGTCATGTGGGTTTTTCTGCCCCGACCGGCTCCTACCCAGAGTTGAGTTGCTGCGGACTCAGTTGGGAAGACTGGGACCACACAGTCGAGTTTCATCCACTTAATGGATGCGTTTCTGAGAGTGTTGCTCAAATTTCCTGACCAACACTGCAGGTGCCTGTATCTCTCGGGCCTGGTTGACGCCGGGATATATTATGAAAGGAAGCGTAGAGTACAGCCCTGTCATGTAGTCTCAGACCGAAATGGAAATCCGTAGCATCATCTTAATCATCCTCATTCTCATCGATCAGCATAAAAAAAAAATGTCTCAAATTCTGTGGCCCTTCATGCCCTGCTCTCATGGTGACCTCAATTTCGATGTCCTCTCCACGTCTGTGGCCTTGGTTTGGTTCCGTCGGGGTCACCGGTATCGGCGAGTCCATGGGAGCTGTCGTTGGATGGACGTGGTGGCGCCCTCCGGAGGGAGAGCTCACTCACGCCGGCTCCGCGACTAAGCAATTATTGTCGTCAGTAGGGGGCTTAGTAGGTGGTGTCCTGCGTATGTTAGATCAGAACAGGCGCCACTGAACACCACCGAAGTGACTCGGCAGCAGTGCAGTGTCTCCTCCGGCGGGTTGCCTCTTGACGACTTGACATTGACTGCTCCCTGTGGATTGCCGGTGCCGGGGCTGCGGCGGGGCCGACCGGGCTGTGGCTGTGGACGGGGTGTCGGAATGAGCGGCGTGGGTGCACTGCCTCTGGGGTGGCGCAGAGGTTGGGACAGCAAAAAAAAAAAAAAAAAAAACTATGCAAATGGGAAAACACTGTGCATGTGGAGTCTAACAGTGGCAATGGTCCGAAAAGAGAGAGCAAGGAGGAATGCACTGGGAAACCAGATAATACAAATACAGATGGGGAAGGGCAGTGGTGAGGTAGTAACAAAGCATGCAGTTCATGGTTAGTTTCTTCAGGGACTGCAAGCCTTGCATCAGATGTGGAGTGCAAGGTTGGTGATCCTGTCCTTTGAAGATAATGTATCAAGCTGTGTTTGAACTTTCTGCTGTCACCTGCTTCATGGTATTTTCCTTACATTTTTGAGCCTGTGGGAAAGAATTGCAAAATGTAGGGGGTTTCTTTGTGGTCTTTACAAGAAGTTAGCACATGAAAAAAAACAAACATGAAATTTGATCATGTACTCTTCTTATCAACCTTCAGGATATCAAGAAATTAGCTGTGTCACGAATCTACTGGTTAGGAATTGTAAATGGTTGATCTCTCTCTCTCTCTCTCTCTCTCTCTCTCTAAATGGATAGGGTTTGTAAATGGTTGATCTCTCTCTCTTTATCCAAATGGATAGGGTTTGTAAATGGTTGATCTCTCTATGTAAATGGATAGGGTTTGTAAATGGTTGATCTCTGTATGTAAATGGATAGGGTTTGTAACTGGTTGATCTCTCTGTGTAAATGGATAGGGTTTGTAAATGGTTGATCTCTCTATGTAAATGGATAGGGTTTGTAAATGGTTGATCTCTCTATGTAAATGGATAGGGTTTGTAAATGGTTGATCTCTGTATGTAAATGGATAGGGTTTGTAAATGGTTGATCTCTCAATCCAGTTTTTTTTTTTTTTTAAAGTAAGTGGTGACTTCCCTTAAAAAAAAAGTCATGTTCACTCTCTGTCTCATTCTGTCTCTCATGTACAAATATACATATGCATGTACACACACTTTCACACACACACACCACACACACACACACACACACACACACACACACACACACAGAGTAACACACTAACAATCGGAGGAACTGGGAAATATTGTACTTACAGAATGACGGCACTGGTTGCAGTCCAAGCTCTGTCGTTTCAGTTAAAGATACAGGATGTGGAGAGACACAATACTTGAAGGGACATTGACGAAATTGATTGTGTAACTCGTCCCACCTGTTTCACTGTTTCTTAAAATGACTCTCCATTGCTCACCCTGTTGGTAGTTTTGCGTATTCTGAAGCACTTTGGGCAGAAGTGGAAGGTATGAAAGTCACATCCTCATACATTTTTTAATAGAAATATCTGACGGAAATGTGCCTGCGGAGGATTGTGATGGATAGGTGTCCCTGTGCGGCGATGTCAGTGTGACCAGAGTGTCGTCTGTCAGTCAGAGTCCATGTCATTGTGACACAGTGGAACACAGGTGATGTCAGACTCCCAACAACTCTGTTCTGTGTTGTGAGTCACTCACTGTTGTAAGTGAGATCATTTTTTTTCTGGAGTGGTTTTTGCCTTGGAGAGAGAACCTGAGATTGGGGAATTCGATAGGAACCTACGGAGGCAGAACCACGAATGTGGGATGAAACGTATCTTAATCCACTGCTCTTTCTCTGTTGGTCTGGCTTCTGGCTGTCCCTGTGTGAGTTGTGAAGTGATCAGGCCATCGAAATGACTCCCACTAGAATGTGGACAGACGAAGAGTAATCCAAATGTCTGTTGAGAGACATGTCAAAGGAGGAAAATGAGTGGAACACAGAGTCGCTGCTCTTGCTGTGCTTCAGGACGACAGGCCCAGGGGATGGATTGAGATGAACAATTCCAGCGATCCAACATTTTTCTGTCACTCCTGGATGGATTGAGATGAACAATTCCAGCGATCCAACATTTTTCTGTCACTCCTTTGTGTGGAGGTGTGTGTGCTATTTACACAAATGTCACTGGAGCACAAGAATGCCCACCCACTGGTCACATCCCCAGAAAAAAAATGTTGGGTGAATCCTGAGGGTGTAGTGCGTGGCGTGGGCACACCCCTTCCTTTCTGTGGTGCCTGGGAGTGTGTTCAGAACCATGAGGGACGTTCACTGCTCTGTAGAGACCTCCTGATGGCTGCCTCTTGGCACAGGCCTGTTAATCCTCACACCAGGCACCAGGGATTACGCCTTTTTCTGTGTGTGTGTGTGTGTGTGTGTGGTGTGTGTGTGTGTGTGGTGTGTGTGTGTGTGTGTGTGTGGTGTGTGTGTGTGTGTGTGTGTGTGTGTGGAGAGAGAGAGAGAGGGAGAGAGATTGAGAGAGAGTTATATTTAGGTATTTAGTTTATGGTGGTTTGGGGTTTGTTCTGATTAATGTTCTCCCATAAAGTGCATGAATAAATGAAAGTCGTAAAAGGGGCAATGTGATGATGCTGAAATAACCCTTTGAAGTAGTTTGAGGTACGAGTTTGAGTTTAAAAGCAGAGAACAAACGATTTTGAGTTTAAAAGCAGAGAACAAACGATTTTGAGTTTAAAAGCAGAGAACAAACCATTTTGAGTTTAAAAGCAGAGAACAAACGATGTTGAGTTTAAAAGCAGAGAACAAACGATGTTGAGTTTAAAAGCAGAGAACAAACGATGTTGAGTTTAAAAGCAGAGAACAAACCATTTTGAGTTTAAAAGCAGAGAACAAACCATTTGAGTTAAAAGCAGAGAATCACTGGCAAAGGTAAAAACAAATAATGCAACTTGTAGCTTTGGGTTTTGCTGCTTAAGTACATTGGCAAAACACTCTCTCTCTCTCTCTCTCTCTCTCTCTCTCTCTCTCTCTCTCTCTCTCTTTGCTGTCTGTGTCTCTTTCTCAGTGGCTGTCTGACTCACTCTCTGCATGGGTTTCCCTCTCCCTCTCATTCATTCACACATTCTCCACATTTCTGTCTCTGTATATACCAAATCAGGTGCCCATCTCTTATTTTTCCCCTTCCTACAAGCAGGCATGCATGCATTGTATTGTCTGCCGCATAACTTATCATCACAAAGAATTTCTCTGTATGAAATTTGGGATACTTTTTTACCCCCTTTTCTTTTTTCCACTGGGGAACATTCAACAACCGTGCAGCTTCACCCACATAAAGGCTGTCAGTTGTCTGCCCGAGACAACTCCCATTTGCCTTTTTTATTTTCATTTTATGATTTTTTTAAATCAATTTTCCTTCTGTCTTTGTGACCTTTTCTCTTGTTTTTCTTTTATTTCTTTTATTTATAAAAAAAAAAAAAAATTATTATAAAATCAAAAGTATGGTCGCTCACAAAAGTGAAAATGTTGATCTGCTCTCTAGAGTTAGGGAGAAAGGACATTGAGTTTTGAGGTGAGTACTCATGATATGAGCCTATTTTGATGTCATTCAAACAGTTAATTTTCAAAATTCGTATAATACATGGGGGAAAAAAGTGCTTTTTTCCTTCGGCGTAGTGTCCCTCAATCACTGCTGTGTTGTTTCTCTTGCCCTGTCTTTGTATATGTTTTTATCATTTTCACTCCTTTGGCCCGTTTCTTCATCCTTCATAGGATCTTTTCACTACACATCACAGGTGCATTCAGTGTACATGGGTAGTTTCACTGTTGGTTTAGCCCAGTGTCAGAGTAGCCCAGTTGACCACAAAGAGCCCATGGAGGGCTAATACACATGGAAAGTGCCTCAGTGTGAACAGTGGACATTTCCGATTGTGTAAATATGTAAAATGGGTGGTATAAAAACTGGCACAGTTTATTCCCTGATGGGTGAAACACTGTCCAAACAACAGTCAGAACAGAAAAGTTCCCAGCAAGAGACTTATTCCAAGTGAACTCACCGTATTCTTGTGAAATCAGTTCATCCACAGAACGCTTTAAGATCAAGAGGTTTACATTTGCTCCAGAGAGATTGGATTAGGGCAGATTTGGTTAATCCCTCTTGGGGTCTGCTAATTAATTCCTGTTTGTGGTGGTTGTCCGATCACTGTAAATTAAACAGAAACAATAGAGGCTGTCAACGTAGTGTACAATGGCAGCAGTTGACGCAGCGCTAGGTTTGCTCAACTTTGGGCTTGTGTAGGCGACACTGTTGCCAAATTCTTGTCACGCTTGTCGACTGAGTGGACACTTTGCCCCAGGGCATTTTAATACGGGTGTTATTTCATTATTTGTTTTTCCTGGTGGGTTTTTTTCTCTACTGTATATCAAAGAATGCCAGCCATTTAAAAAAAATGTAAGATTTATGTTAGTGAGTAAGAAATGGCTTTATTACTTACACAGATATGGAGTCATTTTGAATATGGGTTTCATTTATAGGATTAATATTATCAGTAGACAGATATGGAGTCATTTTGATGGATTTCAGTGATATGATTGATATTATCAGTAGACAGATATGGAGTTATTTTGAATATGAGTTTCATCCATATGATTGATATTATCAGTGTGTACAGGCCAGCCATTTCTACTGAAATGGTTCAAGCTTTTGTTCTGTCATTACAGGCAAACAAGTTGGAATCGGGTATTGGTTCTTCAGGGTATAATTATAGTGTCTACAAATGAATATAATTACGCTACCTGTGTTTTGCCTGCCCTAGATCCTCTACTGTGGCAGGGTTCCCTGTCCCTAGTCCTGTGTGTGTGTGTGTGGGTTGGAGTGAAGAGTGATTTGGTGGTGTTTCTCTTTGGCTTGGACAGCAAATAAAATATTGCCTTCATTCTGTGTCTGTCTGTCATTCAGTCTCCCTTCCTCTCTCTCTCTCTTTCTGTCTGTCTCTGTCTCTGTCTCTCTCTCTCTCTCACTCACTTTCTGTCTCTGTCTCTTTCTCTATCTGTCTGTGTCTGTCTGTCTGTCTGTCTGTCTGTCTTCTCTCTCTCTCTCTCTCTCTCTCTCTCTCTCTCTCTTCCCCTGTCTCCTCCCCTCCCTCCTCTCCTCCCACCTCCCTAATCTGTCAATCTCCTTTGCTCCCTTTCTGGCAGATCTTGTGGATTGGTTCATTCCTGAATTGTTCTGAGGTTTTATCTTCACTGCTGATCTTGTGGATTGGTTCATTCCTGAATTGTTCTGAGGTTTTATCTTCACTGCTGATCTTGTGGGTTGGTTCATTCCTGAATTGTTCTGAGGTTTTATCTTCACTGCTGATCTTGTGGGTTGGTTCATTCCTGAATTGTTCTGAGGTTTTATCTTCACTGCTGATCTTGTGGATTGGTTCATTCCTGAATTGTTCTGAGGTTTTATCTTCACTGCTGATCTTGTGGGTTGGTTCATTCCTGGATTGTGTTGAGGTTTTATCTTCACTGCTGATCTTGTGGATTGGTTCATTCCTGAATTGTGTTGAGGTTTTATCTTCACTGCTGATCTTGTGGATTGGTTCATTCCCGAATTGTGTTGAGGTTTTATCTTCACTGCTGATCTTGTGGATTGGTTCATTCCTGAATTGTGTTGAGGTTTTATCTTCACTGCTGATCTTGTGGATTGGTTCATTCCTGAATTGTTGTGAGGTTTTATCTTCACTGCAGATCTTGTGGGTTGGTTCATTCCTGAATTGTTCTGAGGTTTTATCTTCACTGCTGATCTTGTGGATTGGTTCATTCCTGAATTGTTCTGAGGTTTTATCTTCACTGCTGATCTTGTGGATTGGTTCATTCCTGAATTGTTCTGAGGTTTTATCTTCACTGCTGATCTTGTGGATTGGTTCATTCCTGAATTGTTCTGAGGTTTTATCTTCACTGCTGATCTTGTGGATTGGTTCATTCCTGAATTGTTGTGAGGTTTTATCTTCACTGCTGATCTTGTGGTTGGTTCATTCCTGAATTGTTGTGAGGTTTTATCTTCACTGCTGATCTTGTGGATTGGTTCATTCCTGAATTGTTGTGAGGTTTTATCTTCACTGCTGATCTTGTGGGTTGGTTCATTCCTGAATTGTTGTGAGGTTTTATCTTCACTGCTGATCTTGTGGATTGGTTCATTCCTGAATTGTTCTGAGGTTTTATCTTCACTGCTGATCTTGTGGATTGGTTCATTCCTGAATTGTTGTGAGGTTTTATCTTCACTGCTGATCTTGTGGATTGGTTCATTCCTGAATTGTTTGAGGTTTTATCTTCACTGCTGATCTTGTGGGTTGGTTCATTCCTGAATTGTTGTGAGGTTTTATCTTCACTGCTGATCTTGTGGATTGGTTCATTCCTGAATTGTTTGAGGTTTTATCTTCACTGCTGATCTTGTGGATTGGTTCATTCCTGAATTGTTTGAGGTTTTATCTTCACTGCTGATCTTGTGGGTTGGTTCATTCCTGAATTGTTCTGAGGTTTTATCTTCACTGCTGATCTTGTGGATTGGTTCATTCCTGAATTGTTCTGAGGTTTTATCTTCACTCCCTATCTTGTGGATTGGTTCATTCCTGAATTGTTCGGGAGGTTTTATCTTCACTGCTGATCTTGTGGATTGGTTCATTCCTGAATTGTTGTGAGGTTTTATCTTCACTGCTGATCTTGTGGTTGGTTCATTCCTGAATTGTTGTGAGGTTTTATCTTCACTGCTGATCTTGTGGGTTGGTTCATTCCTGAATTGTTGTGAGGTTTTATCTTCACTGCTGATCTTGTGGTTGGTTCATTCCTGAATTGTTCTGAGGTTTTATCTTCACTGCTGATCTTGTGGATTGGTTCATTCCTGAATTGTTCTGAGGTTTTATCTTCACTGCTGATCTTGTGGATTGGTTCATTCCTGAATTGTTTGAGGTTTTATCTTCACTGCTGATCTTGTGGATTGGTTCATTACTGAATTGTGTTGAGGTTTTTTCTTCACTGCTAATCTTGTGGGTTGGTTCATTACTGAATTGTTCTGAGGTTTTATCTTCACTGCTGATCTTGTGGGTTGGTTCATTATTGAATTGTTTTGAGGTTTTATCTTCACTGCTGATCTTGTGGGTTGGTTCATTATTGAATTGTTTTGAAGTTTTGTGTTTACTGCTGCAGCTGTTGCTGCATTGTAACAGAAGCGAAGGCATGTTTGTTTCATTTTTTGTTGCAACTTCCTGAAGAAAGCCAATTTTAACCAAAAATTTTCAGTTTTAAAACACATATTTTATATCCAGACCCCATGTAAGAATGTCTTCTTTTCTTTTCTCTACAGACTTTAAGAAGAAAAAAAAAGCTCAAAGAGCGAAGTTTTGTTTCAAGAATGCAGTTCCAGAACTGTGTAGGTTTATGTCACAAGATGCCTGTGATGGGTCCGTCATGGGCTGCTATTAAGTCTCCAGTGCAAAAGGTGTTAGAATTATTATAGGTAAATTCTGAAAAAAAGGATTCCCAAATTATTTGTTATTGATCCTAAACTGTTTTTTTATGTGTGTGTGTGTGTTTTACCGGCATCGTCAAAGTGATGGGTTTGGGTCCATTTTGAAAAAAAATGATTCCCGAGTTTCGTTGTTGGTCATTAACAGCTTTCTTTTTTTTTTTTTTAAATGTTTACCTGCTTGATCCAAAGGATGAGTTTGGGTCCATTTTGAAAAAAGAAATTATTCCCCAATTTTGTAATTGGTTGTTAACTGTTTTTTTTTTACATGCTTGGTCCAAATGATAGGTTTTGGTCCATTTTGAAAAAATGATTCCCAATTGTTGTTATTGGTCCGTAACTGTTTCTTTTTACCTGCTTAGTCGAAATGATGGGTTTGGATCCAGTTTGAAAAAATAATTCCCAAATTTTGTTATTGATAACTGTTTTTTTACCTGCTTGGTCCGAATGATGGGCTTGGATCACTCCCAGGTCAGGTCAGGCGCCAATCCTGTCTGCTAATCCTGCTGAACGTGGTGCCCCATCCAGCTCTGTAGTGCTACAGACAGCTAACGGAGCTGGGGGTAGTGGGACGGATATGATCTGATTAACTGCCCCGCTGGAGCATAGAGGGAATTAAGGCACTCAGTGTGTGTGTGTGCGTGTTGTGTGTGTGTGTGTGTGTGTGTGTGTGTGTGGTGTGTGCGCGCGCGCGCGTGCGCGTGTGTGTGTGTGTGCGCGTTTGTGTGTGTGTGTGTGTGTGTGTGTGTGTGTGGTGTGTGTGTTCTCTCTTTCTCTCTCTTGCCCGCTGTGTGTGTGTGTGTGTGTGTGTGTGTGTGTGTGTGTGTGTGTGTGTGTGTGAGAGAGAGAGAGAGAGAGAGAGAGAGAGAGGTATGAAAGCTTGTATGAATGGTGACTTTTTTAATCAGTGCATCAACCGTTTCTTTCAGAACTTGTACAGACTAAGTAAATCCTAAGCAGAGATTTCTCATTTGGGAAAATGCAGTGTGAAGTTGTGTTGATAGTGCCATGAAACTACAACACTCTGACCACCACACCCCCCCCCCACCCACCCCCCCCCGCACAACAAACACTCCACACCACACACACATCTTTCTCTCTGCTTACTCTTCTCTCTCTCACACACCACACTCACCACACCACACCCCACACCCACCCACACACACCACACCAACACAGCTACATTAACAGAGACACAGACGCCCCTAATCCCAATCAAGCACATTTAGCATCTTCTACCTATCTCACATCAACCCACACATCACTCACCTTCCATAGCACATATACATTCTACGTACATCCTGCACACGTATCACTTACTATCCAGCTATATCACATTACTATGCCGCATCATCACACAGCACCACATCACATACTATCACATCACATCACACCACACACAATCACATTACATGCCAGCACATCACATCACAAGCACCACACATCACATTACTATCCCAGCTTACATAAGCACAGCATGGATCATAACAAGGTATATCACATCACACTGCACCACTTTCACCTTACTATGCCAGGCTACACATCAACTGCACACATGATTATCACATTACTAAGCCAGGCTATATACATTACTCTGCACCACACATATCACTCTATGCAGCTATCACATACACTTGCACACATTCACATTACTGCCGCATATTACATCACATGCACCATGATATCACATTACTATGCCAGGCTGTATCACATCACAAGCACCACCGATATCACATTACTATGCCAGGCTATATCACATCACACTGCACCACATACACATTACTATGCCAGGCTATATCACATCACACTGCCCCACAAATCACATTACTATGCCAGGCTATATCACATCACACTGCACCACATATCACATTACTATGCCAGGCTATATCACATCACAAAGCACCACACAATATCACATTACTATGCCAGGCTAATCACATCACAAAGCACCACATATCACATTACTATGCCAGGCTATTATCACATCACACTGCACCACATGATATCACATTACTATGCCAGGCTAATCACATCACACTGCACCACATATCACATTACTATGCCAGGCTATATCACATCAAACTGCACCACATGATATCACATTACTATGCCAGGCTATATCACATTACTATGCCAGCACACATCAATGCCCACATACATTACTATGCCAGGCTATATCACATCACACTGCACCACACGATATCACATTACTATGCCAGGCTATATCACATCACACTGCACCACATGATATCACATTACTATGCCAGGCTTATCACATCACAACTGCACCACACGATATCACATTACTATGCCAGGCTATATCACATCACACTGCACCACATATCACATTACTATGCCAGGCTATATCACATCACACTGCACCACACGATATCACATTACTATGCCAGGCTATATCACATCACACTGACCACACGATATCACATTACTATGCCAGGCTATATCACATCACAATGACCACACGATATCACATTACTATGCCAGGCTAATCACATCACAAAGCACCACGATATCACATTACTATGCCAGGCTATATCACATCACACTGCACCACATGATATCACATTACTATGCCAGGCTATATCACACCACACTGCACCACATGATATCACATTACTATGCCAGGCTATATCACATCACACTGCACCACACGATATCACATTACTATGCCAGGCTATATCACATCACACTGCACCACATATCACATTACTATGCCAGGCTATATCACATCACACTGCACCACATGATATCACATTACTATGCCAGGCTATATCACATCACACTGCACCACATGATATCACATTACTATGCCAGGCTATATCACAATATCACATCACACTGCACCACATTATATTGCATTACTATGCCAGGCTATATCACATCACACTGCGCCCCCATTGTCGTGTTACATTGTACCACATCATGTTACACAACCAGACCATATGGCTTTACACCACAGGGCATCAGATCATGTCGCACTGTTCCACATCACATCATACCAGACACTATCCAGATCACAACACATCCCATATCATGCCAGACATTACATTACCCACATAACACCACACATCATTCAAGACATTGCACTACCCACATAACACCACATCATTCAAGACATTACACTGCCCACATTACACTGCCCACATCATTCCAGACATTACACTTCCCACATAACACCACATCATTCCAGACATTACACTGCCCACATTACACTGCCCACATAACACCACATCATTCCAGACATTACACTACTCGCATAACATCACACATCATGCCAGACATTACGCTACCCACATAACACCACACATCATGCCAAACATTACACTACCCACGTAACACCACACCTCACATCATACGAGTGTCAGCTTCATCAAGGAGGGGTCACTGCGGGCGGACTAGTCCATATGCACTACCTACACCACATCCACGAAGTTTTGAGGCCACACTGTGCATGATTTAAAGCTGATGAATAACTGAATTAATGACTAACATGGGAGAATTGAAGAAGAGGGTCCAATGGCGATGGCTTAGCAGGTGTCTGACCTATAGCATTAGCCCGACACGCTGGTCAGACCTTGAGTACCTACCAAACCTTGCTGTGCGATTATCACCTTTGTGTGTGTGTGTAGTGAGTGTACACATGCGCATATATATGTGTTTGCATGGGTGTGTGGATAAGGGCCCATGTGTGTGTGCCAGTGTATGGTTTCGCGACATTAAACAAGCCACGTAACACGGCGCCTCACATCATGCCTATAAATAGCCTATCAACTGAGCGATGATGTATCATTGAAAGTGTGTGTCGATGTGTGTGTGTGTGTGCGCAGGATATCAGACCGAGGTGGGGGCATCCCCCAGAAGCTGACGAGTCGGGTGTTTGAGTACAACTTCACCACGGCCGGCACTCCCAGCAAGGACCACAGTGTGCACATCTTCGACAGCTTCATGGACGACTACTCTGCCCCCACCCCGGGGAAGATGCATGGGTCAGGGTGCTGCACAGTGTGTGTGCATGTGTGTGTGTGTGTGTGTGTGTGTTTGTGTGTGTGTGTGTGTGTGTGTGCCTGCCTGCCTGCCTGCCTGCCTCCATGCGTGCGTGTGTGTGTATGTGTGTGAGTGTGTCTGTGTCTGTGTGTGCGTGTGTGTATGTGCGTGTGCGTGTGTGTATGTATGTGTGTGTGTGTGTGTGTGTGTGTGTATGTGTCTGTGCATGCACGCAGGAGCAGTAAACTGACGATTGTAGTTGACAGATGATTACAGTTACTTGTGATGAATGATTTTGCAGAGATTGTGACAAAAACAGATTAAACAATCTGATGAGTGCTAACTGCTATAGACTGACCACACCACGTCCCTAGTAAAATGTCTTTCCTAAAATGTCTCAGTTGGCTAAAATTTAAAACTTTCTTGATTGTACATTCCCAGGAGCTCTTTTTGTGAGTCCTCAATTTCTGTCAATAGTTGATTGTGCTTCAACCTTCCGGGACAGCTGCAGCGACACAAACTTAAAACTGATTCATCATACGTTAGAACAAGCAATGAAATATGAAACTAGAATTGTGGAACGCAACCAGCCGCCGTGGCAAAGTGGTCAGCGTCGCGGACTCCCGGCTGGGAGGTCGTGGGTTCGAATCCCATCAGAAGTCATGTGGGTTTTTCTGCCCCGACCGGCACCTACCCAGAGTTGAGTTGCTGCGGACTCAGTTGGGAAGACTGGGACCACACAGTCGAGTTTCATCCACTTAATGGATGTGTTTCTGAGAGTGTTGCTCAAATTTCCTGACCAACACTGCAGGTGCCTGTATCTCTCGGGCCTGGTTGATGCCGGGATATATTATGAAAGGAAGCGTAGAGTACAGCCCTGTCATGTAGTCTCAGACCGAAATGGAAATCCGTAGCATCATCTTAATCATCCTCATTCTCATCGATCAGCATAAAAAAAAATGTCTCAAATTCTGTGGCCCTTCATGCCCTGCTCTCATGGTGACCTCAATTTCGATGTCCTCTCCACGTCTGTGGCTTTGGTTTGGTTCCGTCGGGGTCACCGGTATCGGTGAGTCCATGGGAGCTGTCGTTGGACGGACGTGGTGGCACCCTCCGGAGGGAGAGCTCACTCACACCGGCTCCGCGACTAAGCAATTATTGTCGTCAGTAGGGGGCTTAGTAGGTGGTGTCCTGCGTATGTTAGATCAGAACAGGCGCCACTGAACACCACTGAAGTGACTCGGCAGCAGTGCGGTGTCTCCTCCGGTGGGTTGCCTCTTGACGACTTGACATTGACTGCTCCCTGTGGATTGCCGGTGCCGGGGCTGCGGCGGGGCCGACCGGGCTGTGGCTGTGGACGGGGTGTCGGAATGAGCGGCGTGGGTGCACTGCCTCTGAGGTGGCGCAGAGGTTGGGACAGCAAAAAAAAAAAAAAAAAAAAAGAATTGTGGAACGCAAGCTCTCTGACTGCTGAGGACTATTAGCAACTGAAAATTTTAACTTTCCACAATAGGCTCTTCTTCAGCAAGTCAGTGTGCATGCATAATGTTATGATCCAGATTGTTATACTCTGGAGGTAATTTGTGGACCAGTTTATCAACAACACTGAAAAATATCAAGAGTAAACTCCAGTTGAGTGAAAATACGAAAGTTCATTGAGTGAGCAAAACTGAATGTGCAATAGAAATTCATTCATGTATTCATTTGCTGCATTTTCAAATTGATTTATTCATCACTCTTTCACCATATATTTGTTTATCTACCTTGACAATGTGGTGTAGATTTTGCTTTATTTACTCTATATATAAGAGTGAGTGAAGTACTGAAAGGAGTTAATGTTTACACATGTTTTTTACACACCCCACATCACTCATACTGAAAATATTGTCCCATACTGTGTTCGGATGTTTTACATATCATTTTCCTTCTCACACTATTCAATTTGTTTTGCTTTTGCAGATGGCTTAGTGGAAAAAAGCAGATTCTGCTTATTCAGTGGACCATCTCAAATTTAAATTTTGACTTGACATACATGTTCTCACAGTTGGCATGAACTGCTGGAGGTGTTTTGGTCCTTGTGTCCCTGAAGTCTGACTATTCCTTCACAATGTCTGTCATTTTCCTCTGGTGTTTGATTTTCTGCTTTATCTTGGTTTTAAAAAATTGGATAAAAAAAAAAGAAAACAATTGACCCGCAGTGACCCATTTCTGATGTCATTGGTCCTCTCTTCTCCTCCCAACTCCCTCCTCCTCCCGCTCTCTCTCTGCCTGTCCCTGTTACGTCCCACAAACCATCTTCCCACATTCCTTTTTTACCTTGAGAAAAAAAAGAAACTTGTTTATTTTTCCTCTCTCTCTCATTTACCATCTTGTATGTTTTTTTTTTTTTTCCCTGCCCATCTTTTTCTTCTCCCAGTGTGTGTGTGTGTGTGTGTGTGTGTGTGTGTGTGTGTGTGTGTGTGTGTGTGTGTGTATGTGCATAATGCTTGCATGTTTGTGTGTGCATGTGTGTGTGTTTTCCATAGTACTGTCTATGTTATCACTGAATCGTTCTTTTTCCTTTTTATTTCTTTATTGATTCAGTGTCTCTACCTGCGTTTGTGCCCACTTTCTCAGTCATGTAGTCACCTAGAAAAAGTTGTTTGTTCAAGGTAGGTGTGTGCTCATATTCTCATTCACCCTTCTTTTCCATTTGTGAGCAGGTATGGGTTTGGCCTCCCCTCCAGTCGCGCCTATGCCAACTACCTGGGGGGCAGCCTCACCATGGAGAGTATGGAGGGCATCGGCACCGACCTCTACCTGCGCCTGGGTCTCATCGACTCCACCAAAGAGAGCTTCCGCATCTGAACCCCGCGTGGGTGTCCCTGTGGTGATCATGCTGTGGACTGGTGGGAGGGTCTGGGTGTCATCTTGTGAAATAGTTCTCATGTGGGTGAGGGGGCTGTGTTTCATGTGCTGAGATATGTTGTTGTTGATGTTTCTCTGAGCTGGGTGTCTTAGTCAAACAAATCCTTAGAGCATCAGAGTGAGGCTTTCTTTTATTTTGGTGGTTGTTGTTGTTTTTGTTTTTGTTCTGTATAGGCTGAAATTTGAAAAAGAAGAATCTGTGTTTGTGCAGGTCCTTCTCCATTTCAGCTTGATTCAGGATCCAGGTGACGGTTTGGTGTGGTGTCAAGCATTGTTCAGTTGATTGGTGTAGTGCTGCTCTGAGCCGAGCATGCATGATAATGGCAGTGTCGGGTCATTCCTCCTTTTGGTACATGTAATGCTTTAGTGCTTTTCAGTTTGTGTGTGTGTTTGTGTGTGTGTGTGTGTTGTTTTCAGCGTTGTATCTGTCCATTTATGACTTCTGCTGTGGTGCTGGTGTTCCTGCATCTGTGTTTTGATCCGTGCCTTGACAGGGCGAGGGAGAGGACGTGAGAAACGGCCCTAGCAGTCACTGTGTTGAATTCCCAGGTGGTACAGAAAGCCTGTCACTGGAAGCTCCTGCTCTGCTCTGAAAAGCTCGCTGGGATGGGATCATTTTGTTAGGGTCCAGTGCTTGTCTGTCAGCCTGCAGCAATGGACTGCATGAAGAATTTGTTACCGAGGTGTACAGACACTGGGTTCTGTGGTTTCTGGGCCCTGTGGGTCCTTGGCTTTCTGAGTACTGGCCGTTGTGGGTACTAACCCCAGTGGGTACTGGGCTCCATGGCACAGGTCCTGACAGGGTACCCTCTCTTGACCATCAGGTGTGCCCCAGTGAAGGAACCACACAGGTGCTTTCTTTTCTTTGCTCTTTTTCTTCTTTGATTATCTTCCTTCAGTCCACCAGATGACCAGAGTGCTTTCTGTGCAGTTTTCATCCCAACTTCATTGTCACGATGATCGTCTTCCTTCAGCCTGTCACAGGACCTTCGTGTTCTGCCTTGACGCATCGTACAGGTGCAGTCATGTTCACCGTTATGTTCACGTGGTCACGCTGACATACACCTGTGTTCCACACCTCCCTGACAGGGCGTGTCACGCAGACAGACCAGTCTCCGTCACAGACTAATCCATGCCACAAAATCCTCAAAATGACAGTCCTCTGTCTTCTCTGCTGTCACGTAGGATGCTCTCTTTTCTTCCGTTTCCCATAGAATGCAAGATGCTGATCAACAAGCACACAGTATCGTTGAGCGTTGGTGTCTGTGCATTGTATGCAGGATGTAGTGACTGGCCTACAGTTCTGGAATCTCCATTGTTGCCACAAAGGCGCCACTGTGTCAGTCTCTGCTATTGCATGCCTACATGGGCTTTGAGCACTGCTGAACAAATGTCCCAACTCTGTGTGTGTGTGTGTGTGTGTGTGTGTGTGTGTGTGTGTGTATGTGTGTGTGCTTCCATGTGTATTCCATTCAGTCGTGATATCTCTTTTGAGAAATGTCTGTTTTGATCAGACCAAACTGTTGCCCAAATCATGTCCCACCACCACCACCATACTGTTATCACCTGTATGTCTTTGTAACACCTTTTGCGTGTGTGTGTGTGTGTGTATGTATGTGTGTAGAAAGGCTATTCAGGTAAATCGGACCATTTTCCCAATGCCTTCATATTTCAGTTTGTTTTGTGGAAACTGCTTTGTGTTAAAGCCATGTCCTTGTGCCACTCTTCATAAAACTTGGTGACCAGCGCATTAGATTTGAATATGTATTGTTTAAATCCAGCCATACATGTATGGCTGGTTATAATACAGTGGAAAGTAACAAAGTACACAATGTCGTGCATTTCATGTACCAGTAATAGAAATGATGATAGAAGATGATATATTTTTTAACACAGTTTATTCCATTTCTTCACAGTGAAGGGTTAGCAGCCAAACCTTAAGAGCAAACGTTCAGCTGGTGGTTGTGAGTTGAAGGCGTTAATGTGGCAAGATTTGTACGGCTTGAAAACCCGCTATGTCCTCCCAGCTGTGAATGGTACCTGATTCAGTACAGGGAAGACTGGGGCAGTGGAAGGAGTGTTGGGCTCCACCTTGATGCTAGAACACTGCTGAACCTCTCATCATTCAGAGGCCCTTCGTTTACTGGGCTGTGAAACTGTAACATTTGTTAGACATGTATGTGTACAGTGGTACATGTGTATAACATTTGTTACACATGTATGCATATGTATAACATTTGTTACACATGTATGCATATAGTCGTACATATGTATAACATTTATTACACATGTATGCATACAGTCGTACATAAGTATAACATCTTAACACATGTATGCATGCAGTCGTACATATGTATAACATCTGTAATACATGTATGCATACAGTTGTATATACGTATAAACCCGACATACAAATCCAACAGATTTCAGTGTCACCTTGTGGAGAGTGCAAATTTCACAATCTGTTGGCATGGGACGGTGTACTATTCACCCACCCTGCTAAGCATTGACACACAAGTAAGCATGCATGCATGCCTGTGCCTGCACACACACACACACACACACACACACACACACACACACACACACACACACATACATCCAAAATGTATTTTGCAGTCCATTTACAAAGGTGGATTCCATCTGCTTCTGCATTGTGTCATCAACTGTAACTGAAGGGCATGAGTGCACACAGTAATGCCTGTGTGCTTGTCAAAAAAGAGATTTGCAGTGGAAGTTTTTTTTATTTTTTTTTTTATTCAAACTGAGCTGTTGCTCTGGAGATGATCGTTTTATGACATGAAACAGAATTCTTTGTTTTGTGGTCAGTTCAAGTCACTGCTCGTGAATACATGAGCTTTTTTTTTTTGTTTTGTTTATCTCTAACCTCTCCCCTTTTTTGCCGAAGTCATGTATTATGAGCAATTTTGTTTTACTTATATACACACACAAATGTATACATGTATTAGAGAAAAAGGGTGAAGAATCTCTCATTTATTGATGGCATTCTTATTAATGCTGCACTGTGTGTGAACATAATGATCCGTGGGAGAAAGAATCTCATTTTTTTTCTTCTTTTCAATTTCAGAATAAAAAATAATGTTGTGAAATACTGTCAAGGAATGTGTGGTGGTGACTTCAGCCAGAGCAGGTGTTGTCTGTTGTGTCACCACTCCGTCAGTGATCTGGCAGGGGATCACCGCTTTGAAATGGTTCTGGTTTGGTGTTGTCTGTTGTGTCACCACTCCGTCAGTGATCTGGCAGGGGATCACAACTTTGAAATGGTTCTGGTTTGGTGTTGTCTGTTGTGTCACCACTCCGTCAGTGATCTGGCAGGGGATCACAACTTTGAAATGGTTCTGGTTTGGTGTTGTCTGTTGTGTCACCACTCCGTCAGTGATCTGGCAGGGGATCACAGCTTTGAAATGGTTCTGGTTTGGTGTTGTCTGTTGTGTCACCACTCCGTCAGTGATCTGGCAGGGGATCACCGCTTTGAAATGGTTCTGGTTTGGTGTTGTCTGTTGTGTCACCACTCCGTCAATGATCTGGCAGGGGATCACAGCTTTGAAATGGTTCTGGTTTGGTGTTGTCTGTTGTGTCACCACTCCGTCAATGATCTGGCAGGGATCACAGCTTTGAAATGGTTCTGGTTAGGTGTTGTCTGTTGTGTCACCACTCCAGAATGATCTGGCAGGGATCACAGCTTTGAAATGGTTCTGGTTTGGTGTTGTCTGTTGTGTCACCACTCCAGGAATGATCTGGCAGGGGATCACAGCTTTGAAATGGTTCTGGTTTGGTGTTGTCTGTTGTGTCACCACTCCGTCAGTGATCTGGCAGGGGATCACAGCTTTGAAATGGTTCTGGTTTGGTGTTGTCTGTTGTGTCACCACTCCGTCAGTGATCTGGCAGGGGATCACAGCTTTGAAATGGTTCTGGTCTCGGACTGTGTATGTCTGGGTAAAATGTGAGTCAGTATTGGTTTTGGCTCCAGTTTAAGATCTGAATCAGTGTTTGTTGTTGTTCTCTTTTTTTTATATTTTTTTAATGGGTACAGGAGTACTTGGTATAACAAAACATTCAGACCTCAGGAACAAGGACACGTACAAAACATTGACCTCCACAGAGTCTGCCTATGCAACCAGCTGATGCTCCAAACTAAACATGCACTTCATTTTGATGTTTTCACACGCTGTATAACGGGAGTGAAATGCTTAACAGATGTGTGGCCTGAATATGGAGAGGGGTACCAAGCCTGGTGTTAGCATCAGACTGGTGAGGTGGTGATGTTGTTTGACGTCTGTGGTGCCAAGAAGAACGAAGGGGTGAGGTGTCGTATTTCTCTGACAGGCCGTTCCTTTTTTTTATATTTTTTTATCTGGCTTGAAATGGTGATGTAGATGACTTACAATCAGCTGGTGTGGTTGGAGGACACAGAAGAGGGACCTGACCTGTTACTGCAAGAACAGGTTGGCACCATCAGATTTTCCATGGAACACAGGAGAGGAGGAGCAGACCTCATGCAGACTGTAATCAGTGTCCACGGAGCAACGATGACGTGAAGCACACAGGAGACAGGGTGAAGAGTCCTGAGCTGTGTGTGTTTATGTTTTTGGCTCAGGGTCTGACACAGTGTTCCAAGCTTGATGTCAGGGCATAAGCATTTCAAATGTACTGTGTGTGTAATTTGTTGTCTTTAGTTGTGTTGAAGTGAGGAAGGGATGCTGTGTGTGTGTGTGTGTGTGTGTGTGTGTGTTGTGTTGTGTGTGTGTGTGTTGTGTGTGTGTGTGTGTTATGTGTGTTGTGTGTGGTGTGTGTGTGTGTGTCTGGCTGATGTGTTCAGTAAGATGGCAGTAGTTATGCCAGTCTGAGAAGGTGGACGCTGAGGTTGAACGCCCTGAATCCAGCGCAGACCTCTCGAGATGTGTCTCTTTCAACCTGTCTGCAGTAGGGAGAGAGAGGGAGAGCAGAATTTGAATCATTCAGTTCCAGGTTCTCTTGTGCTTTATGAGGAGAGGGCATGTCGTTATTAAAGCTGGTTCGGTTTCACAATAAACTGTGAAGAGCGTGTGCACATCAATGTGTGTGTTTGCAACCTGCAGTGCAGAACATGAGGAGGGTCGTTACAACAGAACCGGCTGCCTGCTGTGCCGGGAGGAAAATGTGGTGGCTTATGTACATTTGATTCATGTTGATGCTGAAATCTGGGATGATTCCATTGATGCTGAAATCTGCTGGATGATTCCATGTGATGCTGAAAATCTGTGGTGATTCCATGTTGAGCAATATTGTGGATGATTCCATGTTGATGCAGATATCTGCTGGATGATTCCATGTTGATGCAGACCTTCTGGATGATTCCATGTTGATGCAGACGTTTTCTGTGATCCATGTTGAACAGAATCTGCTGGATGATTCCATGTTGATGCAGAAATCTGCTGGATGATTCCATTTTGATGCAGATTCTTCTGGATGATTCCATGTTGATGCAGACATTCTTCTGGATGATTCCATGTTGATGCAGACTTTCTTCTGGATGATTCCATGTTATGTAGACATCTTCTGGATGATTCCATGTTGATGTAGACATCTTTCTGGATGATTCCATGTTGATGCAGACTTCTTCTGGATGATTCCATGTTGATGTAGAAATCTTTGGATGATTCCATGTTGATGCAGACTTTCTTCTGGATGATTCCATGTTGATGAGACATCTTTCTGCATGATTCCATGTTGATGTAGACATCTTTCTGGATGATTCCATGTTGATGTAGACATCTTTTGCATGTTCCATGTTGATGAGAATCTTCTGATGATTCCAGTTGATGTAGACATCTTTCTGGATGATTCCATGTTGATGCAGACATCTTTCTGGATGATTCCATGTTGATGTAGACATCTTTCTGGATGATTCCATGTTGATGAGACATCTTTCTGGATGATTCCATGTTGATGTAGACATCTTTCTGGATGATTCCATGTTGATGCAGACCTTCTGGACGATTCCATGCTGATGTAGACATCTTTATGGAGATTCGTTGGTGTAAATTTTCTGATGATTCCATGTTGGTGTAGACATCTTTCTGGATGTTGATGCAGACATCTTTCTGGATGATTCCATGCTGATGCAGACACTATGCTGATGATTCTGTGGTCATATGAATGTCTTGCTGGATGATTCTATGGGCACTAGCTGCCCATTATACAGAGTCTGTTTGTCCAAATCGCATTTTTAATTTGGGGGGGGGGGGGGGGGGGGGGGGGGGGGGCGCGGGGGTTGTTTGTCTGGGTTACGTTTAAAGGTTTATCATTTTCTGGCTTGGTGTTGGAAGCTGAAAGAGGGGAGGTAAGCGGAATGGCGGGCACTTGTCAGCACACAGCCTGGCCCTATCCACCCAACAGAGGGCACTCCTGGAGTTGCCATGTCATCAGTTGTTTTTGGTGTTTGTCTCATTTCCACATGTAAATCTTTCTTTTTTTTTGTTTTTTGTTCAGGATGTGACTGATTTTCCCTGTAGTTGACAGTCCTGGCGAGGCCCCGTTAGTGTGGTCGGCTGTTCTGTAATGATATGAGCTGTCTCAGTCTGGTTTGAAATGGCTGCGTCTTTGGACATGGACACAACACTCTGCAGCTTGGAGCTGCCCAAAGGGTTCTGTCATGGCTTGCCTGCTGCTTTCTGGATGTTTCCTCTGGCTTGTAATTGACCCTCTCTATTTTTTTGTTGTTGTCGTTTCATTTTTTTTTTTGAACATGTGTCTGTTTTGTTGCATGGCATTATGTGTACAGGTTTATTTTTCAGATTGTGGTGATCTTGTCAGGTTCAGCTCTCGGCATGGCCATCTTTCAAGCACTTTTTTTTTTTTGTGTGCACAAGTTAATGAAGAATAGTTTGTGTTGAATATGAATCATGCTGTGTAGTGTAGAGGTTTGATGAAGTATGTAGATTATGGAGTCGTGTTTGTCCAGTGGTCAGATCTTCTCTTCTGCATGTTATATGTTCTCACATATTTTCCAAGGTAGATGGAAGCTTATCAGTGTCTAAATACTGTGTGTATACTATGCCTTTATTTTCTCACTGAACTGGTTAGAATGAACATTTTTGGAGGTGAAAATCTGTTTCTGTACATGAATTAACATTTTTGGAGGTGAATATCTGTTTCTGTACATGAATTAATATTTTTGGAGGTGAAAATCTGTTTCTGTACATGACCTTTGAACCCATATATGGATTGACGATGTAACGGAAATGACTGCACATCTCCCAGCTCGCCCCTGCGCCCCGCCCCTCCCTCTTCCTCAAGTTTTGCTGCTACACAGCCAGTGGATGATGGAGTGTTATAAGTCTGAAATTATTGTGTCGTATTTACATTCACATACAGTTGGGTTGTATTTGTGTATGTATAAGTTGGAGAGAGAGAGAAAAATCATATTTTACTTAAGTGGTAAAAAAAATTGTTTCATGGTTCTCATTTTGTTGTTGTTGTTGTATTACTCCCTACCTAAGTATATTTTCATATGTGAGGATTCATTTTTTTTGTTGTGATTTGTATTTACTATTTTCCTTTCTTCGGTTGATAGGTTTATTGTGATGCCAAAATGCAACTCAGTAGCAGTATGGTTAGTTGTATATGTGTATGCATTTTGTTGTTTGTTGGTTTGATTTCACACTATTGTTGTATCAGAGATTTATCTCATTCAGTAGTGTCTTAACAAAGAAGAGAATGGTTTGGATCCAACATTTGGAAGCAAGAATTTTAATTGGAATGGTATTGTTTATTTTATTTAGAATGGTATTGTTTAGTTGGAATTGTATTGTTTGTTTCATTTGGAATGGTACTGTTTCATTTGGAATGGTATTGTTTTATTTGGAACAGCATTGTTTCATTTGGAATGGTATTGTTTCATTTGAAATGGTATTGTTTTATTTGGGACGGTATTGTTTTATTTGGAATGGTATTGTTTGTTTCATTTGGAACGGCATTGTTTGTTTCATTTGGAACGGCATTGTTTGTTTCATTTGGAATGGCATTGTCTGTCTGTGTGGAGGGTGTACTGAGACACTATTCGGTGTTGTGATGGAAAGGTGGCTGACCACTGAACACATCCAACCTGGAGGGGAGACGCTCCCAGGACCATAGCTGGACATCTGTTTCCTCCCCCTTTCCTCTCAGTCTGAAGTGTGGCCTGGTTGCAGGTCCTCTGGGCCAGACAGTCAATCAACAGATCAGGTGCTGCATGCTCCTAGTTCACCTGATAGAACCCATAGCCACTGGGACATGAGGTCTGTGAACAGTCAGGAGGGGGTCATGGCCAAACTGTCTGAGCCTTTGCCTCTGAGGCTGATCGTTGCGAGTCTCAACAACAGGTGGCGTCAGATTTAGGGGGGCTGGAAAACTCTCTGTATCCACCTAGCAGTCCACGGGTACCTGATTCAGCTCAGGGAAGGTGAAAGGTGGCGGAAAGAGAAGAATAGGATCTGCCTTCCCTCACACCCTATATATTATGAATCTCTGACAGTTCAATGCCCATACAATGCAAAGGATGATACAATGTAAAATTTAAAAAAAATCAGAGAAGACAAAGTTTGTCTTTTCATTACAAATAGAGTTACCTTTTCTTAATTTATGGGTCAAACAAATAAATCCAGAGTCAAATATTACATATTACAGGTGCACTGTTTTACCGACACCCTTATGTTGGGCATTTTTCTCTCTGTAACTGAACTGTTGAGCCGAGTGTTAAGTTGATTTGGGCATGTTGACCAGTGGCTCCTGTCCCCGGAGAACAGTAGAGGCACTCTTGCTGAATGCACACGCTGACACACAGTGCCTCCCTCGCAGATTTCTGAACGTCGTTTTTTTTTTTTCAAAATGAGAAATTGTATAGAAGTTGTGTGCACACCCATACTGCATGTGCTCCTGTCACTCCTCAGTTTTCCTGTGACAAGACGGCCCCAACGGTTATCCTTCGGTGCTTGAACAGACTGATGGTCTAAATATTTATACATATATATATTTAATATGTTTATATATTTCATTCATGGTCTACATATATTTAATATGTTTATAAATTTCACTCAAAGTTACCCCAAAATATATTTAAGGTAGTTAAGATTTTGGGCAACTTCATAGCTTCATGCAAAAACTCCACATGATTTCAGCTATGTTGGCTTACTGGCAAGTCACTGTTCTAGGACGATTGTTCCTTGCAATAAATAATAATATGATATCTTATGATCACGGTTCCTTGGTGTACACGCGTAAAAGTAATTGACTGGAAAATAACTCACTAGCATGACATGATGAACCATATTTTAAACAAAAAAATGATTTTCAAATCTGTTTTCACTTAATGGTACAGTTTGATTTCAGTGGGGAAAGGGAAATATTCTGCTAATTTTGTTGTGCAGTTGATTTAGAATCAGACACCAGTTCTGGTGTGTTTACGTGATACAGTAGTGATGGTGTAATACAGTATTGGCACAGAAACATTTAAAGAAAATAACATTTATGTTTTAATACATTTAAATTTCAAAAGAAAGAAACAATCATGTTTTCAGATGTATTATTGCCTATTCGTTTATTTTTTTTCACCTGTTCAACAATCATGTTATTCAAATGCATAATTGTCCATCAGTGTATAGACGCACACATTACGAATCCTTGTAATCGATCAAAATGTGTGCAGTCAACAATAATGTGCAATTAAAAATTTTTTGAGCGACATGAGAACCCAGTATATGCAAGAAAATTCAATATATCCAACCCTAAGCTTTCTGTTTCCTTGATGAATTCTGCTTGCTGGAGGCATGTTTTACATTAACTTTCACTTCAGCAGTGACATTGTATTGTCTTGGACAAACAACATTTTCTATCATCTACCTGTATTAACATTAAGATGTAAACCACCCCCACTTTCAGTTTTCGTGGGATTTTTCTTTTTCCATAGAGCATAACCATGTTCATGAGAACGTTAATCAGAAGCCACGATGGCAAACAGCAGATCTGCTTTCTCTCTGTTGAAGGGTCCCTTTCAAAACAGCTGCTGTGTTGCATTCTGTGGATGGTCATTTGTTGATCAGACTGCCATGAAGCCTGGTGATTGGTTGACAAGACTGCAGTGAAGCCAAGTCATTGAGTTACAAGACTGCAGTGAAGCGTGGTGATTGGTTGACATGGCTGCATTAAAGCGTGGAGATTGGTTGACATCGCTGCAGTCATAGCTTCACCAAGGCTAGGCCATTCATAGCTTCACCAATGCTAGGCCATCTGGTCATAAAACAAATTACCATTGAAAAAATAAAAAAGAAAAAATTCTGAACAGGAAATTTTTGCTGATTTTGAAAATGGTCAGTGCAAAGTAATATTGCTCACCCAAGCATCTGTCTGATTTTACAACCTTGATGATCATTAACCATCAGTCAACAGTTCAGCACTATGCATGAACTTGAGACAAGATATGTGGACTGCTTGCTCAGTTGTTGATCTGTCCATTGACCATGAAGGGAGGGAAGGGGTAAGATTTAATTTTCAAGTCAGCTGCTTTGGTGACCTGGCTTTTGGTCACTTCTTTTTGTTTTGTTTTGTTTTGTTTTTTCCCATGTCAGTGATGAAATATAAATGCTGAAATGATTTTAATGTTTACTGTCTGTGTGTCCCTTTGGTTAAAGCTATTGAAAAATGGATCCAACTTGGACACAATTCTTCAGACCTTGTGTATGCTTAGCGGCAGTTTTGAACAAGGTGAATTCCTCATTCCCTGAAACTAGTACTCAACATACTCTGCTGTGCTTTGTGTGTTGGTTTAAGTATTCAAGTTTGATCCAATTCAGGCTCATGTGGCGATGTGATGATTGCAAAATGTACACTCTGTGCTTTGCTCTGCTTGGATCATGAGCTGTGGTGGACAAAGCTTTTTGTTACTTGTGGATCGAGAGAGAGGAGGGATGTGGGGGGTTCATATGATGAAACCTATAAAAGTTTACTGTTTGTCGTCTTTCTTGGTGTGTGTTTCCCAAACATTGTTTGGAGCAAGAAGGGATGTCATGTGACAGCAAGCCTAAATCCCTGACTGCCTCGTCTTTGGTTCATTGGTGACTCTGTCATGGCTCCCTGCTGCAATGCTTTTTAGTGTGACTCTGGGAAAAAACAAACAAACTTCAATCAGTGTATATGTCTGAATGAGACAAACTTTGTGCAAATTTTATCGAAAAGGATTAGGTTTAGTGTCCTTGATTCTTGTATCTGTATGTTGCACGTTTTCAGATGTCTATGCAGTGTTTGCATGATCATCATAGTTTCTTATGCAAATGATGTCAGTTTATATCTATGTATGTACATTATTTTGCCCTGTTTTTCACAGTGGGATCAGTGTTCTGTATCAGAGCACCATGTCTTTGTACAGTGAGACCTCTCCATAAAGACACACATCTTCCCAGTCCCACCTCTCCTCTCCCTTCCTCATGAAAGGTTCTCTTGGGAAACTTGTTTTGCGGACAACATTTGTCTTTCTCCTGGTATTTCCTAACACACACTCCCTCCCTGGCATCATTACCTGATTTATCAGGATATGTGGTGGTTGCTATTGAGAGGTACCAGTGTACTGTATTTGTCCTCCTTTCCCCCCCAATTTTCCAAATAAAGCTTGTGGATGATGATCCCTTGTGGTCTCTTCTCCAAGAGTGGTGTCTCTTGAAAAAAAAAAGAAGTCTTGCCAGCTTTGATACATTGACTGAACCACCCACCTGAACTCCAAATAGGTATGTTACCAACCTGCCTATCCGCAGAAGTCCAAACAGGTATTTTACCAACCTGCCTATCCCCAGAACTCCAAACATGTGTATTACCAACCTGCCCATCCCCAGAACTCCAAACAGGTATATTACCAACCTGCCTATCCCCAGAACTCTAAACAGGTACATTTCCAACCCCCAGAACTCCAAACAGGTATATTACCAACTGCCTATCCCCATAACTCCAAACAGGTATATTGCCAACCCCAGAACTCCAAACAGGTATACTGCCAACCCCCAGAATTCCAAACAGGTATATTACCAACCCCCAGAATTCCAAACAGGTATATTGCTAACCCCCAGAACTCCAAACAGGTATACTGCCAACCCCCAGAATTCCAAACAGGTATATTACCAACCCCCAGAACTCCAAACAGGTACGTTACCAATCTGCCTATCCCCAGAACTCCAAACAGGTACATGACCAACCTGCCTATCCCTAGACCTCCAAACAGGCATATTACCAACCTGTCAACCTCCAGACCTCCAAACAGGCATATTACCAACCTGTCAACCTCCAGAACTCCAAACAGGTATATTACCAACCTGCCAACCCCTAGACCTCCAAACAGGCATATTACCGACCTGTCAACCTCCAGACCTCCAAACAGGCATATTACCAACCTGTCAACCTCCAGACCTCCAAACAGGCATATTACCAACCTCCAAACGGGCATGTTATCAACCTCCAAACAGGCATATTACCAACCTCCAAACAGGCATATTACCAACCTGTCAACCTCCAGACCTCCAAACAGTATTACCAGTTCCACTGCTGTGGGACATCTGTGTAGGAGCCAGGGAAGTGGATTTGGCTGTGGACAATTTGTCATGTTCATTGCTAGGGAGATGCGAGTTCACAATTGCAAGCTGATCACTGGAAGCTGAGATACTGCTCTGTACAAAGAAGCCTTCTCCTTGCTTGGCACAGACCAAGCAAAGCACTAGCTTTCTCCTTGCTTGGCACAGACCAAGCAAAGTACTAGCCTTCTCCTTGCTTGGCACAGACCAAGCAAAGAACTAGCCTTCTCCTTGCTTGGCACAGACCAAGCAAAGCACTAGCCTTCTCCCTGCTTGGCACAGACCAAGCAAAGCACTAGCCTTCTTGCTTGGCACAGACCAAGCAAAGCACTAGCCTTCATGCTTGGCACAGACCAAGCAAAGAACTAGCCTTCTCCTTGCTTGGCACAGACCAAGCAAAGCACTAGCCTTCTCCTTGCTTGGCACAGACCAAGCAAAGTACTAGCAGTCGTAAGACTTGTGCAAATCGTAGAGTGTTGCAGCTTGGCTTCCTTCACCTCTACTACTTAGTAGCCATGGAAAATGGACAAAAGAGTTTGGCTTTTCATGGACAAAAGAGTGGCTTTTCACCTCAGCAGTTTTACTTCACAGGACTGGCCATTTGTAAGGGTTATTTAAAATAAAATCACACACACACACACACACAAACTGTTAAGAGTAAGGACAATAAACTCTCAGAACTGATAAGAAACATGTGAAAATACCAAACTTCCTACCTCATCTTTCATCCTCTACAGCTAGGTAAAAAATATCCTTTTTTCTTCATCCAAATTGACACATGCAGATGTCTAGTATATGAATCCAGGGAAGCACAATGTCTTTGAAACAGTCTGTTCACTCCCAAAATGATCCAAGAAATGTCCAGATATGATTTTTGATTCATATTATAACCTATAGTGTGGGGCACTTTATGATCCACTTACATTGACACCAACAGTTTTCAGTTTCAGTTTCATCAAGGAGGTGTGACTGCGTGCGGACTAGTCCATATACCAACACAAATGCGAAAAAAGAAATTAAAAACCTGCACTATCACACTATGTACACACTGGCTTGCTTGCTATACTCATAATTAACTGGTTGACCTGAGTCAACTTGTCTCACGTTAAAGGTCTGTCTGCTCCATCTCACCACGAGGATGCAACCATCTTTACTGATGAGCATTACCGGCAGTAGCAGGCTAGGGGTTAACTTGCCACTGCAGTTTTAAGTTTGTAACATGTCCATGATGATCACACTTGTCCACCCTTTACTCACACAAATTATAAACTGCACACAGATACCACTCCCAAAAAATTGTTTTATTTTCCACTGTGTTATTTTTCGTCATAAACAGTAACTGAACTAAAGCAAGGTAGGAAGATCCAGTGCAAACTCTGTTCGCAAACGTGAAGCTTGGCATTATCGTGCAGTTTACAAAATGCAGATAAAAATCAATGTGGAAAAACAACCAACCAACCAACCAAAACGAAACAAACAAAACCCTTCATACGCTGAAATAACAGAACACCACAATTTGCATTTCTGTACGGACATGACAACACAAAGGTCCAAAAGGACAAACATCAGGACCGCGATGGGGGTATTCTGAGAAAAATGAAACGAACATGGCTGCATTAACATCAATGACATTTGCCCGTGAACATAACGGTCTTGCTAATGTGAACAAAACATGCCACAAGCCACACCTGCCAACACGGCAACAACAAGAAGTACAAGTGAAGAAACATGATGATCTTGGCACGATGAATGTTAAAAAAAAAAAAACCCCAAACATCTTTGGAACACAATGAACAAAGTGATCAAGACTTGTCTTGATAACAAGAACAGGAAGCATGAACAAATGTGATGGTCTGAATGAAAAATGACATTTGACAAAAAGAAAAGAAAAAACACATACACACCGGTATACACACATCTCTCTCTAACACACACACACACACACACACATTCTTACTCTCCTAAGCCTTTCCACACCCTGCCTCAATGTCCTCACCACAGACCATCATCATCAGTTCACTCTAAGGCCGCCCACAATCAACCCTGCTCAGCTGCCCAGTCACAACTTTGGCACTTCCCTGTTGTGTGCACCATTTCAACACCTGCAGGTCACACCTCCCACACACTGCTGACATTGACTGCCTGGTTCCAGACCAAGGGACAGGTCAATGTGGCGGCAGCCCTGGAACAGCCTTGAGGGGCTGGCTGGGCTGTTGTACAACAGAAACTCAGCTGTGGAATCACAGCGCTATGTTACCACCACTCGTCAAACCTGAAAACCAGGTGCTACATTCAGTGTGCCGAGATTCTGCCAGCCAGAGCCAAAGAGCCAGACAGGTTCCTTGCCTGAGAATTTGAGAAAGCCCCCACATGTTTGACCCCTTGCTCAGAGACGGCCACATAGGATGTGACAATCATAATGTAATGAAGCAAAGCAAAGCCAAAGCAAGTCTTGCAGGACTTTTCATTCAGGCACATCATCTAGTGGTAAATGATGGCATAGCCAGCTGAATAGTGCCCTCTGATGTGTTGGAGTCACTCCACAGGTGTTCATGTGTTTGTGCTCTGTGGTGCACAAGTCCAAGTCAAAGTAAGGAATCTCTAAACAGTCAGGGACATCTTCCTTGATAAGGATTAACTACAACCAATACAGGACAATACAAGACGGTACTATACAAGGCATTGTATAGTACACTGTAATACTTCACAATATCCATATAAAACAAAAGCTCTGGGTATGATTCTTGAAGCTCAAAGGAAAAAGTATGTCAGATTTCCGTGCAAATACCAAAATTACTTTGATACTAGAAGTTGAATGATGGAAGTACACAAAACAAACGTGACGGATACCTTCACATAGCATACTCAAGAGATGAAGAAGAATACTCTTGTTTGACGTACTCCTTAGACCACATCAAATCTCACCTGCTCCTTCGTTAAGGCAGTCACTGCTGAATGTTTTTACCTTGTCACAGTGTCAGAACCAATAGACTATCCCTCTCCCCACACTGCACATGATTTAAAACTCATGGATAAATGAATCAATATTTAAGATGAGAGAATTCAACAAGAGGGCCTTGTGACCTTCCCAGTAGGACACAACTAACAGCCTATTCTCCCTCCCTCTGGGTCTGAATTTCAACCCATCCTTACTCTCATAGGACATGAACTAACAGCATATTCACCTTCCTACAGGATCACAGCCAAGTCCTATATCCTTCCCACAGAGTATTCTCCTATTCCCCTTCCCACAATAGCACGACCAACAGCCTATGTGTCTCTGTAAGATCAATACCAGGCAAAATCATGTATTGTCTGTTTCTAACTTTTTTCTATCTTTGTGGCATAGAAAGCCCCCCCCCCCCCCCCACCCCCCCACCCAAAAAACCAAAAACAACAACAACAACAAAACCCACACCTACCCATACCACACACACACAAAGGCCCTCTGAAATAATCTGTATATAGTCTCGCCTCTCTATTATTTCTCTACAACAGACAGCCTAATAAATGGTTCTGTTCACAATACACACTTTGATGGTCCCTGTGTGGTGTTAGTGGAGGGTGTCATGCTTACGTTTTGAAGCTCTCTTCTTCATCCCCCTTCCATCTCTCTGTTTTCCTTAACATTTGCCTAATCTAGTTGCAAAGCGAGAGGACTGCAGGCGGAAATCTAAACAAATCTTAAATAAATGTTAGCGAACCGCCCAGAGAACGTGGACAAACGAGTCACAAGACGAAACACAACTAGTTTTGACCTCTTAGGTCTTCATCAGGTGAGACATTAACGAATAAAACAATGAAAATTCACTTAGCTTTGATCGCTTCAGATCACTTGGTAGGGTTCAGCGCAAGGAAGAAGGCGTTGAATGAGAACCATTCAACGCCTTCTTCCTTGCGCTGAACCCTACCAAGTGATCTGAAGCGATCAAAGCTAAGTGAATTTTCATTGTTTTATTCGTTAATGTCTCACCTGATGAAGACCTAAGAGGTCGAAACTAGTTGTGTTTCGTCTTGTGACTCGTTTGTCCACGTTCTCTGGGCGGTTCGCTAACATTTATTTAAGATTTATTTGCCTAATCATTCTCAGTAACGGAGGAATTGTACATGCTTGCCTGGTTTGAAGCTTCTTCCATCTCTCTGTTTTCTTAACATTTGCCTATCATTCTCAGTAACGGAGGAATTGTACATGCTTGCCTGGGTTTGAAGCTCTCTTCCATCTCTCTGTTTTCCTTAACATTTGCCTAATCATTCTCAGTAACGGAGGAATTGTACATGCTTGCCTGGGTTTGAAGCTCTCTTCCATCTCTCTGTTTTCCTTAACATTTGCCTAATCATTCTCAGTAACGGAGGAATTGTACATGCTTGCCTGGGTTTGTTTTGAATTTTACCCTCTTCTGATTTGTTTCATTTTTTTCTGTTCTCACACTCCATAATCATAACCTGAGAGTCCTCTAAAGGTGTCTCTGTCTAAGTACTGAGGCAGACACGAGAGCGCTGGCTTTTTCAATGATGACATAAATCGACCAGAAGACTGACTGGTGGGTGGACAGACACTGCCTAACTGCACACACATAGCTTCATACCAACAAAATACATGCACTCACAAACCTTCAAATGAGGGAACATGATACATGACATCCCCCCTCCCCTTTTCTCTCTCCCCATCACGTGCCTATTCTCTCCAATCTTATGAATTCTGCTGAGATGATCCGCATCACGTGCCTATGGTCTCCACTCTCCTGCAGCATGGGGGGTTGCAGTCAAGGTGAAGGACACTTCCAGTGCTGTCTCCGTCACAGGGCACCGGTGCTGCTCTGTGCTGACATCATCGTCGCTGTTCAGTCCTTTCTACACTGCAACACAGCTGATAGAGCCCTGTAAGTTCCCCAGCCCTGACAGTACATCGTTGTCAGGATGTTGGTAGCCTTGTCCAACATAGCGCCCTTCCCATGGCAAGAACATAACTCAGTTCATCAATACGTTGACAGACAAAGCAATAAAGAGCATTAGCATCAGTAAAGGGCTTGATAGACACGAAACACACCATCTGTCTATGGTTTACAATTTTCAGGTATTAAGGCCCATCTAATCACTCCTGACCTTCTCAGGGCTGCTGTCCAAGTCACATGGTGGGGAAAACACGGTCACATTTTAGGGGTGGGGAGAGTGGGGAAGATGGGAATCACATCCTGAAAAAAAAAAAACCTGCAACAAAACCAGTGAATGACAAACACGCTAAACTGTTAAGTTCCTTAGAGCAGGTAAACAAGGTCATACTGAGCACGCCAGCCATGCCCCTTCATTTCTCATGGGAACGGCCACAGTCAGCCACTAGCCACATGTCCTGGTGGCAGTGCAGGGTTTTCTCTGCCGAGTGGTCTCCAGCTGACTAGACATTGGTTGCAGCTCTCTGTGGGCAGCTGGGGCAGGGACTGCGACAGGATGAACCATAGAATGGCTCCGTGAAGGCAAGGTGTGCTCACCAGGGTAGGGTAATGCGCAGGGAAAAATGAGGCGGTTATTAATGGTAGACAGAGAGAAAGTTTAGAAAAAAAAACAAAGCGAATCCACTCTATTTGCTGATTCCTAGAGTAACGGAAAAGCATTTAACTTCCCTCTTCATTTCTCAAGAAAGGCACAAAGACTTTCTGCCTTGCTATTTACAGATGCGTACACAAGAGCCCCCCCCCCCCCCCCCCCCCCCCAACATAGATACATACACATACATAAAACAAGGGTGCATAAGAATCATAAATACTGTGAACAATGCTTGCTTCCTGAAGAACTGATGATAAACATCACATCATTATCATATCTTTAGAGAGAGACATCACACTACTTTGAAGACGCATCAAGATGTTACAAAACGCAGAGTAATAACCCACGTGTTTCATAGGTTAAGTACTTTGGCAAAACATCACTCACACACACACACAACACACTCGCATGCGCGCGCGTACACACACACACAGATTTCACAATTTAACATGTAAAGCTGCTCATCTGGGTAGTTCAACAAAGTGATTGTAAAAAAAACAACAACAACAAATCTTGGACTTGACCAATTGTTTTCAAACTGTGAAATGCAATAGCAATGTCCCCTCTCTGGATGGCATTACTGTGGGGCACTGACTTGCACATACTGACATGGCAATGTCCACCACTGCCTGCAGTGCTACCCACATCCTGGCTATTCACCACACTCTGCTTGGGACTCGAATCATCACCTACGTTCTGAACCATCACTCAAACCATTCTTCACCACATTCTGAGTTACCATGGTCTGAATCATGATGCATAACATTTCCTTCATTCTGATTCATTCTTCATACCATCGGCTACATTCTGAACCTGGAGAGTCAGTGACTCCAACCATTCACTACACTCTGAATCATGATTCATATCATTCATTACAACCTAAATCATGATTCATATCATTCACCACATTCTAAATTATTCAAACCATTCACCACATTCTAAATCATTCACCACATTCTAAATCATTCAAACCAATCACCACATTCTGAATCATGATCAAAACTGTTCATTACAATTTGAATCACGAGTCACTGACTTGAACTATTAACTGCACTTTGAGCCAGTCTTTCAACAAACAACGCTGAAAATCCTCTGAAGTCAACGCCCATTCATGATCTATTAACCAATCAATATCTCAAATATTGATGATCAGCTAATCAACACAGATGATCGATCAACCACTTAAAACCTTAGACATAGATGATCACCCAATCAATACTTGGGTCACAGAGGATTAGCCATCAATACCTCCAACACAAAGGATCACCTTATCGAGATCTTGGACACTGATGGCCAACCGATCAAGATCTAAAACACTAATGACCAATCAGTTCATACCTTGATCTCTGACGATTAACCTATCAGTACCTTGGTCACTAGTGACCAACTAATTAAGATATGATTAACCAATCAGTGTCTTGGACACTAATGACTAGCCAATCAATATCTTGATCTCTGATGATTAACCAATCAGTGTCTTGGGCACTACTGACCAACCAATCAATACCGTAAACTCTGAAGACCAACCAATCAATCAATCAATACCTTAACCTCTGAAGACCAATCAATCAATACCTTAAACTCTGAAGACCAATCAATCAATCAATACCTTAAACTCTGAAGACCAACCAATCAATACCTTAAACTCTGAAGACCAACCAATCAATACCTTAAACTCTGAAGACCAACCAATCAATACCTTAAACTCTGAAGACCAATCAATCAATCAATACCTTAAACTCTGAAGACCAATCAACCAATCAATACCTTCAACTCTGAAGACCAATCAATCAATCAATACCTTAAACTCTGAAGACCAATCAATCAATCAATACCTTAAACTCTGAAGACCAACCAATCAATACCTTAAACTCTGAAGACCAACCAATCAATACCTTAAACTCTGAAGACCAATCAATCAATACCTTCAACTCTGAAGACCAATCAATCAATACCTTCAACTCTGAAGACCAATCAATCAATACCTTCAACTCTGAAGACCAGTCAATCAATACCTTAAACTCTGAAGACCAATCAATCAATACACTGGACATTGATGATCAACCACTCAATTCCTTGAACACTGATGATCAACCCATCAATACTTTGAAGATTGATAATCAACCAGACAGTATCCAACAATCGATTGGTTTGACAATAATGACCATCCAATCAATGCCATGGACACTTACAACCCATTGCTCAATGCCTTGGATTATCATGATGATCAACCAGTCAGTGCCCTACACAATGATAACCAGCCAAACAATACTGTGGGCAATAATTATCAACAAATCATCACCTTGGAAAATGAGGATCAGCCAAACGATACCTTGGAATAATCAACCAGTCAATACCTTGGACAATGAAGATCAACCAATCGTTCACAGAGGACCTTTAGAGCGGCATTTTGTTTTTCATTATGAACATAGTGCAATGTGTGACTACTCTCCGATTGAGTGATGAAGTGTGGTCAAAGCCTGCCTTCCATCATACAGCGTAAAGACATTCCTGTATCTGCTGAACCAGACCAAACCAAGCCAAACAGATCAATACATATTTCCAGAGATACAGAGAGGGTAGGGGAAAAGTGTCTTCACCTTTCGCCTGTTAAAGTCCCACTGCGCCATACTGAAGGCACTTCCTGTTGATTGGGTTAGCTCCCATCCTGCTTCCTGGTCATAGCCGACCGTCCTTCGCCACACTTCGCCGCTAATAGTCGCAGACTGTTCAGTTTGAAACAGACCCTCAGAGGCTCCATTGCTGGCAGAGGGGACAGGCAGGGGGTGGGCTGACCTCGTTGAATGATGGACGTGAACACACTGTTACACATCAGTACCTGTGTGCCGGCCTGGCCAGTTTAACAGCTCTCTCAGCAGGTGCAGCGACTATTACGCTCAGAACTGGTTGGTGACTTGTACGAGCGATTGACGTTCCAGTGAAGGTGAATTATGGGAGAGCATTCCGAGATCCTCTTCCTTCTGCTTCTGTGATATTTCTGAAGACTCAATGGTGTGTTCAAACTCACGACTAGGAGCAGCTTGCGGTTTGTGACTCGCACAAATTAGGTGATGTACATCATTTCACGTATTTTTGTGACCATTTCTTTTTTTTCCTTTTTCTTATCTTGTTGTGAAAATATCAAGATAGTACTCAATCAAATCTTGATGAATTCCCTCCATTCCTTTCCTTCCTGCTCAATTAAATCTTTTAAAAATAATTTCTACTCTTTTCCTTTTGCACCAGCTAAGTCTTTCTGACGTTACTTCTTTTCTTTTCCTTTCTCATTGGTTTATTCTTTCTGAAATAAATCAATTTCTTTTCCCCCTAACCTTTCTACTAATTGGGCTGGAAAGATAAATGCAATCAAACAAGATACGATTGAACCTACACATATTTTACAACAAAACTTCATCCACCAAAATTTCAAGTATTGTTAGCATTAACAGCTGAAATCCTGGACAAAGTAAGAACCATCTAATAATACGATAGCAACACACAACACACACACACACACACGTGCACACACACACACACTGTACATGCATGTAAATATCTACTATATGCAAACATGCACTCTTATTACCATTCTTCAAATACCGGACGATGCATTTGTATCATGTCTGCTGTGATTTTCATACCTGTCCCAAATTCGTAATTCTCTGCTGATGCCAACCCAACACCAAAGATCATTTAGATGATAGTATTCTCCCTGCTTTTGTTCTGATTATCTTGCAGATTTCCAAACTCCATTTCTGTGTAGTGAAAGATGTGTGTACAGGACCCCACAGTTGAAGTGACTGGCTGTACATCTGAGCAGTTTGACCCACTTGAACATTGGGATCTGTATGGTTCAAAACCTCTCTCTATCCACCCAACAGTGTGTGGGTAATCCAGGAAGACTACGGCAGCACAAGTACAGGAATGGGTGCCGCCTTCCATAAACCCCGGACAACGTGAACCTTAGTTCACTGCCTCCACGGCTGTTAGGTTAGAGACTGGACTATTAGTTCACTGCCTCCACGGCTGTTAGGTTAGAGACTGGGCTATCAGTTCACTGCCTCCACAGCTGTTAGGTTAGATACTGGACTATCAGTTCACTGCCTCCACGGCTGTTAGGTTAGATACTGGGCTATCAGTTCACTGCCTCCACGGCTGTTAGGTTAGAGACTGGACTATCAGTTCACTGCCTCCACGGCTGTTAGGTTAGAGACTGGACTTTACTCTGATATTGATGACCTTGATCAGAAGAAAAAAAGGTTGCTGGTGGATAGACCAACAACTCTGTTGTCGATTGACGGCCACAACAGGTAAATCACGCTGAATGTTTCTGGTCTCTGTTGTTTTTCTGTCAATCTCACAAGCGTTTCACAACACATATCACAAAATCAAAGGGGAAGAACTGTTGGAGTAGAGATCTGATGCTACTATGCAGCTGACCTGATTATCAGCTATAGGACGTCTGTCCTCTATTACACATTACTGGATACACTGGAAATCATGTACAGGTTCTTACTCCTACAGAATCTGGACACTGTGACACAGATCAGGATTATTTTCTTACAGCCAGTCAAAACCTGCCTGATGGAACTGGATAAACGCACAAGTTAGACATATGTGAAGTCTACAAGACAACTTTTATTCAAACGTTTTCTTTAACCCTTATGTTTGTTACATTTGTTTATTTCATTTTATGCTATGGGAATATGAAGTCTCGTGACTCAGCAGATAAGAAGAAGCATACATGGACACAGTGACACATTCTGAATAAAACTAACAACAATTGTTCATTTCTTAACAGTTAGACATCCTGGATATAACTAACAACTATTGTTCATTCCTTAACAGTTAGACATTCTGGATAAAACGTACAACTATTGTTCATTCCTTAACAGTTACACATTCTGGATAAAACTAACAACTATTGTTCATCCCTTAACAGTTAGACATTCTGGATAAAACGTACAACTATTGTTCATTCCTTAACAGTTACACATTCTGGATAAAACTAACAACTATTTGTTCATCCCTTAACAGTTAGACAATTCTGGATAAAACTAACAACTATTGTTCATTCCCTTAACAGTTAGACAGTCTGGATATAACATAACAACTATTGTTCATTCCTTAACAGTTAGACATCTGGATAACACTAACAACTATTGTTCATTCCTTAACAGTTAGACAGTCTGGATAAAACGAACAACTATTGTTCATTCCTTAACAGTTAGACATTCTGGATAAAACGAACAACTATTTTCATTCCTTAACAGTTAGACATTCTGGATAAAATGAACAACTATTGCTTTATTCCTTAACAGTTAGACATTCTGGATAAAATGAACAACTATTGCTCACTCCTTAACAGTTAGACATTCTGGATAAAACGAACAACTATTGCTCATTCCTTAACAGTTAGACATTCTGGATAAAATGAACAACTATTGTTCATTCCTTAACAGTTAGACAGTCTGGATAAAATGAACAACTATTTTTAATTCCTTAACAGTTAGACAGTCTGGATAACACTAACAACTACTGTTCATTCCTTAACAGTTAGACATTCTGGATAAAACGAACAACTACTGTTCATTCTTTAACAGTTAGACATTCTGGATAAAACGAACAACTACTGTTCATTCCTTAACAGTTAGACAGTCTGGATAAAACGAACAACTACTGTTCATTCCTTAACAGTTAGACATTCTGGATAACACTAACAACTACTGTTCATTCCTTAACAGTTAGACAGTCTGGATAACACCAACAACTATTGTTCATTCCTTAACAGTTAGACAGTCTGGATAACATGAACAACTATTGTTCATTCCTTAACAGTATGTCCGGCTGAAAGGTTGGAGCTGAAAACCTGCGTCCATAATGCACTGCCTCTTCCTCTCCTCGCCCCACTTCCCAAAACACACACACACACACACACACACACACACATGCACACACACACACATGCACACACACACACACACACACACACACACACACACACACACACAGATAGATACTGCTTGATAGGCAGATACACAGATATACAGATATGGGCTGATAGTTTGATAGATTGATAAATATTTCTTTGTCAGTGAGAAAATATTCAAAAACAAGTAGCAATTCCCCGGTGATGACTAAATGATGTTTGTTCTTCTCTGTCAACAATAAAAAGGCAGGACAGAGGGAGGGACAGGGTGGAGAGGGGGGAAAGAGAACCATCGGGTCATGTTCCTGAACACCCTCTATCCCCAAACTGAAAGAAGCTTGGAGAAATCGTTCCCATCAAAAAGGCGTAAAAACATGTTATACAAATAAATGCTCTAAAACCAACGTAAAATGCCTCATAAAACATTGAAGTAATTAAAACAAAACACACACACACACACACACACTTTAAGAAAACCCAAATAAAAGCTACACTTTAAAAAAAAAAATCTAAAATACAGCGATAATCTAATAAGCTAAAAACACTGCAGTAAGAAGCTGTTGCGGTGTCAGAGTAAAACAAACCACTGCAGTAACAAGTTAAAACTTTACAGTTTCAAGCTGAAAAAGATGAAGTGGATAAACACTCCCCTCTTCAAACCATTTCTGCTGGCAAGATAAAAAATAAAACCAGTTCTGAAGCTGTGGCAAATCACAAGGCCAGAACGCTGGGTGCTGACGTACCGACAGGAAAAGCGTGTGCTGGCGACATCAACCCCCCCAATCCTGATGTCTGTGCAGTAATGGCAGGCTGTACACAAACCTCTGCGCAGTTGCCGCAGAACGCAAAGGTACAGCTGCCAGGCCCTGCTAGCCTCTGACCCTGCCCTGCTATCCTGCGCATTGACTGCCTGACAATCGGCGCACAGCGCCACACATACCCACCCCATCATCCTTGCTTCGGATCAACAACAGCATGCCCCTGAAGACACAATGGCCAAAACACGTTTCACTCTCACCTCAACCATATTCCTCAGGCCGCCTCTACTTGTGGTGTTCAATTATACTCCCATCCACCAGCCCTACCCCCCCTCCCCTCCCTCTTTTCCTGCAGTGTGCTTTCACTCGTTGACGGTGAAGACAGCCGGGGAGGTCATGGACAGGGGGCGCCAGGTGTAGTGCTGTGTGAACTGGTAGAGGGCGGAGCGAGAGATGTGGGGGACGCGGGAGATGTCCAGGTGCCTCATGCGCTGCAGGGCCGTCAGCGACGTCAGACACTTGTCCGTCAGCCCCAGGCAGCGGCACAGGTTCAGCGACAGCAGGGACATCAGGAGTGGCCTCCCTTGGGTGACCAGGGCATCCATGCCGGCGTCAGTGATCTTCATGCAGGCCCGCAGGTCCAGCGACTCCAGCAGCCCCAGGTGAGCCGACACCAAAGCCAGGGAGGAGTCGCCAATCTCGGTCCCACTCAGGTCCAGGTGGCGCAGCTGGTGCAGACGACTTAGGTTAGGGGTCAGGCCAGGTCGCACTCCCACGGGCGGTTCTATCAGCTCCTGGAAGCAGGCGGGGCGGATGCTGGTGGCCCAGCTGAGGACGAGGGAGCGCAGGAGGGGGGTGCTGGGGGAGCAGAGGGCGCAGACGGTGGCCCAGGGCTGGGAGGCCAGAGTGAGGCTCTTGAGCTGCGGCAGGCGCGGCACCAGCCAGGCCAGCTGTTTCTGGGACAGGTGGGCGCTGGCCAGGTTCAGGCTGCGAGGCTGCCGCAGCACGGCACCCAGTAGGTGGCACTGCTTGATGTGGGTGCGGGACAGGTTGATGGTGCGCCACAGTGATGGGTGGATGGCCCAGCGGTTCCACGTCTTGCACACCTGCAGGCACCGCGACAGCTCCGCCGGGGTCAGGTGCCCAAACACTTTCATCCAGTGCCCGCGCTCCAACCGGTGCGGCTTTCCCGACACCGTTGTCACCTGTTCCGGAGGTGGAGGCAGTGCCAGGGGACGCACGACAAAGGCGTGTCTGACAACGCTGGAATCCTTTTCCACCCCGGTGCTGGACCCTTCCTCCTGACCACGACCTTTGGTCCCTGCCCCTCCCACTCCTTGAAACGCTCCTGCCTTGTCCGGTGTCCCCCCCCGACTGTTGGCTGCAGCTCCCTGAGAGGGCATGCTGCTCTGATTGGCGCCGCTCTGCCGTGAGCTGCTGGGCTTCGGGTCGTCCTGCTGACGGCGACTTTCCCAGCGGGAAGGACCCGGAGTGGGGCTGGCTCTGGCTGAACCCCCACCTTCCTCTTCCGGAGGCTTCTCACGTCGAGGTCGCAACTTTTTCATGGAAGGCGACTGTCCTCGAGACCTCCGGCCTGTCAGTTCAGGATCTTGTTCTCTCTCTCGTGAGCAGCCCTGGAATGAAGAGGGGTCACTCACCAGGTCACCGATATCAAGCATCTGGTGACCTCAAGGTATACGCCATGTCTTTCAACTGCTTGAAATATTTTAGTCTACATGTTAGATATGTGTGCAGTGATTTTCAAGAGATAATAAAATTTCAGTCTAAATGTTAGATATGTATGCTTTGATTTAAAAAAAAAAAAGATTTCTTTGGTGGCAAGTGCTTCAAACGTAAACTTTGCCTTTGAGCAGTAAAATCTTTCTGTGAGTACTTCAGAAATGTACCTTTTGTTGAACATATTTAAAAAAAAACTCTTTTGCATTAGCATGTCTTTGAAATTCCCACAACCTTTCTACGGTGCCTGAAATACAGATGCTCTGAACAGGCAGAAAATTCTGCATCAGTGTGTATGTTCAGAAATTATTTCACAGTTTCCCTGGATGGAGGCCTACTTCTAACAGCATGTACAAACTAAAATAATTCACTCAGAAATGTAAAAAGTGACCAGTTGTTACAGCTATTAATTGTTGCTGCTTTGTTTCTCATGTTTCTTTCATTTGGAGGTTATTGAAATGATTTTCTGAATGGTGCGGTTTTCAGAAACGTACGTTTGACTTGTTCTCTCCATAATCTTCACTGGGGATTCATGTCGTCTTCTTTTTTTTTTTTTTTTTTAATGAAGATGGGTATTCTTTACCATTAAAATAACTGTGCTGCTTGTATGCATACACTGTAGATGTGTGTTCATATGGTTGTAGTTTAGTCCAAGTGTGTATATAAAGTTGCAGATCAGAAAAACAACAACAAAAAACCATTGAATTCTGTTTGTTTCAATCTAGAACCACAGCATGAACATATGCACATGTGCGTGCCCCCCCCCCCCCCCCCCTCCCCATGCATATATGTGTACGCGTGCGCACGCATGCACATGTGCGCGCGCACACACACAAGTGCCTTTAGACACAAAAAATCCATGTCAAAGATACCAATTCACATGAATACGATGAAAAAAGAAATGAAAACTACACAAAACATGAACAGACAAAAACAAAACAAAACAAGAACAGTAACAGAGGGGGAAGGGTAAAGGGATGTTGGGGGTGGAAGATGGGAGGGGAAGGAAAGAATAACGAGGGGGGGGGGGGGGGGAGAGAGAGAGAGAGAGAGACAGACAGACAGACAGAGAACAGACATCTACAGTGGACACTAAGTTTCCTGAATAACCATGATGCATAACCTTCACCTTCCAATACCTCCATCCATGCCACTCCAATCCCCATACAGACTAAACCAAAAGTGCTGAGAAAGGAATGATGAGCTGTCTTGACTGAGGACTTCACGCTTGCTTTGGACGACTAGCCTTAGTCTAAGTGCACACAGCAACATAAAACAACAACAAACCATTGCAGACAACATAAGCACACACCAAACAATTTTATATTAACTAATCATGGTTAATGGTAAAGTGAGAAAAAAAAGACAGTTTAAAATTAACTAGAATCCCCCTAATCCTATACTTAAGTATCTTCTAACATTTTTTTTGTTTGTTGTTGTTTTTTGTGTGAGGTGAATTTTCATAATTTCACCTTCTTACTTTCAATTTGAATTCTAAAATACATAGTCATGTATTGATTTTGTTTTCCCCCTTCTAGTTTTGATGATCCTACATTTTTTTTCATCCTATGAATACCTTGATCTGTTGGTGTATACAGGTAAAGCCAGTTTACCCATTTCTATATGCTGCAAATATTCTACCACACTCCACTGAAATAAATTCATGAGCAAGGAGAGGAAATTTCAATTTCAAATGTAATGTCAGCTCAACCTGATGGTGATAGCAGTGTTTGGAATAGGTTTTTTTTCTCCCAGAAGATGCAACTACCAAGATGATGGGGTGGGGTGCTGGTTTTATAACAGGAAATGTCCGGGTATAATAATTATGAAATGGTGGCTAGATTTGAATGAATAACCACCTGGATAATTCTGTGAGATTAAAATCATGAATGGTAGAACAGATCAACAATCCTGAAATTCTGTGAGATTAAAATCATGAATGGTAGAACAGATCAACAATCATGAAGGATGGATAGATCTGAAAGAATGATGGAGATCACTGCATGATAATAATAATAAGGTATAAAGGTTTGATCCGCATGCTAATATTCATGAGTGATAGATAGATCTGAAAGAATGATGGCGATCACTGCATGATAATAATAATAAGGTATAACGGTTTGATCCGCATGCTAATATTCATGAGTGATAGATAGATCTGAAAGAATGATGGAGATCACTGCATGATAATAATATTAAGGTATAATGGTTTGATCCACATGCTAATAATCATGAGTGATGGATAGATCTGTACAACCACCATGAATGATGGATTGAGCTGTAGTATAACAATGATGACTGACCGATACCTGTATGATAACAATCACTAATGATGGCCAGATTTGTATGATAATGATCTTGAAGAAAGGGCAGATCTGTATATCATGAATGACAGATATTTCTGACGACATATATGACTGGTGGATAAATCTGTTGGGTAACTATGATTGGTGGCTAAATCTGTTGGGTAACAAAACCATGTTTGGAAGACAGACCTACCGGCTAACATAATGACTACATGATAGATCTATACGATTACAACCATAACATATATGACTACACAATAGATCATAAGATTACAGCCATAATTAGAGGCATACAGATCTGTATGATAATTCACAACTGGTTGATAGATCGGTGGTTTAATAACCATGATCAGTAGGATAACAATAACGAATGATACAGAGATTTGTTTGATTACAAACATGAGAGGTAGAGAGATCCGTATGATAACAATCATGATTGATGGCTTTATCATGATGACAGATAGATCTGTGGGGTAACAATCGTGGGTGATGGATAGATGTGTGAGATTGCAATCATAAATGAGGGATAGGTCAGTAAGACAAAAAACAGGTCTATGGGACAACAGCCATCATCTAAGGACAGACCTGTACGATGACAATCATGTCTTTGTAAAATATCAACCATGATTGGTCGATAGTTGTGCAGATCTAATCAAGAAGAATGGACAGATCACGCTAATCATGAAGGATGAATAAATCTGTATATTCACAATGATAAAAGGGGGACAAATCTGTACATTATCAATTATGGCTGGTAGACATATCTATATCTTATCAATTATGGTTAGTATACATATCTATGATAATCACGAATGATGGATAGACCAGTAGGGTGTATGTTAACAATCATGTTTGGTAAACATGGATCTATCATAAAAATCACAAATGATGGACAGAACAGCATGGACAGATCTGCGTGACAGCAATCATGAACCGTGGATAGATCTACACACCAAAGTCCTGTGTGACAACAATCATGAACCGTGGATAGATCTACACACCAAAGTCATGACTGGCTGATAAATCTGAAGGATAACCATCCTGAAGGATAGATCTGTAGGAAAGCAACCATGATTGGAGGAGGATGACAGCTGGATGTGACGACATCCCTGAACAACAGATACATTTGTACAACCCTGAATGATCGACAGATGTGTATGACAACCACAGACAACAGAAAGACCTATATTATCACCCTGAAAGGTGTATAGATTTGTAATGACAATAATGAATAGTGGATAGATTTGCATGACAACCATAAATGGTTGATAGATTTGCATATCAATGACCATAAATAATGAATAAATCTGTATGACAACACATCTGAATGGTTGATATTTCTGTATGAAAACCACCATACATGGTACATAAATCTGTATGACAAAAGCTACAAACAGTTGATAGATCTTTATGTGATATGAGCCATAAATAGCATACAGACCTCTTTGACAAAAGCCACAAATGGTAGACAGATCTATATGATAGGAGTCATAAATGGCAGATGGATCTGTACGACAAAAGCTACAAATGGTAGACAGCTCTATATATGATAGCAGCCACAAAATAATGGCAGATAGATCTGTATGACAAAAGCTACAAACTGCGAATACATCTGTATGACATCAGCCACAAACCAAGGATAGATCTATATGACAACCATAAATGGATAGCTCTTTAAGGACAACAACCATGAAAGGATAGATCTGTAGAGCAACAACAATGAATGGTGGATTGATCTGTATGGCAACCACCAAGAATAATGAATAAATCTGTATGGCAACAACCCTGGATGGATAAACCTGTTTGGCAACATCTGTGGAATGGATAGATCTGCATGGCACCAACCCAGACTGGTGGATAGATCAGCATAGCAACAATCCAGACTGGTGGATAGATCTGAATGGCAACATCCATGACTGGCGGATAGATCTGCATGCCAACAACCATGACTGGTGGATAGATCTGCATGGCAACAACCCAGACTGGTGGATAGATCTGCATGCCAACATCCAGGACTGGTGGATAGATCTGAATGACAAGAACCATGACTGGTGGATAAATCTGAATGACATGAACCATGAGTGGTGGATAGATCTGAATGACAGAACCATGAGTGGTGGATAGATCTGCATGACATGAACCATGAGTGGTGGATAGATCTGAATGACATGAACCATGACTGGTGGATAGATCTGAACGACAAGAACCATGAGTGGTGGATAGATCTGCATGGCAACAACCATGAGTGGTGGATAGATCTGCATGGCAACATCCATGACTGGTGAATAGATCTGAATGACATGAACCATGACTGGTGGATAGATCTGAATGACAAGAACCATGAGTGGTGGATAGATCTGCATGGTAACAACCATGAGTGGTGGATAGATCTGCATGGCAACAACCATGAGTGGTGGAAAGATCTGCATGGCAACAACCATGAGTGGATTGATCTGAATGACAAGAGCCCTGAATAGAGGTAGATCGGCATGGCAACACCCTGACTGGTGGATAGATCTACATAGCAACCGCCAAGAATGATGGAGAGATCTATATGGCAACAACCATGGATGGGAATGGACAGATTGTGATGGCAACAACCATGAGTGGATTGATTTGAATGACAAGAACCCTGAACAGTGGATAGATCTTATCATTGTAAACCTGAATGATTGTGGATCTGTATGAAAACAGCCATGAATGGTAAAATGATCGTTCAAAAATAATGACAGTGACTTGTGAACAGAGTGATTGACAAACACCAGGAATATAGAACATTCTTAGATTTCACACATCCCTGCTCCGCTGGTCAAAAACATAACAATTTTTTTAAAACAGATTTTCCTTTTCTTTTCTTGATTCACAAGCTTCAGGCCAACCAGTTGGTGCCAAAAATTGTTCTAAAAATCTCCCCCACCCCACCTGTCGCTCCCTTTCCAATTCTTATGCTGGAATGCTCAACCTTGAGTCTCCTTGGAGCAGAATAAATTTGCCGGACTAGCCCAAATGAAGAACAGCTGTATGCAATGACCCAACTCTTGACTCAAAGTGGATACAAAAGCATGGATTTTCAAATTCCCCATCCACACCCCCCTCTACCGATACTTTGTTTTTTTACAAACTAGTACTATCATTAGATGTCACCTGAATTGTAGTTACACCGTCTTCATAACTTTTTTTTCTTTTTAAACTGTGCTCTAACATCTCAAATTTCAAGGACAAAGAGATTGGTTTTTTTTGTTTTTGTTGTTGTTGTTGTTTTTTGCAAACTAACAGACTGTGACAAAACAGCACATAGAGTTTATTTAAAGCCCAACCCCTAAAAAAATTAACCTAAACATAATGTTTGCCAAAAAGAACATAAAGCGGTTTGACTATCAAGAAAATAGCTTGGATTTTGGTCTTCTAAAACTCTGTCGAGTAAACATGATAAACATTAGTTAATAATTGCTTTTCTCTTGTATTTGAATATAACCCACCAGCACTTCAGATATTTACTATACAATTTTACCCTTTTTTTTGCAGCAAGCCACCACTTAAATGATAATTTCTCTTTTGCCTATTACAAACAATGCTTTCCACCTTCTTATAAAGCAAAATAAAAAGCAAGCAACCAACCAACAACAAACCTAGAAACGACCGATTTTTCTGCCACCTTCTGCAGAATGAACTATGCTTTGAAAAAATAAATGAGTTAAAAAAAAGAGAAAAAAATGAAACGATAACTGGCAGCTCTACGAACATTTCAATTCTCTCCCCATAAAACAGAGCAACAGACATGAACTAAACTGTGAAAGCAAGCATGAAACAGGCGGGGAACATAAGCCACACACAAAAACCCAAGTTGTATTACAAGCCGACAGAGATGTGGAGTCAAGCAACAGGCAGAGAGACAACATCTGATTTCTTCAGCAAGTTCCACTGTACATGTCCTGTGTTCTCTGACTAAGGGGCAGATACAGAGTCAAGGTTGGAAACAAAAGAAAACAACAGACAACATCCTCCACCAACAAAAAAAAGCAAACACAAAGCTTACTTTCAAAACTGGATGAAATCTTTATTTTGAAAAAGAAAAATCGTTAACATTACATATTTACACAGTTTTAAAAGGTAGGAACAAAAAATGGTCTGGCAAATGGCGGTTATTTCCATCAAACTCGTTGCCATCACAAGCTTTGAAAACAGTACTGAAATCCACTACAGCTAGAAGACATTCTATGCAGGCACAGTTCCTGATATCAGTTTCAACTGGACAACATTTCTGAAATCAAATATGAAAAAAAAAGCGTTTCAAAAACTTATACTTTGGCCACTTACATCTCAACGGCGGTAAGGAAGAGATCAAATTAGCGAGCTGTGGAAACAGAATTAGCCATTACAATATGAAGTCCACAATTCAGTACGGAGTTGACACTGGAATACACACCGAATTGGTCTGACACAAATCCAGAAATTGGCTTAAAAAAATGATTAATGGAAAAAAAAAAAAATCTGTGCCAACAGAACAACAACCAACCTCGCAATCAATTGTGTAGGCATGGAGACAAAAATGAAAAGTTTACACAGCTTTTCAACACACAGAGAGATGAGATGTACAGTGGAACCTGTGAGCATCAGACAGTTATATAAGCACTACAGGATCTAGTACAGCAGCAACACAAAAAAAAAGTGAAAAAAGAGGACAGAGGAAACAGAGCAGCCGCAGGCATAAGGATTGTTCTTCATCACCTGACCGCTTCAACCAGGGGACACCTGGTGACAGTCCCTGCTGAACCCAGACCACCGCTCCTCACCACTTTAACCCTTCCATGATTCAGCTGCCTAACGAAAGTCTGTGGCTAAAGCTGTTAAAGACTGGCCTGAAAAGGCTTGCTTCTCTTCTCTTTTAACCTTCAGTGCTGTGGCTAAAGCTGTTAAACACTGAGGAGGAAAAGGCTTCTCTTCTCTTTTAACCTTCAGTGCTGTGGCTAAAGCTGTTAAACACTGAGGGGGAAAAGGCTTCTCTTCTCTTTTAACCTTCAGTGCTGTGGCCAAAGCTGTTAAAGACTTGCCCAGGGAAAGGCCTGCTCCTCTTCTCTTTTAACCTTCCAGTGCTGTGCAGGGACTTAGGAAGAAACCTGTGTCATGCATAGACTGGGGCCACCACTGAAACAGGTCAGTGTGAACCAAACCACTCTCTGAAGCTCTTCATGGAATTGAAGGCAGGACTGGTCTTCCTGCCATGTACATTGTTGCCTCCCCTCTCATCACTCCCCCAATGTTCCTGCTCAATTTTCATGAAGAAAACAACAAAGAAATGTTCTAGCTTCAAGACACATCAAGTGGAAGGCTGAAACACTCCACCTTTCTTTTTTCTTTTTCAAAGCGTCAAATGTTATTTGTTCTTTCGATCCAAACATCAGAGGATTCAGACTGCACTGCACAATTTCTATCTTACCTTCAGCTGCAATGTAAGTTTATGATTGTCCTGTCCAATTCTCCCCTCCTCCCCCTCCCATCTCAGAATCTCTTACAGATCAACAGAATACATGGGAGGAAGGAGTGGTGACAGACCGTGGAGAACCATTCCTCTCTCCAATGTCTGCCTGACCTCACACAATTCTGTGACAAATGTTATGTCTGCGTTGCCCATGGAGGGTGGGGGTAAGGATACAGTCTTTCCCTGTGCCTTCCTTGTCCCTTCTAGACATGGTCATCCGACAGATACCATGGACAGCAGAACTTGTGTAGCACTTCATGGGTTCCATTCAACTGGCAAGCGCTTGTCTTCATAGCACTTCCATGCTTCAGGTCAAAGGCACACTCAGTTCCATCAAAAAAGATTAAAAAAAAAAAATGTATAAGAACATCCATCAGCTGAAGTAACATGATGGGTTTTTGATGCATCATCAGATTTCTATGGGAACTGCTCATCCTTGTCCACATGTTTGAAATGGGGAGTGGGGCATTACACGTCCTGTTTGTCATCATGTGCTACATGTCTTGTTTGTCATCATGTGCTACACGTCTTGTTTGTCATTGTGTGCTTACCCTGCAAAACCAGTTACAAGCAGCAGCCAGTCTGCTGTTTGTGTATGGCAGGAAATTCTGTGGCTATTACAGTACTGAGACACCTTGCCACAGCCTCCTACAACCCTTCCTGCTTTAGCTTCCATCTTTCATTCAGATGAAGGGGAATCAAGTGTACTGAACAAAATTGCACCAGCTTTTGCTGTGATTTATTGGAACCCATGAAATGCTTCCCAGTTTCTCTCAGACTTTATTTCAGTCACAATCATACCAAAAAAAGAAAAGAAAAAAAAAACCCAACCTGTTTCAACTATATACAAAACAGACTGACCCTCCTCCATAAAATGTCTCATGTCACACTTTGTTAGTTTTCAGGGGTTTTTTTTTTGCATCTTCTGAAATCAAATTTTAGCTCTTTCAAAGAAAAGAAAAAAAAATGTATATCCATTTTATATATGGGAAGCTGTTACATGCTCTTCTTGCATTCAAAGATGTAATCAAAGAGTTCGTTGTTCTTTCTCCCGTGAAATCAGTGGATTGTGAATATTTTTTGGCTAAATCAACATCTGCCTACACCCAAAACCTGATAATTCACTCTAATCAAAGAGTTTGTTGTTCTTTCTCCTGTGAAATCGGTGGATTGTGAATATTTTTGCCAATCGGACAGACATTACACAGATATGTAGTGGCTAATTCATCATCTGCCTACACCCAACACCTGATAATCCACTCTTTATAGTCTATAAGTCACATCCCCATACTCTCCACTTGGGTAATTACTCATGTCCCCATGATGTACAGTTTTAGCCATAAATCACTTCCCTAAAATCATAACTTTGCTCAACTGATAACTTATATCCTCATGATCTACACCTTAGTACCAAACAAAGTCCTTATGATCTATACTTCGTTTGAAAATAACTCACATCCCTATAAATCAATACTTCACTAAGGTGATAACTCAAATCTATACTCTGCTCTTGTGATAACTCTCATTCCTGCATTTCATACTATGAATCAGTGATAATTCACATCCAGATAATTCATGCTTTGCTCCACTAAAAACTCATATCCCCATAATTCATATTTCACTCTGCTACCAATTCTTCCTCTCCTGATAACATACAAATCTCATTTTAATCTACACTTTGCTCTGGCAATAAACACCTCACCACAATCTTTGTTCTATTCGAATGATAATCTAAATCCCATTCCTTTATACTTCGCCCGAACGGTTACCTCACATTCCACCGTGCTATAGCTTGCTCGCATTGTACTACACTTCACCATCATGTATACGTTGGGCTTTTTTATAAAACAGCCTTTAATGGAAACTTTCCTTCTGTGACAACTGGGCCCCATTGACCTGTCCTTTTCTCCTGCAGTATCTCAAACCCATCCCACATACTATGCTTTCATACCACAGCTTTTCTGCAAAGAAAGCTTTGCTCTTGTGATAATATACCGCATTGACACATAGCCCATTAATCCATACTCTAGCTTTGCTCTTCTGAAAGGTAGACTTCGGTCTCACGGTGACACGCCTCCCCACCATCTTCTGCCAAAATGTCCCACCATCAAAGATGACTTCAGCATTTTGCTTTGGAGGAGGGTTGTCCATATTCCATTACACAGGAAGGTCAGGGACAAAAACGTCAAGCAATACTACTGACAAAAAGAAAATTATGACATAAAAATAATTCATCAAGATATGCACTCTGATTTTTGTTACCCGTACCAAAAAGTAGTGCAAAGTGATACTGAAGCACAAACATATTTGCCATTCATACAGATTTAAAAAAAAAAAAGGGGAAGTATCAGTGATCAAGAAAATGGTACAAGTAATGATAAATCATCTATATCATATATATAATATGATTTGTCTGAGGAAAAAGAAAATCTCCCCAAAGTGGTAGAGCTGACACTTTACTTGGTCGCACTCTACATACATCTGATACTGCCTATAAAGATAATTATCAACTGTTATGTGTTAATCATTAAACTGAAGAAACATAAAACATTAAGAAAACAACTCCAATCTCAGTCTTAACCATAAATAGAATTTCATTATAATGTAAATCCCTCTCTTTCTCTTAACACATTCATACAAACAACACACATCATTCAAAAATAACACAACACACACAAGAGAAAGAAAGAAAGAAAAAAGAGGTAGAATTTGAGCTTCTTTACAGAAAAGTCATGGGATGGATGTGATCTTTGTGCATGCAAAATGGTAACTGTACAAACTCGTCTCCTAACCACATCACAAAGTCTCTATGAGGACACTGTAATATGGTAGGCAAGGAAAATGGTTTAAATGTTGACTACATTCCCATCAGGTATGCATTTATTGAAATGGGAACACTGCGAGCATTGTTTACTCCATGATAGGACTCTGGGTTTATAAGACACCCCTGCGGTTCTTGAAAAACCAGAAGCACATGCGCATGGTAGTATCAGCGACAGTATCTTGAATTTCACTTTGTCTAGTTATCATCATTAGATACGTCAGGAAATACAAAAAGAGGCAGAAAACCTCAACAGTAAACAAGCAAGGTCACTTTGGTTCCCTGGTGACAGCTGCACTTGTGTGCATCTACAGCTTTTGTATGATAGTATTCATGGTCAACAGATGGCCCCAATCTACAGCTTTTGTATGATAGTATTCATGGTCAACCAAAGGCCCCAATCTATAGCTTTTGTATGATAGTATTCATGATCAGAAGGTGGCCCCAATCTATAGCTTTTGTATGACAGTATTCATGGTCAACAGATGGCCCCAATGATAGTATTCATGGTCAACAGATGGCCCCAATGATAGTATTCATGGTCAACAGATGGCCCCAATGATAGTATTCATGGTCAACAGATGGCCCCAATCTATAGCTTTTGTATGATAGTATTCATGGTCAACCAAAGGCCCCAATCTATAGCTTTTGTATGATAGTATTCATGATCAGAAGGTGGCCCCAATCTATAGCTCTTGTATGACAGTATTCATGGTCAACAGGTGGCCCCAATCTATAGCTTTTGTATGATAGTATTCATGATCAGAAGGTGGCCCCAATCTATAGCTTTTGTATGATAGTATTCATGGTCAACCAAAGGCCCCAATCTATAGCTTTTGTATGACAGTATTCATGGTCAACAGGTGGCCCCAATCTATAGCTTTTGTACAATAGTATTCATGATCAAAAGGTGGCCCCAATCTATAGCTCTTGTATGACAGTATTCATGGTCAACAGGTGGCCCCAATCTATAGCTCTTGTATGACAGTATTCATGGTCAACAGGTGGCCCCAATCTATAGCTTTTGTATGACAGTATTCATGGTCAACCAAAGGCCCCAATCTATAGCTTTTGTATGACAGTATTCATGGTCAACCAAAGGCCCCAATCTATAGCTTTTGTATGACAGTATTCATGGTCAACAGGTGGCCCCAATCTATAGCTCTTGTATGACAGTATTCATGGTCAACAGGTGGCCCCAATCTATAGCTTTTGTATGATGGTATTCATGGTCAACAGGTGGCCCCAATCTATAGCTTTTGTATGATGGTATTCATGGTCAACCAAAGGCCCCAATCTATAGCTTTTGTACGATAGTATTCATGGTCAACAGGTGGCCCCAATCTATAGCTTTTGTATGACAGTATTCATGGTCAACAGGTGGCCCCAATCTATAGCTTTTGTATGACAGTATTCATGGTCAACAGGTGGCTCCAATCTATAGCTTTGTACGATAGTATTCATGGTCAACAGGTGGCCCCAATCTATAGCTTTGTACGATAGTATTCATGGTCAACAGGTGGCTTCAATCTACAGCTTTGTACGATAGTATTCATGGTCAACAAATGGCTCCAATCTATAGCTTTGTACGATAGTATTCATGGTCAACAGATGGCTCCAATCTACAGCTTTGTATGATAGTATTCATGGTCAACAGATGGCTCCAATCTATAGCTTTGTACGATAGTATTCATGGTCAACAGATGGCCCCAATCTATAGCTTTGTACGATAGTATTCATGATCAAAAGGTGGCCCCAATCTCAAGGCTCCCAAGCAAAAATCTTTCAAATTCTGAACCATTTTCTTTTATTTTCAGTTTCTCATTTTTACATTTCTCTGAAACCTACAAACTCACAGAACAATGGTAACTCTGTAATTTGAATAAATTTGTGTGTGTGTATATATCTTTTTTCTGCTTTTCCATGGGCAAGCTTAGAACTTCCTTTACCAAGGAAGCTTCCTTCTTTGAGTGTGCATCTCATTCTGACAAGAGAGCGCTAGGTAAATGGGCATCATAAGCAGCAGTCCTTCCAGTTATATGTCTTTCACTGATTCACGATGAGAGCCACAGTTACCTTGCTTGTTTGTTATATTAACTACAGTTCTCTCATTGGCTTCAAGCATGGGTCACATTATTTCTCAGGGTGGGGTGGGGGTCCAAAATTGTTGTCAGGAACTGACCGACAATGTGAAGCATCTACCCGAGGGCATGAAGGTTCTGATCTGCTCAGGGGTCAGGAGCCATGCTCCCCCTGCCCAAGCACAGCACTCCATCCAGAGAAACAAAATGGAGCAGTCTGGGGTGACCACAACCATCATCTCTTCCACACCTTACCAATATACCACTTAGGGAGACACAGAAAGCTGGATTTTTGTTGTTGCTGTTGTTGTTGAAAGGAAGGGGCCAGAGAATAAGGGGTGGTCAGAAACCCTGAAACCCCTCCCTAAGTCTGCATTTTGGCTTACAACGTTTTCGAGTTCCAAAGTTTTTTTTCTGTAAAAAATAAAAGACAGACATTTAACACTGTGCGCTGAATCAAAGTAAACTTGTTTTCCAACTGAAGTCAAACATCCTGAATTTACACGCGTAAGAAACCAGCGTCCCTCTTCCATTACACCGTGCAATATGCAGACAACGATTTTCCTAACCTGTACAAATTCTCTGCTGTATTTGCTGCATTTGGGAACCAACTGAGGCTGTCCTCAACACTACTGTACAAAATGGGGTTGGAATTGAAACAAATAAACCATAAACTAAAATACCCTCTGAGTATACATGGAACACAAGTGTATGACAACACTACAAATGTAACGATATCCTGAACAATGTACAAACACTGCATTTAACACACGCACACACACTGCAGACCAAAACAAAACCTGCGTCCAATCAAACAAATATGTAAAATGTAGTTAAGAACAAACAAACCAACAAAAAAGAACAATCAATAGCATGTACATTTACTGGCCAGAAATGGAATTATATACTCTGTCAAAAGAGATATACTTCAAGACAGGAGATCTAAACTGTATATGTGAACATGCATGGACACAATCATTTCACAGAGAAGATATATGATAATTAAGAAATGAAGGGAGAAGAAAGAAAGAAAGAACAAGAAACAAATGTTAAGCAAACAAACACATTTAAAATGTAAAAAAACCCAAAAAAAACCTACAGATATCCCGAAGGACGTAAACAGAATGACATAACTTTGCATTAAATACGGTGGGATAAAATGAAACTGAGAAATACCTCACACAGGCACACACCTCTACAAAACACGTGTGTGTGATCAGTTTACTACCTGATTCACTGTCAGTGGTAGGAATGCAGTGAGAGCCAAACAGAGATGGACACACATACAAACACATGTGACATTCACCACTGACCAAAGGCTGTGAGCACAAACAGGAAAAACTGTCAATTTCAAAAGGAAAAAAAAAAGTACACTATGCCTATTATCATCACTCAACTATAACACTGAAAAAAGGTACACTAAGCCTGTGATCATCACTCCACTGTAACACCCAGTCAGCTCTGTCCACCTCCCTGCCTTCTCCACCTTCCCCCAGTCCCTCCCACTTCTCCTGCCCTCCACTCACTAACCCACCATCATTCCTACCCCACCCCCTAGGTCCCTGCTAACTCCAATACTTTGTTACGACATACACATAAACTAAAATATTGAAGCAGTCTCTCACTGTACATGCTATACTAAAATGCTGCCTGTAACAAACTAAGCCCTGGTGTTATATGTACAGGAAAAAGAACAGCCCTGAACGGCCGGTGACGATGATTGTGAGCAGTCTGCTCACTTTCGTTTCTAGCCACTACTGTCTTCCTAATCCACCCACAATGACGGCTAACTTCAGCGGCCAATGCATTCACTCTGTTTGCACAGGCGAAAACAACCAAATCCTCCCTGCTTTGTCACACCTGGAATTTTAAAAAAAGAAGATGGGAGGGGGATAGGTAATGGGTAGAGGGCTGAGGAGAGTCAAATCACAACGGTAGCTTTACCCAATACTACATTGAAAACTGTGAACAGCAGTTGGAACAAATTCTTAATTCTGTCAAGGAAGTGCTGCCAACGTTGATATATGCTGCACAATTTAGAAAACTTGTCCAATTACTCCCCTTTCACTACTTCCCTTTCTGTCCATATCCAATTTTTTTTTTTTCCCTTTTTGGATAGTGTTTGCCTGTGTCAAAGAAACAACCCATTTTAAATGCAGCATTCATCAATATTTCCAGAAGTACATATTCTATGATACGAACTGAGTCTACTTTGTGTGTGTGTGTGTGTGTGTGTGTGTGTGTGTGTGCGTGTGCGTGCCAGCTTGCTGGCATCAGCACAGCTGAAGAGCTCATCACCTTGCAGAAAACTAGCAGAATGACATGCTATTCATCCAAATGAAGTCAGCACACTTGCCGTGCCCGAAGCAGATACTGTGGATGCTGGACCTTGCAGTGAAGTTATGACATACCAACCTCTACCCTGTCAGCGTTTACACTGTGACTGGCCCTGTCACCTCTGACCTTTCGCCTTTACACAGTGACTGGCCATGTAACCTCCCCTATGACCTTTCAGCATTTACACTGTGACTGGCTGTGTCACCTTCCCACTCTGACACACTCTGATTGCTCAGCGGGAAGATCGGGTCCGCTTACTCAAATTATCACAGCTGAAGTTGGCACACTGAAAGGTATGCAGCTGCATGCAATTAGATAATGTTTCTTTTGATAGTCACTTTGAAGCCAGATGCCATGCCTGACCTGAGGCAGACCTATGTGTTCACAGGCCTGTCCTGGGTTCCTGAGCTGGGCAGAAAGAGGTAAGTGGGTATGGACATCTCTGCTGCCTTTGTGTCCGCTGCTGGCCAGTGTTCTGTAACCCCCCCCCCCCTCCCCCTCCCCCTAGGTAAACACTACAGGTACAGTGAGACAGGCTGTCAACAGGTGTTTGAACTTGACAACAGGAAGACAGTGGGATAAAGCACATTATGGTGGTCAAACCCATCCCTGATTACCCCCCTTCCCTCTCTCTCTCTCTACCCATTCATTCCATCGTGTGTGCCTAACGCATGATTCAATTCATCACCTCCTCCCCACCATCTGTCACCGCTGTTAGTTTTCAACATGGCCACTTTCTCCCCAACACCCCCACACTCTACTTTACATAGATACAGACAACAAAACTGTTGACAGCAGCCAGGTTGTTAGGTACAGAGCATGTCATGTTGGATGACTGATCTCTATGGTGTGGGGGTGAACCATGCGCCAGTCATTTTCAGTCCACAGCTATGACCCTTTCCTGAAGATGCAGGTGCGACTCACGGTTCAGTCTCCACAGAGTTTTACAAGATACCTGACTTTTTTTCTTGCATTGATTTCCTTCTCTCGTTTCTTCACATGATTACTTAATGTTACATGTATCTGAGGTCAACAGTAAGCTGACCTAAACATTAATACTTTGACACATCTTTGAACTGGAAGAGACCACACAAAAAATAAAAACACTAACATAAGAAAACTCAAAGGTTATCTTCACTGCAGAATGACACTGAGCTGATCCACTGAAATGAATTTTACCTGTATAATCAACTGACAGCCTTCATAAACTTTCAATCCCACTAACAGCCTTTGTAACTTCCCAACCATACATAACCTCATGACATGAGGTCTGACTGTATAATCCACTAACGGCCTTCGTAAACTCCCAATCCCATAAACAGTCAACTTCCCAACCATACATAACAGCCGTCATGAACTGCAACTTATACAGCCTTCCCAAATTAGCCTCAACTCTATAACCAACTGATAACCTCCTGTGAATCCCAATGGCTCATAACCTTCTGAAATGAGTTTTGATTGTGTAATCCACCGACAGCCTTCCTAACCTCCCACCTCCTTGCTGTAGTCCACAACATCAGGATTTGGCCAGTGACACAGCCGCTGTGTATACACGGTGATATGTACCAGAACCATTGCCTACACACAGCGAAATTTCAACAAACAGTAAATGAGACCAAAAAAAAAAAAAAGTGGCATTTTAAAAAAAGTTAAAAAAGGTAATCAACATTTTTTTTTTAAAAACCCAAAGGACACGAATGGGGCTGAGGGTGAGGGGGGGGAGGGAGTGAGGTCAATCAAGGTATCGGCGAGGCATAACTACCTCGCGTCGGGGACGTTTGGCAGCAGATGTGTCACCCTCTGCCTCGGCTTCCTGTTTCCTGGGCGCCGATGCCTGCTGCGAGGTGGAAGCGGGCGAGGAGGAGGAGTTCTGCGAGGCCTGAGGCAGAAGAAAACTAGGCCTGTGAGACATCATGCCTCACCTCATCTTCACAATCACATCATCCTGCACGCTCACCACAACTGCCTGATCCAAGTTACCTTCACAATCACATCATCCTGCACACTCACCACAACTGCCTGATCTTCATAATCACATCATCCTGCATGCTCACCACAACTGCCTGATCTTCATAATCACATCATCCTGCATGCTCACCACAACTGCCTGATCTGAGTTACCTTCACAATCACATCATCCTGCACGCTCACAACTGCCTGATCTTCATAATCACATCACCCTCCATGCTCACCACAACTGCCTGATCTTCACAATCACATCATCCTGCATGCTCACCACAACTGCCTGATCTTCACAATCACATCATCCTGCATGCTCACCACAACTGCCTGATCTGAGTTACCTTCAACGGTTTTCAATGAATTCAACCTTTCACAGATAAACATCCTTGTTACTGTGACTACTTCTTTCAGTTTAAAACTCTCATTACTGCTGTTCCAGCTTGAGTAGCATTTTTTCTAAGTCTGGTCTCTGAGTTCCACTGAGTTCCCGGCCCTAAGGACTCTTCAAGCTCCTGACCGGAGCCTTGCGTCTGTACACTGGCTAATGTCAAATACCAGTAATAAAAAAAAAGTATTCTTGATACTTTGCTCTTTTATCAACAGTTATACATGTCTATGTCAAGGACTGGTATTTCATAAATAACATTGTTCTGTATATAGTAACTGTGATCTATGTCAAGGACTGGTATTTCATAAATAACATTGTTCTGTATATAGTAACTGTGGTCTATGTCAAGGACTGGTATTTCATAAATAACATTGTTCTGTATATAGTAACTGTGGTCTATGTCAAGGACTGGTATTTCATAAATAACATTGTTCTGTATATAGTAACTGTGGTCTATGGCAAGGACTGGTATTTCATAAATAACATTGTTCTGTATATAGTAACTGTGGTCTATGTCAAGGACTGGTATTTCATAAATAACATTGTTCTGTATATAGTAACTGTGATCTATGTCAAGGACTGGTATTTCATAAATAACATTGTTCTGTATATAGTAACTGTGATCTATGGCAAGGACTGGTATTTCATAAATAACATTGTTCTGTATATAGTAACTGTGATCTATGGCAAGGACTGGTATTTCATAAATAACATTGTTCTGTATATAGTAACTGTGATCTATGGCAAGGACTGGTATTTCATAAATAACATTGTTCTGTATATAGTAACTGTGATCTATGGCAAGGACTGGTATTTCATGTAGGGAGTTGACAGGCTTTTGTCAGCTTTTGTGATCTGGAGAAAACATTATGAACAACTTTAGAATACAATGGTGTATAACTGACACGCTAATATACCAAGCCCTTGTAAGAGTGACTACGTACATTCAAAAGAGCACAGTTCTTTGCCGCCTGTGAGATCGCACTGTCCTACCATGATCTGTTTGATGTTGGCATGATCAATTTCGTTCTTTATTTATTTTTTTTTGCCACCTTGCATTGAATGTTCAGGTTCTGTTTCTCTTGATTACATGTTACATCGACATTTTTCACAATTAAAACAAAGAAACATTCATTTTAACGATTCAATCTGAACTCAACATGTTTCAATCATTAACTGTTGATTAACTATTGATTTGTTACATGACATGATTCTACAAAGGTTTTACACATTGTTATAAGTGGAAAAAATGTTGAAATGAAAGAAGAAAAAATGAAAAAATAAATAAAATTAAAAAAAAAAAAGAGATGGATCTCCCTCCCCTCCCTTCCTGTTTAATATTGCGCAGTTTTTCAAGCATAGAGGAAAACAGAGGTTGGACAACAATTACAATGTTTCACTGTAATTACATACTATACAATGAAAAGAATTTCTGCCTCACAACACCAGACCATTCCAGCATTGGCCCCTCCCTGCCAAATCTCAGGGCCAAACAGCATGGTGCCATGAACAGAGAATCCACAACGCTTCACAGGATGTGACTGGATGACAGGGGAAAGGAAAAGGACACTGACCTTGCTGTGTTCAAAGCTTCGTTTGATGGCCTTCTTCAGAAGCTTCCCTTCACGCTTGGCCCCTGACAGTGGACCGGTCCTGAAACACAGCATTCCAAAGGTGAACAGACAGACCTACCCATTAACACACCTACCACCTGTCATGAGGGACACACCTACCCATTAACACACCTACCACCAGTCATGAGGGACACACCTACCCATTCACACACCTAACACCAATCATGAGGGACAGACCTACCCAATAACACACCTAACACCAATCATGAGGGACAGACCTACCCAATAACACACGTAACACCAATCATGAGGGACAGACCTACCCAATAACACACCTAACACCAATCATGAGGGACAGACCTACCCATTAACACACCTAACACCAATCATGAGGGACAGATCTACCCAATAACACACCTAACACCAATCATGAGGGACAGACCTACCCAATAACACACCTAACACCAATCATGAGGGACAGACCTACCCATTAACACACCTAACACCAATCATGAGGGACAGACCTACCCATTAACACACCTAACACCAATCATGAGGGACAGACCTACCCAATAACACACCTAACACCAATCATGAGGGACAGACCTACTGAATAACACACCTAACACCAATCATGAGGGACAAACCTACTGAATAACACACCTAACACCAATCATGAGGGACAGACCTACCCAATAACACACCTAACACCAATCATGAGGGACAGACCTACCCATTAACACACCTAACACCAATCATGAGGGACAGACCTACTGAATAACACACCTAACACCAATCATGAGGGACAGAGCTACCCATTCACACACCTAACACTAATCATGAGGGACAGACCGATTGATAAACACACCTACCACCAGTCATGAGGGACAGACCGACTGAATAACACACCTAACACCAATCATGAGGGACAGGCCGATTGATAAACACACCTAACACCAATCATGAGGGACAGGCCGATTGATAAACACACCTAACACCAATCATGAGGGACAGACCTACTGAATAACACACCTAACACCAATTATGAGGGACAGATCTACTGAATAACACACCTAACACCAATCATGAGGGACAGACCTACCCATTAACACACCTAACACCAATCATGAGGGACAGACCTACTGAATAACACACCTAACACCAATCATGAGGGACAGACAGACTGATTAGCACACCTTACACCAATCATGAGGAACAGACCGACTAATTAACAAACCTAACACCAATCATGAGGGACAGACCTACTGAATAAGACACCTAACACCAATCATGAGGGACAGACAGACTGATTAGCACACCTTACACCAATCATGAGGAACAGACCGACTAATTAACAAACCTAACACCAATCATGAGGGACAGACCTACCCATTAACACACCTAACACCAATCATGAGGGACAGAGCTACTGAATAACACACCTAACACCAATCATGAGGGACAGATCTACTGAATAACACACCTAACACTAGTCATGAGGGACAGACCTACTGAATAACACACCTTACACCAATCATGAGGGACAGACCTACCCATTAACACACCTAACACCAATCATGAGGGACAGACCGACTGATTAAACACCTAACACCAATCATGAGGGACAGACTGACTGATTAAACACCTTACACCAATCATGAGGGACAGACTGACTGATTAAACACCTAACACCAATCATGAGGGACAGACCGACTGATTAAACACCTAACACCAATCATGAGGGACAGACCTACCCATTAACACACCTAACACCAATCATGAGGGACAGACTGACTGATTAACACACCTTACACCAATCATGAGGGACAGACCGACTGATTAAACACCTTACACCAATCATGAGGGAGTTGAAGAAATTTCACTGACTAAACAGCCTAACAATGGTTAACTGGTATACACTGGAGACGGACCTTGAAATCAAGTTTTGGTTTCATCCAGGAGGCGTCACTGCATGCAGTCTAGTCCATCAAGGAAAAAGTTTAAACTATCTGATGTCTGATTTAGCTTCATTCCATTCTGTACATCTTCTATACGCACAACATCACTGTGATCTGCAAAGGCTGGACAAGGGAATCTTCTGTAACTAAGTACCGCCATGTTTTGGGGGTGGTGGGGTGGGATGGGGGTGGGTCTGCTTGCTGTTTGTACAGTGGTATACTCCTACAGATGGGCCTGTAATTGAGAGGTATGAGCTTTCAGCTGTGGAGCTGACCATTCCGAGTTTGAATCAGGGGTGGGTTCTTACAGCCTGAAGCCCCTACCTGTCCACCCTCCAGAAAATGGGTACCTGATTCAGTTCAGGGCTGGATAAGGCAGCAGGAGTTGGGTTGCACGCCTTCTTCCAAGCTAGTGATTGTCTGACAGTTTATTGTCCCTCAGGCCATTAGGCTATGGAACTACAATGAAGACACTCTCTACCACCAGATCACAAAAAAGTGTTGTGTGTGTGTGTGTGTGTGTGTGTGTGTGTTGTGTGTATGCGTGTGTGTGCGTGTGTGAGTTTGTGTGTGTGTGTGTGCATGCATGTGGTGTGTGTGTGTGTGTGTGTGTGTGTGTGTGTGTGTGTGTGTGGTGTGTGTGTGTGCCTGTGTGTGTGTGTGTGGTGTGTGTGTGTGTGTGTGTGTGTGTGTGTATGTGTGTGTGTGTGCCTGTGTGTGTGTGTATGTGGCTTATGTGTATTCAACCTTCTACTGCCTTGATCCTCTAGGTCAGAGTAATTCACTGTGGCAGGACTGAAAAGTAGGAGAAACAGGTCACTGCCAATGCAGACCTGAAACATGCTAAGATGACTGCTGAGGATGGGGAGAAAGACAGAGGAAGTATGGGGACATCTGAGGGACAAAGATGCACCAAGACATTATCGAGTCCTATGTGATTCTTGATAACATTCACATCCACAACAACCCTACACAAACAGCAGCCAAAGTCCAAGGAGCACAAAAGAGTCTGAGCCAAACAGTGTTCTGGTAACGATCAGAGTTTGTTTCACTCCCTTCTGGCTCAGGACACTTCACTATGTCCAGCACTTTGCCAGCACTGCCCACTTTGATACCTCCCTTTGGCCTTTGATACCTCCCTTTGGCCTTTGATACCTCCCTTTGGCCAACACTTTATGTGCTTATGCAGTACTCAGACACCCTGCAAAACCGTCATAATGTATATATGTCCAGCCCAAGCTTGGAACTATGACAAATTTCCTTTAATGCTGTGGTTGAATGCTGACCAAGGAACTCTGTCAAGCTTTTATACCATTTTCATACGCATCGAGCCAGGGAAGTTTAACGGTTTTCAAACTACCTTGTTTTAAATGGAGTGATTGGTTCCACAAATAAATGTCAAGGATGTGTGTAACATGGGCCTGCAAAAGACAGCTTGGGCAAACATTTTGACAAGGATACACTTATTACGTGAAACACAGTTATCTCTCTCACACACACATACACACGCACACACACAGACACACACACACACAGATGATAACAACAAAAAGACCACAACCTGATGTGTTTATGGAGCAAGTAAGATGACTGGAAAGGGTTTGCATTTACCAGTAATAAGGGATATTGTACACGTTCAGAAAATGAATTGCCAGCGAAGGTGTTAGCCACTGGTAGTGCATACTGATTTAATTTTTCTTTGACCAGACAGTGCTGGGGGAAAGGTTGACCTTTGAGTTTGTAACACTTTCCTTTTACCCACTGCAACTATGAGTTTGTAACACTTCACTTTTACCCACTGCAACTATGAGTTTGTAATACTTTCCTTTTACCCACTGCAACTATGAGTATGTAACACTCCACTTTTACCCACTGCAGCTTTGAGTATGTAACACTTCACTTTCACCCACTGCAACTATGAGTTTGTAACACTTCACTTTTACCCACTGCTACTATGAGTTTGCAACACTTCACTTTTACCCACTGCAGCTATGAGCTTGTAACACTTCACTTTTACCTTCGCCAGCTATGAGCTTGTAACACTTTACTTTTACCCACTGCAACTATGAGTTTGCAACACTTCACTTTTACCCACTGCAGCTATGAGCTTGTAACACTTCACTTTTACCCTCGCCAGCTATGAGCTTGTAACACTTCACTTTTACCCCCTGCAGCTATGAGCTTGTAACACTTTACTTTTACCCACTGCAACTATAACCTGGCTACCAGTTTTGTCTGACATAGTTGTCTTTACCAAGTCTGCCATCGTATCTTAAAAATCACACGCTTGATCACCAAAATAACTGTAAGAGCTTCTAAGACCAGCAGGGTGAGAGAGGCCTTGGATGAAGGGCTATGACTTAGGAGCATTGTGTCTGAGGGAAAGGGCAGGAACAGATGAGGGGGGAGGAGGGGGTGGGGGAGGGGGTGTGGGGGGGGGGCAGTGTATCAGAGGGCATGGATCTCACTTTGCAGTCTTGTCACCATGGGAAGTAAGGGTCACCTGCCTTCCCTGGTAGCGGTGAAATAAAATCATGAAGACATATCAAGAAGATTTTCCAGAGTTTCTTAAGGGACTTCATACACTTTTATCAATAATTTCACAAAAATAATACCATTTCAACAACATGTCATTATGAGGCTGGAGCTGAAGCAACACAGTGTGATTATAACAGTTCAACAACGTGTCATTATGAGGCTGGAGCTGAAGCAACACAGTGTGATTATAACAGTTCAACAACGTGTCATTATGAGGCTGGAGCTGAAGCAACACAGTGTGATTATACCAGTTCAACAACGTGTCATTAAGGGGTTGGAGCTGAAGCAACACAGTGTGATTATACCAGTTCAACAACGTGTCATTATGAGGCTGGAGCTGAAGCAACACAGTGTGATTATACCAGTTCAACAACGTGTCATTAAGGGGTTGGAGCTGAAGCAACACAGTGTGATTATACCAGTTCAACAACGTGTCATTATGAGGCTGGAGCTGAAGCAACACAGTGTGATTATACCAGTTCAACAACGTGTCATTATGAGGCTGGAGCTGAAGCAACACAGTGTGATTATACCAGTTCAACAACGTGTCATTATGAGGCTGGAGCTGAAGCAACACAGTGTGATTATACCAGTTCAACAACGTGTCATTAAGGGGTTGGAGCTGAAGCAACACAGTGTGATTATACCAGTTCAACAACGTGTCATTATGAGGCTGGAGCTGAAGCAACACAGTGTGATTATACCAGTTCAACAACGTGTCATTAAGGGGTTGGAGCTGAAGCAACACAGTGTGATTATACCAGTTCAACAACGTGTCATTAAGGGGTTGGAGCTGAAGCAACACAGTGTGATTATACCAGTTCAACAACGTGTCATTAAGGGGTTGGAGCTGAAGCAACACAGTGTGATTATACCAGTTCAACAACGTGTCATTAAGGGGTTGGAGCTGAAGCAACACAGTGTGATTATACCAGTTCAACAACGTGTCATTAAGGGGTTGGAGCTGAAGCAACACAGTGTGATTATACCAGTTCAACAACGTGTCATTAAGGGGTTGGAGCTGAAGCAACACAGTGTGATTATACCAGTTCAACAACGTGTCATTAAGGGGTTGGAGCTGAAGCAACACAGTGTGATTATACCAGTTCAACAACGTGTCATTAAGGGGTTAGAGCTGAAGCAACACAGTGTGATTATACCAGTTCAACAACGTGTCATTATGAGGCTGGAGCTGAAGCAACACAGTGTGATTATACCAGTTCAACAACGTGTCATTATGAGGCTGGAGCTGAAGCAACACAGTGTGATTATACCAGTTCAACAACGTGTCATTAAGGGTTGGAGCTGAAGCAACACAGTGTGATTATACCAGTTCAACAACGTGTCATTATGAGGCTGGAGCTGAAGCAACACAGTGTGATTATACCAGTTCAACAACGTGTCATTAAGGGGTTGGAGCTGAAGCAACACAGTGTGATTATACCAGTTCAACAACGTGTCATTAAGGGTTGGAGCTGAAGCAACACAGTGTGATTATACCAGTTCAACAACGTGTCATTAAGGGGTTGGAGCTGAAGCAACACAGTGTGATTATACCAGTTCAACAACGTGTCATTAAGGGGTTGGAGCTGAAGCAACACAGTGTGATTATACCAGTTCAACAACGTGTCATTAAGGGGTTGGAGCTGAAGCAACACAGTGTGATTATACCAGTTCAACAACGTGTCATTAAGGGGTTAGAGCTGAAGCAACACAGTGTGATTATACCAGTTCAACAACGTGTCATTATGAGGCTGGAGCTGAAGCAACACAGTGTGATTATACCAGTTCAACAACGTGTCATTATGAGGCTGGAGCTGAAGCAACACAGTGTGATTATACCAGTTCAACAACGTGTCATTAAGGGTTGGAGCTGAAGCAACACAGTGTGATTATACCAGTTCAACAACGTGTCATTAGAGGCTTGGAGCTGAAGCAACACAGTGTGATTATACCAGTTCAACAACGTGTCATTAAGGGTTGGAGCTGAAGCAACACAGTGTGATTATACCAGTTCAACAACGTGTCATTAAGGGGTTGGAGCTGAAGCAACACAGTGTGATTATACCAGTTCAACAACGTGTCATTAAGGGGTTGGAGCTGAAGCAACACAGTGTGATTATACCAGTTCAACAACGTGTCATTAAGTGTTGGAGCTGAAGCAACACAGTGTGATTATACCAGTTCAACAACGTGTCATTAAGGGGTTGGAGCTGAAGCAACACAGTGTGATTATACCAGTTCAACAACGTGTCATTAAGGGGTTGGAGCTGAAGCAACACAGTGTGATTATACCAGTTCAACAACGTGTCATTATGAGGCTGGAGCTGAAGCAACACAGTGTGATTATACCAGTTCAACAACGTGTCATTAAGGGGTTGGAGCTGAAGCAACACAGTGTGATTATACCAGTTCAACAACGTGTCATTAAGGGGTTGGAGCTGAAGCAACACAGTGTGATTATACCAGTTCAACAACGTGTCATTAAGGGGTTGGAGCTGAAGCAACACAGTGTGATTATACCAGTTCAACAACGTGTCATTAAGGGGTTGGAGCTGAAGCAACACAGTGTGATTATACCAGTTCAACAACGTGTCATTAAGGGGTTGGAGCTGAAGCAACACAGTGTGATTATACCAGTTCAACAACGTGTCATTAAGGGTTAGAGCTGAAGCAACACAGTGTGATTATACCAGTTCAACAACGTGTCATTAAGGGGTTGGAGCTGAAGCAACACAGTGTGATTATACCAGTTCAACAACGTGTCATTATGAGGCTGGAGCTGAAGCAACACAGTGTGATTATACCAGTTCAACAACGTGTCATTAAGGGGTTGGAGCTGAAGCAACACAGTGTGATTATACCAGTTCAACGTGTCATTAAGGGGTTGGAGCTGAAGCAACACAGTGTGATTATACCAGTTCAACAACGTGTCATTAAGGGGTTAGAGCTGAAGTGACACAGTGTGATTATACCAGTTCAACAACGTGTCATTAAGGGGTTGGAGCTGAAGTGACACAGTGTGATTATACCAGTTCAACAACGTGTCATTATGAGGCTGGAGCTGAAGCAACACAGTGTGATTATACCAGTTCAACAACGTGTCATTAAGGGGTTGGAGCTGAAGCAACACAGTGTGATTACACCATTTCAACAACGTGTCATTATGAGGCTGGAGCTGAAGCAACACAGTGTGATTATACCAGTTCAACAACGTGTCATTAAGGGGTTGGAGCTGAAGTGACACAGTGTGATTATACCAGTTCAACAACGTGTCATTAAGGGTTAGAGCTGAAGCAACACAGTCTAATCATACCAGTTGAAGAACAAAGCAATAACAAACAAGATGCAAAGCATATAAATGTACTCCCAGTTTATCCTGAATACGCGTGAGATATTCCATAAAGAGGAAAAACTGTCTAGGGCTGGTGTAACCGTTAGTAATGGCTATTCTGGTAAACATCGGACATCATCTATGACCTATAATGAACATACTTGCAAATTTTCTGAAAGATCGGCCAAGAACTTTCTGAGATTTTCCATAAAGAAGAAAACCATTATGGGCCGTTAGTAATGGCTATAACGGTAAACTTAAACATCGGGCATCATCCGTGACCCATAATGAATATACCTACAAATTTTCAGAAATATCGGCCACGTACTTTGAGATATTCCATGAAGAAGAAAAACCGTTAGGCACCGTTACAGCCGTTAGTAATGGCTATAACGGTAAACTAAAACATCGGGCATCATCCGAGACCCATAATGAACATATCTACAAATTTTCAGAAAGATCGGCCAAGTACTTTCTGAGACATTCCACAAAAAAGAAAAACCGTTATGGGCCGTTATAGCCGTAAGTAACGGCTGTAATGGTAAACTAAAATGTTGGGCATCATCTGTCGCCCATAATGAACATACCTACAAATTTTCAGAAAGATCAGCCAAGTACTTTCTGAGACATTCCATCAAGAAGAAAAATTGTTATGGGCTGTTACAGTCGTTACTAACGGCTATAACAGTAAACTGAAACATCAGGCATCATCCGTAACCCATAGTGAACATACCTGCTAATTTTCACAAAGATCGGCCTAATACTTTCTGAGATATTCCATCAAGAAGAAAAACTGTTACAGGCCGTTACAGCCGTAAGTAATGGCTATAACGGTAAACTAAAACATCGGGCATCATCCGTGACACATAATGAACATACCTGCTAATTTTCACAAAGATCGGCCAAGTACTTTCTGAGATATTCCATCAGGAAGAAAAACTGTTACAGCCGTTAGTAACGGCTATAACGGTAAACTAAAACATCGGGCATTATTTGTGACCCATAATGAACATACCTGCTAATTTTCACAAAGATTGGCCAAGTACTTTCTGAGATATTCCATGAAGAAGAAAAACCGTTACAGGCCGTTACAGCCGTTAGTAACGGCTATAACGGGGTAAACTAAAACATTGGGCATCATCTGTGACGCATAATGAACATACCTGCTAGCTTTCACAAAGATCGGCCATGTACTTTCTGAGATATTCCATGAAGAAGAAAAACCGTTACAGCTATTAGTAATGGCTATAACGGTAAACTAAAACATTGGGCATCCCATAATATACGAGGCATACGTAGATGCCATGGTCTCAGTAGGATGAATATGACTTGAGTGTAAAAGAGCTAATGCATAGGAGTACGTATGTGTATCGTCACTGGCGAGCTCTGGCCATGTGTCTGCAAACAATTTCATCGAGTGTGCATGGAGGGAGCATGGGGGGGAAGGGATGAGATCTATGTGTGCAATGTGAATATTTGGGTGTGTGGATATAATACATGTTTGTGTTTGGGATGATGCTTACCTATAGATGGATTGGATGACATGGAATATCCAATGTTCAGCCTGTTACTCTTTTTTTTTTTTTTTTTTTTTTTTTTTTTTTTTACTCTTGGATGGCTCTATATAGAGTGGAAGGTTCCATTCTAATGTACTGATGTGACCCTTGCTGGCTGGTCCTGTTGCTGTTCTTGGAAACTTTCGACCTTTCTTTCGTCCCAAGGATAGTATGGGAGGGATTTAGTCACCGGAGGATCGCATACAGTTGTGCACAGAATATGTGTTATATGTTAGTTAAAAAACTAAAATAATCTCAGGAAATAGATATTTTGATTGCAACATGGATTACTTTCAACCCAGAGATTCTTGTCTCTGCATCATCTTGTACTTTTTATATAAATTTTGTGAGCAAGAAGAGCAGACATTTTTCAATATGCTGTTTAACTGTCATACTAATATGTACCGATTTTGGACGAATGTCCAGCAGTTGCTGACTTGAAAATATTCACATTGTCATGATTTTATGATTGACAAGGAACTTGTATTGTTTGATGTTAAGCAGAATACACAGACGCTCTTTTTGAATCCATCACTTTATTTGCAAAATTTTACATCTGCATATAAATGCCAAATGCACAGCTGCATGTACATACCTTTGTTGTATCACTGAGTGACAGATATTACTTGGAGCATTACATGGCAATTACAAATATAACTTGTGCAAGTTTAAACAAACTTGGTTTCTGTACAGTTCAGTTCTCGATTGGTTTCAGCGTTAGAATTCAAAATAAAATATATGTATTTTATCTGTAAACCACTACATTCAGCAAGATCTACTTCAGCTGTATGTTTTAACAAATGGTTGAATATTTGTATATAATCAAGTTTGATTTGTGTTTGATATGAAAATGTCAATGGACCTCCCCTGTCCCTTACCCTCAGCCCCCAACCCCCCCGACCCCGGTCCCCCTTTTCTTTTGTGTACAAGGATGTTTGATTGCTCAATGGCCTTTTTTTTTTGTTTTTTTGTTTTGTGTGTGTGTGTGTGTGTTTGTGTGCCCCCCCCCCCCCCCCCCCATTTTAAAATTTTTTTTTTTTATTTTCTTCTTTTTTTCTTTTTGAAATGTTATGATATTCATTTGTAATGTATTGTTTGAAAAATGATTAAAAAAAAACGTGAAACAAAAAAAAAATTATATGGAATAAAGCAATCATAATAATGTTAAAAAAAAAAAAAAAAAAAAAAAAAAAAAAAAAAAAAAACCATTGGGCATCATTCGTGACCCATAATGAACATACCTACACATTTTCAGGAAGATCGGCCATATACCTACACATTTTCAGGAAGATCGGCCAAGTACTTTCTGAGATATTCCAAAAAGAAGAAAAACCGTTACAGGCCGTTACAGCCATTAGTAACAGCTATAACGGGGTAAACTAAAACATCGGGCATCATCCGTGACCCATAATGAACATACCTGCTAATTTTCACAAAGATTGGCCAAGTACTTTCTGAGATATTCCACAAAGAAGAAAAGCCGTTACAGGCCGTTACAGCCGTTAGTAACAGCTATAACGGTGAACTAAAACATCGGGCATCATCCGTGACCCATAATGAACATACCTACACATTTTCAGAAAGATCGGCCCAGTAGTTTTGTCTGGAGCGAGTGGAACACATTTTGACCACGGACGGACGGACAGACAGAGAGACAACACACACAGCATTTCTTGTTCCCATTCTAAAGTACTCCCTGTTCTATAAGAACTGGGAATACAAAAAGACTGTGAAGGAAAAGAAGACGCCTGGTAACCAATGGAAAATATGACTTTGAATTTGGGGATCGATAATGTCAGCAAGAGATCTCACCTTGTGATCAGGTTTTTTTCCTCTCTTCTCTTCTCTCTCCTTTCTTTTCATTTTTGTATCATCATCATCTTTACATCAAAAAGCAAAAAAAAAAAACCACCCCAAAATAAAAAAAACAAGAAAAGGTTGCCTGTTGGGTGTCCCTGACCTTGTGCACGGCTTTTTGCTGCTCCTTGGCAGTGACCCTCTTGCCCTCCGTGGGACTGGCCGGCCCCTCCCCTTCCTCCAGCTTCTCCACCTTGGGCATGGGGTGGGGGGTGCCACTGGCCGAAGGGTCGTGGGGGGAGGGGGTGCTGCGCTCGCTGGTCTGCGAGGACCGACGCTCCATCTTGGGTCCTTTGAGCACTCGGGGCTGTGGGGAGGTCAGCATGGGGTCAGCTATGTCTCCGACATTAGGGTTAGAGGTTACTGACAGGGTGCATAACCGACAAAGGGCACAACTCTTACATACTTTTGACAACTAACTGGACTACATTTCCACACTCAATATATGTTTATAAATCACACTGCAATCAAACACTCGTGTTTAACCTAACACCCATCCAGACTAAACTTCCAAACTCAATATATGTAGATCAATCATACTAAAATCAAATACTTGAGTATAACCTTTCCTTTATTTCAGAGTATGGGCTATCCCCTTCGATCACGCCAACTGACATTCACAAATCATGATGCCACTGTCGGTAAAGTCTTACTCAGTACCTCCAACAGTTAAAAGGTTCCAGTAGTTGAGCAAACAACGTTGAACTAACAAGCCTTCACAAACCGAAGTTTACAAAGTCTTTACCAACTTTAAGGCCTTAAAAAGGGTAGCTGGTTTAACTTTTTCTAAAGCTACAGGTTAATGACCTAACAAACCCTGTTGTACAGACATCTCTGTGCTTATTTGTAATCTCCAGTGTGATTGACATTGCTTGAAATACATCCCCAATCTTCTTTTTTTTTTTAATTCCAGAAAAATCCGAGAGTAGGGCACAGGTACATCAATTTTGGTAAAAGAGATTTGAAAAAATAAATCATTATTACTACTAGCATCACAATCATTTTCACGGTCTTTATTACCACATTATCATCACCATTATCTTTATTTGTATCATTTAAACAAATCTGCACACAACCCACACACACACACACAAACATACACACACATACACAACCATACACACACACACACATGTTTCTGGAACATTCTCAACACTTAGAAATGATGCTGCGTCATTTTCTAAAACAACTAGTTTCCACACTTACAGTGAACATCTCAGTAACATAAACTGTTTATTAAGAGCTGAACACCACTGTTTTATTCCCCCTAATTTTGAATGCAAAATGCACCCAAAGTTAAGCAATACACAACCCTGTCTTTGTATTGTGCAGTGCCACTGCTTTTGTCTTCACAAACACTGGCCACACTGTTGGAGACACATGCATCAGAAAACAAAGTCCCAAGCACTCAGTACATTTATCAACTGCCAACCATCCCAACCAGACAATCATCAATACATTCCCCAGTGAGGCAAGACGTTCAGCAGCATCAGCCTGCCCCCAGTCACATGATCCATCACTCCACATGCTAACCAACCAGCAAAGCAGTCTGCCCATCGCTCAGCCAACCAATCAGGCCGCACCTTCAGCTGTCCCTGCTTGCCCACGTTGACGCACTTGATGCACTCCCAGGAGCTGGGCAGGTCTTCGTTGATGACCCCGTCAACCTCCACCGCCTCAAAGGTCTCCCGCAGACAGGCGGGGTGGCAGATCTCCCAGCAGATACCACACTCCATCAGCGTGGCCGTCGGGTTGTCGTCCTCGGATTCCGGGTCATCCGCCCGCCGCGCCTGGCCGCAGTGCATGCAGGTGGCCATGTGGGGCAGTATGGGCTGTGGGACAGATGTGATTGGTTACTGCAGGGTGGACGTATTTGCCACTGACGGGGTCTGTTACAACTGTCATACTGCGCTGTGCTAGCAAATACATCAGATTTGCTTAATGCCCCCCCCCCCTTCTATGCCCACCATCCGTCTCCTATGCACGGGAAAAACTATGATTCCTCCTTCCCCACCTGGTTCTGCCTGATGAATTTATAACCCCTTTCTTGCCACCTCATCTTTCCCTTCCCATCTTCACACCAACATCACTAGCAAAAAATAGTCTGTGAATTTGTGTGTGTATGTATGTGTGTCTGTACAAGGGTGTGAATAACTGCATGAGACCAAAAGATCCCCACACAACCCATCTCATTCTGTTTCCAGTCACCCCACCAATGACAGACCCCCACACAAACTGCCAGGTCCCCAACACACCCTGTACAGAAGTGGCACTCACCGCCATGCACTGTCGACTGATGCAGGTCTGCTTCATGCGCCCTGGGCCACCAAACTTGCGCATGTCTTTGCAGAAGGTGCACTCCCCGCACTCGGAGCGGGTGCAGGGCTCACACTTCTTGCAGCGTGTGCGGCGACGGCGGATGGTGGAGGAGCTGCTGGAAGAACCTTTGCTGGCCTTGACCTTGCCGCTGCCGCTGCCACTGCCGAAGCTCTTCATTCGCTGCTTGATTTTCTGGAAATAGTAACCAATCGTCAGTCCCCTACTTTCCCATTTTCAATGCACAACGCTGCCTCGTTCAGATGTGAAAGAGTCAGCCGTTGATATACAATAATGAAAAAACATCAGAGATTCTATTCCAGGAAACACACAATATTTCAGCTCAACCAAGAAACTTTGTCGAGCACAAGCAGGATTAACCCTGACAGCTGAATCCTACAGACAGTGGATTGGCTTGTACGGTTTTGATGGACAGTGACTTCCCTTGGTGATTACCATAAAGATGTCATGGCTTTTCCCTAATACTGCACCCTGAGGAAGAAGACACATCTGGGTGCAAGTGCCGTCCAAACCTCTGACTAAAAGTCTACTTCAAGCCTTCGGCACATAATACCAAACATGTATGAAGATCCATGTGCTATCAACCAGCATACATGGTCCAAAACCACAAATACTGACATCACACACACATGTGCTGACACCCCTCAAGCACACAACACATACCACAGTCCTCATGTGGTGAAAAGACAATTGTCAGCTCTGCTAGCCTCATAGCCAGATCCTTTTTTTTTTTGTCAAGTTGACCACACACCCATTTTGCTCTCATACAAACATCCACCTGTTCAAAACACTAACAGTACTTAAGCCTATAATGACTAATATCAGTTTACTATAAATCGAGTATCATTTAGCTGCTTTTGTTATCCAGTAAGTCTTGGATTAATGGTTGTTTTTCAGGACAACAGCCAATTTTTTGGTGCATCCTCTTTGCTGTAGGAATCTTTGGCCTTGCAGTCCGCAGCTCTCTCAGCCTCCATCCTCAGCCATCCCGCTGTCCTTCATTCTGCACTTGGTTTCAGCCTGTAGTTCTTATCCCTTTTTTCAGTGTCACGCCTCTCACACCAGAGAACTTCAATCTTTGATCACTTCTTCACTGCATTCTGGAAGGCCAAGAAAATGCAATGCCAAATTCACAAAGAACGAAACCAGCAAGAAAGACTACTCTGGGCGATTTCTGCCTTTGGTCCCAATCATGGTGATGCAGTCAAACTGTCAGGAATATCAGGCAAAACAGAGAGTAGCACTGTGTGTGTTCGATGGCATGATGACCACAATCAGCTGACCTCTGTGACAGCTTGGTTGTGGTCAGGACAAACAATCCTCTGGCACAGACAGCATTTTCCTTCATCAGATTGGTGCTGGAACTGAAGAACAAAACAAACAACCCATCCCCCCTCCCTTTAAAAAAACAACAACAGTATTTCAACTTCAGGCATATCTATGGGTCTCACCCATAGCAGAATGAAGACAAAAAACAGCTAAGGCAGATATCACCCATGATGGATGTGATCTTAAATTTGTCCTTTCTGAAAAGCTCCATCAACCAGCATGGTGAAAGGACCAGTGAGCTGAACCACACAACAGAACAGCCTCAGCACTTCCCACCACGGTGAAAGGACCAGTGAGCTGAACCACACAACAGGAACAGCCTCAGCACTTCCCACCACGGTGAAAGGACCAGTGAGCTGAACCACACAACAGGAACAGCCTCAGCACTTCCCACCACGGTGAAAGGACCAGTGAGCTGAACCACACAACAGGAACAGCCTCAGCACTTCCCACCACGGTGAAAGGACCAGTGAGCTGAACCACACAACAGGAACAGCCTCAGCACTTTCCACCAGCTCAGCACCATCTGGCTGAACAAGAAGTTTACACTGAAAACCAGGCTGACATTTCACACGTCCACTCTGCTGTCAACCCCATGGTACTGCTGTGAATTGTGGCACCTGAAAGCTGACAGGGGAAGACACCTGAGGCCCTTTGACTCCAGCTGCCTCAGAAAGATCCTGGGTGCAAGGTGGGGGGGTGACTTCAACGACCCGGGGGTCAGGGAGGCAAACAAATCAATGTCCTTCATGAGCAAGACACACCTCATTGGCTGGGCCATGTAGCTCCTCTTCCCTCTCATGCCTGGCAACCCACCGGTTAAAGGCGAGGAGGACAGCCATAACTGAACTACACTCACACCATTCAGCATGAGCTCCACGCCATGCGCAGCAGTTGAAGCAATATCCAAATGCTGACCACTGAATCATCTCACTGGAGAATAATGACTGCTTCATGTCTCTGACGATGTGGACACCAGGTCTACGTGACACATACTGCCATGGATAGTGGACCTGGCAGAGCCCTGATCCTTCTATATCTTCCCATCACATGTGAGCAGAGACCAAACCAGGAAGAGGAAGATGAAATAACTAATAATGATAACAATGACAAAGTGTACACTGGACAGTACTGGATGCTGTCAACAGCCACCAGTCAGTCCACAGGTGAGACCCACAAGGACAGGTGAACCACTGCCTACCTTGATGGACTCCGGCCACCCCAGCAATGGCTCCCCAGAGCAGGCCAGCAGTTGACTGTCTCCTTCGTGGTCCTTCAGGGCTTGCTGCAACATCACACACACACATTTACATATGTACACTGACTGTCTCCTTCATGGTCCTTCAGGGTTCCTGCAACATAACACACACATTTACATATGTACACTGACTGTCTCCTTCGTGGTCCTTCAGGGCTTGCTGCAACACCACACACACATTTACATATGTACACTGTCTCCTTCATGGCCCTTCAGGGCTTGCTGCAATATCAAACACACATTTATATATGTACACTGACTATCTCCTTCGTGGTCCTTCAGGGCTTGCTGCAACATCACACACATTTACATATGTACATTGCACTGTCTCCTTCAGGTCTTTCAAGGCTTGCTGCAACATCACATACACACATAAATTTCACATATGTACACTGCAGGCAGCAGACTGTCTCCTTTGTGGTCCTTCAGGGCTTGCTGGAACATCGCACACACATTTACATGTATATTGCAAGCAAGCAAACACACAATCACGCACATACACGGATCCTCTTACACACACACACATATGTATCATACAACAATCACACATGCACATCTTCTACCTCCCTATCCCTCTCCAATCCCTTGTCCCTTGCCCTCCACACAAACACTGAACACTCTCACACATGTGTATACACACACATACACTCCCACACATGTGTATACACACACACACCCACACGTGTATACACACAAACACTCCCACACATGTGTATACACACACACACTCGACTCCCACATACGTGTATACACACACACACACTACCACACGTATATACACACACACATACACTCACTCCCACAAATGCTTACACACACACACACACACACACACACTCACTCATACACACACAGACACTCACTCACTCATACACACAAACTTATATGCACACACACAAACTGAAACATACACTTCAACACACACACACACACACACACACACACACACACACACACACACACACACACACACAAACACACTTACACCAGGCATCAAGTTCCTGAAGATTAAAAAAAGAGGATAACTCATGACTTCCATGGACAGGCGTGGATGGTGGAGTAGATGATGAGGAAAACAACGACTGACAGTGCTCTAGTGCACCTGTTTCACATCCCACAACAACGTACCTGCTGCTTTCAAATATACGTTCAGCACCATTTCATACAGATTTCACATTACTAGTTGAAAAACAAAATGGACTGAGAATGGCATTCCAAGGATTTCAAACAGCACAAAAGAAGAGACCAGCTGAAAAAAAAACAAAGAGGAAATTGGATGAAGAGAGCAGTTGGCATGTCCTAGACACACACAGGCACACACACAGCGACTCTCACAACACACACACAGACTTTCACACACACACAGACTCTCTCTCACAAACACACACACACTGACTCACACACACACAGACTCTCTCTCTCTCTCACACACACAAACTCTCTCTCTCTCCCACACACACACACACAGACTCTCACACACACAGAGACTCTCATACACATACACAGACTCTCTCTCTCTCTCTCTCTCTCACACACAGTAGGGCCCCCTAGTCACCTTGAAGTCATTCAGCAAGGATTCTGGGTCCAGCAAATCCTTGGGCACCCCCCTCTTCCCCACAGGCTGAGCCCACAAGTTGTCCATCCACTTCACCAGCTGCACCAGCCCCTCCACCTCCCACGACGTCAGAATCGACTTCTTCTTCGGCTTGCTCTCCCCTGAACTATCCTCCCCCTTCCCCATGTCCTTCTCCTCCCCCGCGCTCTCGTCCCGGTCCAGCAGCGAAGAATCCGACGCGCACTTCTTCAACAGTTTCTTGGAGTACTCCCCTTCGGAGAAGGAGCTCTTCAACCCCGCATCGATCCTCGTCAGCTCTATCGTGATGGACTTGGACAGTTTGGGAGTGTCCTCCCCTTCCAGCTTGGGTTTAGTGTCCGAGGGATTGGAATCCTCCATGCTTCTAGACGGAGGTCGGGAATCCGGGTTTCGAGACGGTGGTCGCGAGTCGCTGTCCACCTGCACGAAGTTAGGAGAGTCGGGTCGATCATCCGGGTCGTCTTTGATGTCTGGTTTCTGTAGGTAGGTCTTGCCCGTCAGGTGCCACAGGTAGCGGTCCAACACGTACCACAAGATCTCGTTGTAGAAGGGGAAGCGGAACTTCTGCGGCACCTGAAATCAGAACAGGCAAATGAAAGAAATCGAGTATTGAATGTGGTAAAGTACAATGGCTTGGTCTTTAAAGATAACCTTTTTATGTACTGGGCGACACCCCATTTAAAATGATCATTGTTTTCAAATCTTTGATGGTTTTCATGTCCTGCACTACCTATCAGACAAGTATAACTTTGTACACTCAAATACGCCTGCATTTACACAGCCTCACCCATTCCTTCCCTTCTGAATTCTCTCTCTCACTCTCATACATTCATACAGATATATACACACACACACATGCACACACTCACACACACATCCCTGGCATTTAAATATATTTCTAAATATCCATTTTTTGTATGAAAAAAGAAACCAATAATAATAAACCTTACAAACACCTAACCAATAATAATAAACCTTACAAACACCTAAAAAAAAAAGGGGGGGGAGGGGTAATTAATCACACTGAAGGAAGACAAACACCTACATGAGTTCTGTCCTCCACCCCCGACACCATCAGCTGGTTGGGGATGTTGAAACTGTGTAGAAAGTTCCCTCCAAACACCAGAGAGTCCACTGGCGTGTACACCGCATGAATCCAACCTGCAAACAGTCACACATGACACAAACTGTGGAGAAAGTTCCCTCCAAACACCAGAGAGTCCAACGGCGTGTACACCTTAGTAACCGAACCTGACAATAGTAACACACAACACAAGCTGTGTAGAAAGTTCCCTCCAAACACGTAAGTCTTTGGGGAGCGTACATCACATGAATCCATCCTACAAACAGTAACATACAACACAAAATCACACAAGCCACAAACTGTGCAAAAAATCCCCTCTTAACACATGCCAGTCCTATAACCTTATAGCCTGTGATTTGTAACGTTGACCTGATCTGCATCATGCATGACCAGCGATGCATTTTGCATACCATTCACTGCTTTGACAGAACTATGCTTTGAAGCATACATGTTTAAGCAGTAAACAAACATACGCTTGCATACCCTTTGCTGCTTTGACAGAACTATACTTCAAAGGACACATCTATATGCAGCAAAGAAATCTAAGCTTGAAAAAGCCATCAACCCATGCCATCTACATCTCTTCCAGGACCCAGCCCATGTATTCTGTGACATCTTTTGACAATGCGGCCGTGTTGATTGTGGGGGCAGTTGAGTGTGATATCAAACCGTGAATGGAGTTTGACCTCATAACACACAACACTGGCAGAAAAGAACTGCCTGACTGTGTTACTGGAAAGAAGACTTTGGCATGCAACATCATCAACATACATCAGGATAGATTCAGGGCTGCCAAGATGAAAAACCAGTCATCACGTTTTCCTTGCTTTCAAAATGGAAAATCCAGTCGTCTCGTTTTCCTTTTTTCAGTCTGAGTATTCTAAGAATTCATACAGTTACAGCGCTGTCAAATACAAACGGAGGTTGCCTTTATCAACATGGGCTGCACATCACGCAAAGAGCCACAACTTTCCAACAGCACGTGTCAAAGAAAGAATGAAATGGCTTGCTCCCTTGTCTACCATTATCAAGCTACCTCTCAGTAAAAATGAAATCCCTGAAATTCTACATGGACCCAGGACATGTCCCCCTCCCCTCTCCCTCCTGAATTAATTTTCATTTTTCATCCTCACACCTTCCAGCTCCCTCTGATCCCCCAGAGGCACAGTATCTGAGGGGATGATGATGATTACCTGAGGGGATGATGACGAGTTACCTGAGGGGATGATGATGAGTTACCTGAGGGATGATGATGAGATACCTGAGGGGATGATGATGAGTTACCTGAGGGGATGATGATGAGTGACCTGAGGGGATTATGAGATACCTGAGGGGATGATGATGAGTTACCTGAGGGGATGATGATGAGATACCTGAGGGATGATGATGAGTTACCTGAGGGATGATGATGAGATACCTGAGGGATGATGATGAGATACCTGAGGGGATGATGATGAGTTACCTGAGGGGATGATGATGAGATACCTGAGAGGATGATGATAAGTTACCTGAGGGTATGATGATGAGATACCCGAGGGGATGATGATGAGTTACCCGAGGGATGATGAGATACCTGAGGGGATGATGATGAGATACCTGAGGGATGATGATGAGATACCTGAGGGATGATGATGAGTTACCTGAGGGGATGATGATGAGATACCTGAGGGGATGATGATGAGTTACCTGAGGGGATGATGATGAGTTACCTGAGGGGATGATGATGAGATACCTGAGGGGATGATGATGAGTGACCTGAGGGGATGATGAGATAGCTGAGGGAATGATGATGAGATACCTGAGGGGATGATGAGATACCTGAGGGGATGATGATGAATTACCTGAGGGGATGATGATGAGTTACCTGAGGGATGATGATGAGATACCTGAGGGGATGATGATGAGATACCTGAGGGGATGATGAGTGACCTGAGGGGATGATGATGAGTGACCTGAGGGGCTGATGCTGAGTGACCTGAGGGGATGATGATGAGTGACCTGAGGGGATGATAGTGACCTGAGGGATGATGAGTGACCTGAGGGGATGATGATGAGTGACCTGAGGGGATGATCAGTGACCTGAGGGGATGATGATGAGTGACCTGAGGGGATGATGAGTGACCTGAGGGGATGATGATCAGTGACCTGAGGGGATGATGATGAGATACCTGAGGGGATGATGATGAGATACCTGAGGGGATGATGATGAGATACCTGAGGGGATGATGATGAGTGACCTGAGGGGATGATGATGAGTTACCTGAGGGGATGATGATGAGATACCTGAGGGGATGATGATGAGTTACCTGAGGGGATGATGATGAGATACCTGAGGGGATGATGATGAGATACCTGAGGGGATGATGAGATACCTGAGGGGATGATGATGAATTACCTGAGGGGATGATGATGAGATACCTGAGGGATGATGACGAGTTACCTGAGGGGATGATGACGAGTTACCTGAGGGGATGATAAGATACCTGAGGGGATGATGATAAGATACCTGAGGGATGATGATGAGATACCTGAGGGGATGATGATGAGTTACCTGAGGGTTGATGATGAGTTACCTGAGGGGAGGATGATAAGATACCTGAGGGGATGATGATAAGATACCTGAGGGGATGATGATGAGATACCTGAGGGGATGATAGAATGAGTTACCTGAGGGATGATGATGAGTTACCCGAGGGGATGATGGTGAGTTACCTGAGGGGATGATGGTGCGTTACCTGAGGAAATGATGATGAGTTACCTGAGGGGATGATGGTGAGTTACCTGAGGGGATGATGGTGAGTTACCTGAGGGGATGATGATGAGTTACCTGAGGGGATGATGGTGCGTTACCTGAGGAGATGATGATGAGTTACCTGAGGGGATGATGGTGAGTTACCTGAGGGATGATGATGAGTTACCTGAGGGGATGATGATGAGATACCTGAGGGGATGATGATGAGTTACCTGAGGGATGATGATGAGATACCTGAGGGGATGATGAGATACCTCAGGGGATGATGATGAATTACCTGAGGGGATGATGATGAGATACCTGAGGGGATGATGATGAGATACCTGAGGGGATGATGATGAATTACCTGAGGAGATGATGATGAGTTACCTGAGGGGATGATGATGAGTGACCTGAGGGGATGATGAGATACCTGAGGGATGATGATGAGATACCTGAGGGATGATGAGATACCTGAGGGATGATGATGAGTTACCCGAGGGGATGATGATGAGTTACCTGAGGGGATGATGATGAGATACCTGAGGGGATGATGAGATACCTGAGGGGATGATGATGAATTAGCTGAGGGGATGATGATGAGATACCTGAGGGGATGATGAGATACCTGAGGGGATGATGATGAGATACCTGAGGGGATGATGATGAGTTACCTGAGGGGATGATGATGAGTTACCTGAGGGATGATGAACCGAGGATGATGATGAATTACCTGAGGGGATGATGATGAATACCTGAGGGGATGATGATGAGTTACCTGAGGGGATGATGGTGAGTTACCTGAGGGGATGATGGTGAGTTACCTGAGGGGATGATGGTGAGTTACCTGAGGGATGATGATGAGATACCTGAGGGGATGATGATGAGTTACCTGATGGGATGATGATGAGATACCTGAGGGGATGATGAGATACCTGAGGGGATGATGATGAGTTACCTGAGGGGATGATGATGAGTTACCTGAGGGGATGATGGTGAGTTACCTGAGGGGATGATCAGTGACCTGAGGGGATGATGATGAGGTACCTGAGGGGATGATGAGTTACCTGAGGGATGATGATGAGTTACCTGAGGGGATGATGAAGGTGTAGCCAGCCTTGAGGCGGATCATCTGGCACTGGTCCATGTGGTCGGCCAGGAAGTAGTCCCCCTGTTTGGCCGACAGCACCCAGTTGACGTAGCGTTCCACATTGTCCTTGGTGGGCGGGATCAACCAGAACACCTGACACACCAGCGGCAGAGCTCAGCAGTTACCTGGATTTAACGCTGAGTGGAGACTGCTCACTGTGCTGCCCTCCCTCACTCATTCCAAGACATGTCAAACACGCCTAAAAATGCTTCTTTCTCCTTGAAACACACTTTCTTTCTTGTGTGTTGACAAAGTGTTGAGAAAACTCTAGGAAGATGTTAAAACATTGTTGCTAAGTGTGAAAGGAAATCATAAATGAGGCACGGACCAGTAAACAGTAGTTAACGAACATGTTGGGTAACTCTTGCTCTGATGATGAAATAAATAGACACCCATAACTCTAAACGAATGCTGCTAACGACACTGAATCGCCTGGCGGAAATGATAATACAGAGCACACAGAACAAAACAAGGAGACACCCCCTTGGTAATTCAAGTTGTATACAACATTTCGCAACCATACAAATATTGTATTACTTTCTATTTACATTATTTTGCAACAAAAATTAAAACAAAAAAGTCAAATAAAAAAACCCTTTGAAATCAAAGTCACTATTCATGTGATCACAATAAATGAAGAAAAAAGACTCACAACTCAAGAGCTGAGGCATGATCGGAAACGTTTGGTTATTTTGAAGTAAACCATACAACACACCACCACTTCAACCAATCAACTGATAGGTCTTTCAGAAAACACATCAATCAGTGTGTGTTGATGCTGTCATGCGCAGGCACTAGACTCAGCAACATTTTATCTCAGTTTTCAAAAAAAAAAAAAAAGCTCTAAGTGTCCCCCCCCCCCCCAAAAAAAGTGTGCACATTGGAATTTTTCTAAATCAAATGCAAAATTTCTGGAATGATTTAAAACAATTTCTTTTTAAATCCTGGAAAGGCATGAGGGTTGCCAGATGAGAACATGAGAAGAACAGGTATGTTGGGCAGCAAATGATTATGGAGGCTGGATGACCGCCACACACCATCAGTCTTCTGTAGAGAAGAACAGGTATATTGGGCGCCAAGTGATTATGGAGGCTGGATGACCGCCACACACCATCAGTCTTCTGTAGAGAAGAACAGGTATATTGGGCGCCAAATCATTATGGAGGCTAGACGACCGCCACACACCATCAGTCTGCTATAGAGAAGAACAGGTATATTGGGCGGCAAATGATTATGGAGGCTGGACGACCGCCACACACCATCAGTCTGCTATAGAGAAGAACAGGTATATTGGGCGGCAAATGATTATGGAGGCTGGACGACCGCCACACACCATCAGTCTGCTATAGAGAAGAACAGGTATATTGGGCGGCAAATGATTATGGAGGCTGGACGACCGCCACACACCATCAGTCTGCGTGGTAGAGAAGAACAGGTATGCTGGTAGAGAAGAACAGGAATGTTGGGCAGCAAATGATTCTGGAGGCTGGACGATGGCCACACACCATCAGTCTGTGTGATAGAGAAGAACAGGTATGTTGGGCAGCCAATGATTCTGGAGGCTGGACGACCGCCACACACCATCAGTCTGTGTGGTAGAGAAGAACAGGTATGTTGGGCAGCCAATGATTCTGGAGGCTGGACATCGGCCACACACCATCAGTCTGTGTGATAGAGAAGAACAGGTATGTTGGGCAGCCAATGATTCTGGAGGCTGGACGACCGCCACACACCATCAGTCTGTGTGGTAGAGAAGAACAGGTATGTTGGGCAGCCAATGATTCTGGAGGCTGGACGTCGGCCACACACCATCAGTCTGTGTGATAGAGAAGAACAGGTATGTTGGGCAGCCAATGATTCTGGAGGCTGGACGACCGCCACACACCATCAGTCTGCTGTAGAGAAGAACAGGTATGTTGGGCAGCCAATGATTCTGGAGGATGGACGTCGGCCACACACCATCAGTCCGTGTGGTAGAGAAGAACAGGTATGTTGGGCAGCCAATGATTCTGGAGGCTGGACGTCAGCCACACACCATCAGTCTGCATGGTAGAGAAGCGCACTTCACCTTGACTCAAAGCCCACGACTAAGGATATGGCGCAGGTTAGGCGCTGCAGAGGCAGATACCAGATGCTCTGGACTATCCATGTGAAGACATAGGAAGGATGTGACATCTTCCACCCCACTGTGCACCACTGACAACTGATGGCCATGGTGATACCTGACTGCCCAGGTATGTGTCATGATACCTCCACCATCCTTAGTCACGAGACTCCCCACCCCCTCGCACCCGCACAATAACCCCCAACCATTTCAGATACAATGTTCATGAGACTCCTTGAGTTAGCAATGACTGACTGACTGAGAAAACACACACACCAGATCAGCCAAGGAAAGAAGAAAGAGAAGCTGAGGAGTGGGGGGAAGGAGAGTGGATGACAGGTAGTTGGAGGGAGGAGAGTTGGGGAGGGGGAGAGCAGTCACCTTCTCTCCATGCAGGATGTGGTACCATACTGACGTCCCCCCAAAGTCAATGTGGAAATCGGTGTAGCAGCCACCTACGCTCATCAGGCAATACCTGCACAGCCACAACAACAGGTGTACAATTACGACAACATAATAAAACAATAACAACACTACATTCTGTGCTCACTAAACAGAATGACTTAACCCACTACATTATCTTCATCGCTGAGCAAGCATGTGAAATGTATCACTGACTCAAAACTTGTCCCTGGTTAATTACAAACTTTGTCAAATGCAGTCCGGGAGCACTGCCTAGAGCTTTTTCTTCCTGACTAATATTTGCAATATACATACAGAAAAACCACACACTCACAACACACATACAGTACTCACACACCACAAACTCACAACACATATACAATACAGACATACCACACACTCACAACACACATATAGACACACCACACACTCACAACATGCATACAAACACACCACACACTCACAACATGCATACAGACACATACGTACAGTCACACCACACACTCACAACATGCATACAGACACACCACACACTCACAACATGCATACAGGCACACCACACACTCATAACATGCATACAGACACACCACACACTCACAACATGCATACAGACACACCACACACTCACAACATGCATACAGACACACACGTACAGACACATCACACACTCACAACATGCATACAGACACACCACACACTTACAACACATATTCAAAACAGACACACCACACACTCACACAACAAAGACACATCACACCACACAGACACACTACACACTCACAACACACTGACAGACACACCAGACACTCACTTCTGCACTTTAGGGTACTTCATTTTATCGATGATGTTTGTGGACTCTGTCTGGCATTCCTTCAGATGGCGCGGCCATACCCTGTCCACCCAGTCAATCTGTCTCACCTGCCACCCACATCACCATCAGTGAGACACTAGCATCCTGTCCACCAAGTCAATCTGTCACCCACATCACCGTCATTGAGACACTAGCACCCTGTCCACCAAGTCAATCTGTCACCCACATAACCATCATTGAGGCACTAGCACCCTGTCCACCAAGTCAATCTGTCACCCACATAACCATCATTGAGGCACTTGCATCCTGTCCACCAAGTCAATCTGTCACCCACATAACCATCATTGAGGCACTAGCACCCTGTCCACCAAGTCAATCCGTCGCACCTGCTACCCACATCACCATCAGTGAGACACTAGCACCCTGTCCGCCCAGTCAATCTGTCGCACCTGCCACCCACATCACCATCAGTGAGACACTAGCACCCTGTCCACCCAGTCAATCTGTCGCATGCCACCCACATCACCATCAGTGAGATACTAGCACCCTGTCCACCAAGTCAATCTGTCGCCCTGCCACCCACATCACCATCAGTGAGATACTAGCACCCTGTCCACCAAGTCAATCTGTCGCCCTGCCACCCACATCACTATCAGTGAGACATTAGCACCCTGTCCACCAAGTCAATCTATTACCCACATCACTGTCACTGAGACACTAGCACCCTGTCCACTAAGTCAATCTGTCACACCTGCCACCCACATCATCATCATTGAGAAACTAGCACCCTGTCCACCCCTGTCACCTACATCAGTCATGGTCACACTAGCACTCTGTCCACCTCTGTCACCCACATCACCGTCACTGAGACACTAGAACCCTGTCACCCACATCACCGTCACTGACACACTAGCACCCTGTCCACCCCTGTCATCTACATCACCGTCAATGAGACACTATCACCCTGTCCGCACTGTCATCCACATCACCGTCACTGAGACACTAGCACCCTGTCACCTACATCACTGTCATTGAGACACTAGCACCCTGTTCACCCCTGTCACCTACATCACCGTCATTGAGACACTAGCACCCTGTCCACCCCTGCCACCTACATCACCATCATTGAGACACTAGCACCCTGTCCACCCCTGTCACCCACATCACTGTCATTGAGACACTAGTACCCTGTCCACCCCTGTCATCTACATCACCGTCACTGACACACTAGCACCCTGTCCACCCCTGTCATCTACATCACCGTCAATGAGACACTATCACCCTGTCCGCACTGTCATCCACATCACCGTCACTGAGACACTAGCACCCTGTCACCTACATCACCATCATTGAGACACTAGCACCCTGTTCACCCCTGTCACCTACATCACCGTCATTGAGACACTAGCACCCTGTCCACCCCTGTCACCTACATCACCATCATTGAGACACTAGCACCCTGTCCACCCCTGTCACCTACATCACCGTCATTGAGACACTAGCACCCTGTCCATCCCTGTCACCTACATCACCATCATTGAGATACTAGCACCCTGTCCACCTGTCACCTACATCACTGTCATTTAGACATTAGCACCCTGTCCACCCCTGTCACCAACATCACCGTCACTGAGACACTAGCACCCTGTCCACACCTGTCACCTACATCACTGTCATTGAGACACTAACAACCTGTCCACTCCTGTCACCTACATCACCGTCATTGAGACACTAGCACCCTGTCCACCTTGTCACCTACATCACCATCATTGAGACACTAGCACCCTGTCCAACCTGTCACCTACATCACCATCACTGAGACACTAGCACCCTGTCCACCCTATCACCTACATAACCGTCACTGAGACACTAGCACCCTGTCCACCCCTGTCGCCTACACCACCATCATCGAGACACTAGCACCCTGTCCACCCGTCACCTACATCACTGTCATTGAGACACTAGCACCCTGTCCACCCCTGTCACCAACATCACTGTGATTGAGACACTAGCACCCTGTCCACCCCTGTCACCTACATCACTGTCATTGAGACACTAGCACCCTGTCCACCCCTGTCACCTACATCACTGTCATTGAGACACTAGCACCCTGTCCACCCCTGTCACCAACATCACCATCATTGAGACACTAGCACCCTGTTCACCCCTGTCACCCACATCACTGTCATTGAGACACTAGCACCCTGTCCACCCCTGTCACCCACATCACCATCATTGAGACAATAGCGCCCTGTTCACCCCTGTCACCTATATCACCATCACTGAGACACTAGCACCCTGTCCACCCCTGTCACCTACATCACTGTCATTGAGACACTAGCACCCTGTCCCCTACATCACCATCATTGAGATACTAGCACACTGTCCAGCCAGTCCACCTGTCACCCACATCACCGTCATTAAGACACTAGCACCCTGTCCACCCCTGTCACCTTTTTAACTGTCATTGAGACACTAGCACCTTGTCCACCCAGTCCACCTGTCACCCATATCACCGTCATTAAGACACTAGCACCCTGTCCACCCCTGTCACCTACATCACTGTCAATGAGACACTAGCACCCTGTCCACCCCTGTTATCCACATCACCGTCATTAAGACACTAGCACCCTGTCCACCCCTGTCACCTACATCACTGTCATTGAGACACTAGCACCCTGTTCACACCTGTCACCCTGTTCACACCTGACACCTACATCACCATCATTGAGACACTAGCACCCTGTCCACCCAGTCAATCTGCTGCACCTGTCATCAACATCACAGTCATTACAACATTATCATCAAGGTCAACCACACGGAAACACTTCTTGATAGAAACTCGCCAATAAGACCTGTTCTAAGCACACACTTCTCATTCATATTCAAATCATTATCAGGTCAACCACACACAAAAAAAAGCAATGAAAGCTGTAAGCGATAAAAAGGGGAAGGTGAAAAAAAGGGAAGAAAGTGAAGTAAAAACGGATGAGAGGGAACGCACGCACACGCACACACACACACACACACACACCCAGTGCACTCCATTTTTATTAAATTCCTATCTGTCCTACTATTGAAACTCTTTCAAACCTCCCCGTTTACTGGAGGAAAGGCGTGGAAACTGAACTGAAGTCACACCTAACTCAGAGCAAGTGTTGTATGACTGAAGAAACACTGAGGAATATTGAAAGTCTGAGATACTGAGGAAACACTGAGGAATACTGAAATCAGTGAATATTCTGAGATATTGAGGAAACACTGAGGAATACTGAAATTCTAAGAGACTGAGTAAACACTGAGAAATATTTTAATTCTAAGAGACTGAGTAAACATTGATGAATATTGAAAATCTGTGATATTGAGGAAACGCTGAGGAATATTGAAATTCTGTGATATTGAGGAAACGCTGAGGAATATTGAAATTCTGTGATACTGAGGAAACACTGAGGAATATTGAAATTCTGTGATATTGAGGAAACACTGAGGAATATTGAAATTCTGTGATATTGAGGAAACACTGAGGAATATTGAAATTCTGTGATATTGAGGAAACACTGAGGAATATTGAAATTCTGTGATATTGAGAAACTGAGATATTGAAATTCTGTGATATTGAGGAAACACTGAGGAATATTGTAAGCCTGAGATATTGTGGAAACACTGAGGAATATTGAATATTCTGAGATATTGAGAAAACACTGAATAATATTGAAATTCTAAGAGACTGAGGAGACATTGAGGAATACTGAAATTCTAAGAGACTGTGGAAACACTGAGGAATACTGAAATTCTAAGAGACTGAGGAAACATTGAGGAATATTGAAATTCTAAGAGACTGAGGAAACGCTGAGGAATACTGAAATTCTGTGATATTGAGGTAACACTGAGGAATATTGATATTCTGAAATATTGAGGAAACACTGACGAATATTGAAATTCTAAGAGACTGAGGAAAACCTGAGGAATATTGAAATTCTAAGAGACTGAGGAAAAACTGAGGAATATTGACATTCTGTGATATTGAGGCAACACTGAGGAATATTGAAATTCTAAGATGATGAGGAAACACTCAGGTATATTCAAATTCTCATACTGAAATTCTAAGAGACTGAGGAAACACCAAGACACACTCAAAGTCTAGATTTTGCTCCAGATCTTTTGTTTGGGTGTTCTCATTGTCAAAGGCACAGTTCATGCCTTGTAGGATTAACTTTCTTGACAAGCGTGCGCCCGCTAGCGCCCGACCGGACATCACACTGCCAAAAGGCTGAGCGCCTGCCAGCGCCCGCTAAAACACATGGCAACAATGGGCGCCGCCATGTTTCTCGTAGAAAAGAAAGTCTCGCGAGAATGTGACTTCCTTTTTCCTGTAGCGATTCACTTCCGTTTGCAAAAAAATGTGAGTCGATACGTGCCGTAGTTCTCGAGTTATGAATGTTTAAAGTTTTGTGGTCGAAATGCTGTTTTTCACCATGGCTAACCTTGATTTCTGCCGTTCTATATGAGATTTAGTGATGAAGACACTGTGATTTGTAGGATTTACAGCGTAAGACTTAGTGAAAATGCTGGGTAATGAAGCTTACAGTGACCTAGATTTCAACTGGGATGAGGTTCCAGATACGATAAACAACAATTCAGAAGAAAGTTCTGAACAAGAAGATTTTTTTTTTCCCTGAGTAAATGGCTCATGTGACATTCTTCAAACTTATGATATAGCAACATATATATTCGAAGGAATTTAAAAAATTATTTTCATTTCATTCTTTCCTTTCCTCTCTTTTAAATTAATTTTTGATTTGGGTAACCATGTTCAAATTACGAAGTTATTTCTCTTGCCATAGGTTTTCGGCATAACTAAGCTCAGGTAAGTGCATACTGAAGAGGGTTAAGCCCTTTGTTTGGACAGCTAAGTATCTCTAAAAACTTATCTTAATAGGAAAATTCCTGTTCCCAGTTTTTGTTTTAAGCTGTTGTTGCAATCAAGCAGATTCCAATGACATACTTACGCTTTTACTACAGAGAAAAGAACCCTTGACCCACCTAAGAACTTCAATCAAGAAAGTGAGGTGAGGAATAATCCTTTGTTCGTCAGAAATCCCCAAAAGGGTAGGGGTGGGGAACTGCGGAACACAAGGCAGGAATCATCCACAGTGTTACATGACTGCTCACCAGGGTGGGTGACTCGACGTAGTTGTCAAGGCGAGTGTGGCTGAACTCCAGACTGATGACGTTGAGGAGGCGGTCACGTTCGGGGTTGAGGTAGTAACGTACCCAGTCCTTCATCGACATCTCCATGCCCTTCTGCGTGTTCACATCCATCACATCCAGCATGCGACGGCTCCCTGGTACAACGCAGTCAGACATCTCACTCACTTTGGTGGCTTGGGTTTGATTCGGTTACACACACACACTTATGCCATTACAGAAAAATACGAAAGTATGAAATGGTATCTGCATGCATTTCACTCACATATGCATGTTTCTGCATGTGACCATATCCACTTATACAAACACATTTATACAAATTTGCATGCATGTGCATGCACACATGTATGCGCCACACACACACACACACACACACACACAGAGTCAAAAATAAAGAATAAAGAAGCAAAATCATTCGTTTCAAAACCCATTTATGTACAGCTTTTATGCACAGTTAAACATAAACAAAGAAACCAATAAAAAGACAAGCAAACAAACAAAAAAAGTGAAGGGAAAAAAGCATCTACCAACACAAAGCCAACTTAGAAGATGACAAGAGTGGCATGTAACACATCACCAAGCAGTCTGCAGCTGTGCCACCTCAATCCACCACTCTTCTCTGACACAGCCACTAATGATACTTAAGGCCTCAAACATGTATTGTGTGAACTGATAAAAATACTAAGCTTGAAAGATCACGCGGTTCTGTTAGTAAATGATTCATGTGTAAAGTTAAGAAACAGCCAACTATGTCACCTAATCACAGAGCAGAATGGAGCTTTCCAGCACCATCTTCAGCATCTTGTCTTTACTGATCATCATGAAACACAAACAGACAAAAGCCCAGATCATGTCCTGCTCTTGTGGTCATCTCAGTTCCCAGTTCTCCTTCATGTCTGGTCCCCAGGTGAGTTCCTACCAATGTTGTCACAGTGTTGGCCATGTTGCCACAGTGTTGGCCGTGCTGTCACAGTGTTGGCCACTTCCTTCAATGTTGTCACAGTGTTGGCCATGTTGCCACAGTGTTGGCCATGTTGCCACAGTGTTGACCAGTTCCTTCAATGTTGTCACAGTGCTGGTCATGTTGTCACAGTTGTTCTTAGGCCACAGTGTGCCATTCTCAATGTGTCCATGCCACTCATGTTGAGTTTGGCCAGTTCCTTCAATGTTGTCACAGTGTTGGCCAGTTCCCTCAATGTTGCCACAGTGTTGGCCATTTCCTTCAATGTTGCCATGGCCTTGGCCGGTTCCTTCAATGTTGTCACAGTGCTGGTCAGTTCCTTCAATGCTGTCAGTGTTGGTCAGTTCCTTCAATGTTGTCACAGTGCTGGCCAGTTCCCTCAGTGTTGTCAAAGTGTTGGCCAGTTCCCTCAATGTTGTCACAGTCTTGGCCAGTACCTTCAATGTTGTCACAGTGTTGGCCAGTTCCTCAATGTTGTCACAGTGTTGGCCAGTTCCCTCAATGTTGTCACAGTGTTGGCCAGTACCTTCAATGTTGTCAAAGTGTTGGCCACTTCCCTCAATGTTGTCACAGTGCTGGCCAGTACCTTCAATGTTGTCACAGTGTTGGCCAGTTCCTTCAAGGTTGTCACAGTGTTGGCCAGTTCCTTCAAGGCTGTCAGTGTTGACCAGTTCCTTCAATGTTGTCACAGTGTTGACCAGTTCCTTCAATGTTGCCACAGTGTTGGCCAGTTCCTTCAAGGCTGTCACAGTGTTGGCCAGTTCCTTCAAAGCAGTCTCAGTGTTGGCCATTTCCTTCAATGTTGCCACAGTGTTGGCCAGTTCCTTCAATGTTGTCACAGTGTTGGTCAGTTCCTTCAATGCTGTCACAGTGTTGGCCAGTTCCTTCAATGTTGTCACAGTGGTGGTTCCTTCAATGTTGTCACAGTGCTGGCCATTCCCTCAATGCTGTCAAAGTGTTGACCAGTACCTTCATGTTGTCCAGTCTTGGCCAGTACTTTCAATGTGTCACAAGTGTTGGCCAGTTCCTTCAAGGTTGTCACAGTGTTGGCCAGTTCCCTCAATGTTGTCACAGTCTTGGCCAGCACCTTCAGTGTTGTCACAGTGTTGGCCAGTACCTTCAATGTTGTCACAGTGTTGACCAGTTCCTTCAAGGTTGTCACAGTGTTGGCCAGTTCCCTCAATGCTGTCAGTGTTGGCCATTCCTTCAAGGTTGTCAGTGTTGACCATTGCTTCATGTTGTCCAGTGTTGGCCAGTTCCTTCAATGTGTCACAGTGTGGCCATCTTCATGTTGTCGCAGTGTTGGCCAGTTCCTTCAAGGCTGTCACAGTGTTGGCCAGTTCCTTCAATGTTGTCGCAGTGTTGGCCAGTACCTTCAATGCTGTCACAGTGTTGGCCAGTTCCTTCAATGCAGTCTCAGTGTTGGCCATTTCCTTCAAGGTTGTCACAGTGTTGGCCAGTTCCTTCAATGCTGTCAAAGTGTTGGCCAGTTCCCTCAATGTTTGTCACAGTGTTGACCAGTTCCCTCAATGTTGTCACAGTGCTGGCCAGTTCCCTCAATGTTGTCAAAATGTTCGCCAGTTCCCTCAATGTTGCCAAAGTGTTGGCCAGTTCCTTCAAGGTTGTCACAGTGTTGGCCAGTTCCTTCAATGTTGCTACAGTGTTGGCCATTTCCTTCAAGGTTGTCACAGTGTTGGCCAGTTCCTTCAATGCTGTCAAAGTGTTGGCCAGTTCCCTCAATGTTGTCACAGTGTTGACCAGTTCCCTCAATGTTGTCACAGTGCTGGCCAGTTCCCTCAATGTTGTCAAAATGTTGACCAGTTCCTTCAAGGTTGTCACAGTGTTGGCCGGTTCCTTGAAGGCTGTCACAGCGTTGGTCAGTTCCTTCAATGTAGTCACAGCATTGGTCAGTTCCTTCAATGTAGTCACAGTGTTGGCCAGTTCCCTCAATGTTGTCACAGTGTTGACCAGTTCCTTCAAGGTTGTCACAGTGTTGACCAGTTCCTTCAAGGTTGTCACAGTGTTGGCCAGTTCCTCTCAATGCTGTCAGTGTTGGCCAGTTCCTTCAAGGTTGTCAGTGTTGACCAGTTCCTTCAATGTTGTCACAGTGTTGGCCAGTTCCTTCAATGCTGTCTCAGTGTTGACCAGTTTCTTCAATGTTGTCACAGTCTTGGCCAGTTCCCTCAATGTTGTCACAGTGTTGGCCAGTTCCCTCAATGCTGTCAGTGTTGGCCAGTTCCCTCAATGTTGTCACAGTGTTGGCCAGTTCCCTCAATGCTGTCAGTGTTGGCCAGTTCCCTCAATGTTGCCACAGTGTTGGCCAGTACCTTCAATGTTGTCACAGTGTTGGCCAGTACCTTCAATGTTGTCACAGTGTTGGCCAGTTCCTTCAAGGTTGTCACAGTGTTGGCCATGTTGTCACAGTGTTGGCCAGTTCCCTCAATGTTGCCACAGTGTTGGCCAGTACCTTCAATGTTGTCACAGTGTTGGCCAGTACCGTCAATGTTGTCACAGTGTTGGCCAGTTCCTTCAAGGTTGTCACAGTGTTGGCCATGTTGTCACAGTGTTGGCCAGTTTCTTCAATGTCACCACTGTGTTGGCCATTTCCTTCAATGTTGCCATGGTCTTGGCCAGTTCCTTCAATGTTGTCACAGAGTTGGCCAGTACCTTCAATGTTGTCACAGAGTTGGCCAGTTCCTTCAAATTTGTCACAGTGTTGGCCATGTTGTCACAGTGTTGGCCAGTTCCCTCAATGTTGCCACAGTGTTGGCCAGTACCTTCAATGTTGTCCAGTGTTGGCCAGTACCTTCAATGTTGTCACAGTGTTGGCCAGTTCCCTCAAGTGTTGGCCAGTACCTTCAATGTTGCCATGGTGTTGGCAGTTCATAGGGGCTACCATCAGATGTTATATTGGCAGTCTGCTTCCTCCTGTTGAGGCTCACTCTTGATGGCTGTCACAGCTGAACAACTATCGTCATCAGTTGGGGTCTTTGTGGAAGACGTCATGTATATTTCTGATCAGAAGAGGCAGCACAGAACCCCACCAATGTGACTCAACAGCAGTGAAGAGCCCTACCTTGTATACAACCTCATGATCACCTTGTACTGATAACTAACTATGGACCACTGTGAGAGACTGGCATGGGGGGGTGGGACGGGGGGCGATTTCCTGGATATGCTGAGTGCATGCTGCTGGTAGATCTGGATCTAAACAAGTTGCCCAATTCCTAACAGTTTTCCCAAGGCTGCAAAAACACCACCAGCCCTTTTCATCAGCAGAAGGTGTGGGGGGTATGAGGAAAAAAAGTAACACAGACTGTACTGCACACCGACAGTCTGATCAAACACCAGCACACACTAGGGTTGCAACACTCGGTCCCGCTGACTGCAGGCAACATCATTTCAATTGAAATTATCTCCCTTTACACAGCAGTTGTACTCGCAAGATTCCAATATTCACACAAGTGCACAACAATTAAACATTAATAAAAAAAATAAAAGCCACTGACAAGGAATTAGCGCTTGTGATGTTGGGCATAAAATGAGTGGTCTGTTAACAGTAGAAAATATACTTTTAAACTGATTTCATTTTTGGACACAACTATTTTTCTTTTTCATGCTCTATTGGTGAAAACTGTTGTCATACAAAATTGGTCATTGCTCTCAGAGATGAAGGCAGTAGAACACGCAGCCCTTTTAATCATGCAGAAATATAATGAGGAAAAAAAGTAACAACAGACAGTAATGCACACCTGACCCGTTTGATCAAAAACCAGAAACACTAGGTATGCAACACCGGTCCACAGTGACATGCAGGAAACATCATATACAATTAAAATTATACCCAAATTACACACAGCGTCTACTCCAGATTCCAAAATTCAAAGTGCACAACAATTAGAACATTAAAAAAAAATAAAAGCCACTGACAAAATTAAGCGTAAATTTGGAAAAATAAGTGCTACTGTTCAACATAGAAATAACTTTTAAACTGATTTATTTTGGACACAACTTTATAATCTACATCCAAATTGTAAACTGTCAACAAATGTATGCCAAAAAGGCAGAGACAAGCACCAATAAGCATTTGAAAATTATGAGAAACATGAACCCAATTCAATAGGAAACAGCTGTACCATGTGTCCAACTGATGAACCATAAAGGAAAGATGAAAGTCCACAGGACACTGCATTGTATTGAACATCATAGTACCATTCAGTCTATAGCCCAAACACTCCACAAACTCGGCGTCACACTCTATTGGCCAAATAAAGTGGCGTAAAGTCACATGGAATATTATGCACATTAAAAAATGTATGGATAAACCACACACCAAAAAATAAATAAAACAATAATCATAACGTAAACTCACCAACACAATGTTTGACAACTTGACCTGAGTTCTCATGGGTCATCTGAAAACACACATCCAAATTACTGACAAATGAACATATAAAGGGCACTAAGTCACAAATGTCCAAATTACTGACAAATGAACACATAATGGGTACTAAGTCACACGTGTCCAAATTACTGACAACATGAACACATAAAGGGTAATAAGTCACACGTGTCCAAATTACTGACAACATGAACACATAAAGGGTAATAAGTCACACGTGTCCAAATTACTGACAACATGAACACATAAAGGGTAATAAGTCACACGTTCCAAATTACTGACAACATGAACACATAAAGGGTAATAAGTCACATGTCCAAATTACTGACAACATGAACACATAAAGGGTACTAAGTCACACATGTACAAATTACTGACAACATGAACACATAAAAGGTACTAACTAACACGTCCAAATTACTGACAACATGAACCATAAAGGGTACTAAGTACACATGTCCAAATTACTGACAACATGAATACATAAAGGGTAATAAGTCACATGTATCCAAATTACTGACAACATGAACACATAAAGGGTAATAAGTCACCATGTCCAAATTACTGACAACATGAATACATAAAGGGTAATAAGTCACATGTATCCAAATTACTGACAACATGAACACATAAAGGGTACTAAGTCACATGTCCAAATTACTGACAACATGAATACATAAAGGGTAATAAGTCACATGTATCCAAATTGCTGACAACATGAACACATAAAGGGTACTAAGTCACATGTCCAAATTACTGACAACATGAATACATAAAGGGTAATAAGTCACATGTATCCAAATTGCTGACAACATGAACACATAAAGGGTACTAAAGTCACATGTCCAAATTACTGACAACATGAACACATAAAGGGTACTAAGTCACACATGTCCAAATTACTGACAACATGAACACATAAAGGGTACTAAGTCACATGTCCAAATTACTGACAACATGAACACATAAAGGGCACTAAGTCACATGTCCAAATTACTGACAACATGAACACATAAAGGGTACTAAGTCATATGTCCAAATTACTGACAACATGAACACATAAAGGGTACTAAGTCACATGTCCAAATTACTGACAACATGAACACATAAAGGGTACTAAGTCACATGTCCAAATTACTGACAACATGAACACATAAAGGGTACTAAGTCACATGTCCAAATTACTGACAACATGAACACATAAAGGGTACTAAAGTCACATGTCCAAATTACTGACAACATGAACACATAAAGGGTACTAAGTCACACATGTCCAAATTGCTGACAACATGAACACATAAAGGGTACTAAGTCACATGTCCAAATTACTGACAACATGAACACATAAAGGGTACTAAGTCACATGTCCAAACTGCTGACAACATGAACACATAAAGGGTACTAAGTCACATGTCCAAACTGCTGACAACATGAACACATAAAGGGTACTAAGTCACATGTCCAAATTGCTGACAACATGAACACATAAAGGGTACTAAGTCACACATGTCCAAATTGCTGACAACATGAACACATAAAGGGTACTAAGTCAGACATTAACTGCAAAAATAAAAAAAGCTTAGAAAAAAAGGTAAACAGTTCACCACACTTCATACAGCCACTGTGCTGGACATTACGCTGGTGACATTGGGTGGACACTAGGCATCTGACCAACACTGGTGACATTGGGTGGACACCAGGCATCTGACCAAGAACACTGGTGACACTGGGTGGACACCAGGCATCTGACCAACAACACTGGTGACATTGGGTGGACACTAGGCATCTAACCAACACTGGTGACATTGGGTGGACACTAGGCATCTGACCAAGAACACTGGAGACATTGGGTGGACACCAGGCATCTGACCAACAACACTTGTGACACTGGGTGGACACTAGGCATCTGACCAACAACACTGGTGACATTGGGTGGACACTAGGCATCTGACCAAGAACACTGGAGACATTGGGTGGACACCAGGCATCTGACCAACAACACTTGTGACATTGGGTGGACACTAGGCATCTGACCAAGAACACTGGAGACATTGGGTGGACACCAGGCATCTGACCAACAACACTTGTGACACTGGGTGGACAAGGACTGGATGACCCGAAACAAACTAAAACTAAATGAAGATAAGTCTGAACTGATCCTGATCACCCCACCAAAACTTCAAAACCACCCTTCTGTTCCGACTTCCATCAAACTTGTTGACTCACCTATCACTCTCTCTCATTCTGCCCGCAACCTCGGTGTAACTCTTGATCAAACCCTGTCCTTCCAACAGCATGTCAGCAATGTCTGTTGCACTTGCTTTCTTGAACTCCGCCGAATTGCTTCTATTCGCCATCTTCTCTCAGAAAACACAACAAAAGCTCTTGTCTGCGCATTTGTTCTATCCCGCCTGGATTACTGTAACGCTCTTTTGTCTGGCTCTCCCTCTCATCTCATCAACAAACTTCAAAGAGTTCAGAATCATGCTGCCCGTCTCATCTTCCGCACTTCTAAATATAACCATGTTACCCCATTGCTCCGCTCTCTCCACTGGCTCCCTGTTCAGCTAAGAATATCCTACAAGATTGCCTCTCTCTGCTTCAAATCTATCGAGTCTTCCTGTCCTGAGTATCTCACCCACCTGTTACATCTTTACACCCCATCTCGAGCTTTACGTTCCTCATGTGACACTCGTATCTACAGTATCCCCACTGTTCGCACTAAAACCTTTGGTCAACGTTCCTTTGCCTATCAAGCTCCAACTACCTGGAATCAATTGCCTCGCTCTCTCAGATACTCACCCTCACTGCCCACATTCAAGCGCCTTCTCAAAACTCATCTGTTTCCTAGGTAACTTCGTCTTCCCTGTGACCCGACGTTTGCAATGTGTGATGCGAGTGTCTGCTTTGTGTGCATTCGTGTCTGTGTGAGTGTGTGTTTGCGTGTATGCATGCTTGTGAGTTTGTGTTCTTGCTTTGGATTTTGATGCCTTTTTCTCATGTATGATTGTTATATATTGTGTGATTTGATGTCTGTTGTGATATTGTAAACGCCTAGGGCATTCAATTGATTAGGCGTCATAAATGTTCATAATAATAATAATAATAGGCATCTGACCAAGAACACTTGTGACATTGGGTAGACACTAGGCATCTGACCAACAACACTGGTGACATTGGGTGGACACCAGGCATCTGACCAACAACACTGGTGACATTGGGTGGACACTAGGCATCTGACCAACAACACTGGTGACATTGGGTGGACACTAGGCATCTGACCAAGAACACTTGTGACATTGGGTAGACACTAGGCATCTGACCAAGAACACTGGTGACATTGGGTGGACACCAGGCATCTGACCAACAACACTGGTGACATTGGGTGGACACTAGGCATCTGACCAACAACACTGGAGACATTGGGTGGACACTAGGCATCTGACCAACACTGGTGACATTGGGTGGACACCAGGCATCTGACCAAGAACACTGGTGACACTGGGAGGACACTAGGCATCTGACCAACAACACTGGTGACATTGGGTGGACACTAGGCATCTGACCAACAACACTGGTGACATTGGGTGGACACTAGGCATCTGACCAACAACACTGGTGACATTGGGAGGACACTAGGCATCTGACCAAGAACACTGGTGACATTGGGTGGACACTAGGCATCTGACCAAGAACACTGGTGACATTGGGTGGACACCAGGCATCTGACCAACAACACTTGTGACACTGGGTGGACACTAGGCATCTAACCAACACTGGTGACATTGGGTGGACACCAGGCATCTGACCAACAACACTGGTGACATTGGGTGGACACCAAGCATCTGACCCAGAACACTGGTGACATTGGGTGGACACTAGGCATCTGACCAACAACACTGGTGTCATTGGGTGGACACCAGGCATCTGACCAACAACACTGGTGACATTGGGTAGACACTAGGCATCTGACCAACAACACTGGTGACATTGGGTGGACACCAGGCATCTGACCAACAACACTGGTGACATTGGGTGGACACCAGGCATCTGACCAACAACACTGGTGACATTGGGTGGACACCAGGCATCTGACCAACAACACTGGTGACATTGGGTGGACACTAGGCATCTGACCAACAACACTGGTGACATTGGGTGGACACCAGGCATCTGACCCAGAACACTGGTGACATTGGGAGGACACCAGGCATCTGACCAACAACACTGGTGACATTGGGTGGACACTAGGCATCTGACGAACACTGGTGACATTGGGTGGACACCAGGCATCTGACCCAGAACACTGGTGACATTGGGAGGACACTAGGCATCTGACCAACAACACTGGTGACATTGGGTGGACACCAGGCATCTGACCCAGAACACTGGTGACATTGGGTGGACACCAGGCATCTGACCCAGAACACTGGTGACATTGGGTGGACACCAGGCATCTGACCAACAACACTGGTGACATTGGGTGCACACCAAGCATCTGACCAACAACACTGGTGACATTGGGTGGACACTAGGCATCTGACCAACAACACTGGTGACATTGGGTGGACACCAGGCATCTGACCAACAACACTGGTGACACTGGGTGGACACCAGGCATCTGACCAACAACACTGGTGACATTGGGTGGACACCAGGCATCTGACCAACAACACTGGTGACATTGGGTGGACACTAGGCATCTGACCAACAACACTGGTGACACTGGGAGGACACTAGGCATCTGACCAACAACACTGGTGACATTGGGTGGACACTAGGCATCTGACCAAGAGCACTGGAGGGACATTGGGTGGGACACCAGGCATCTGACCAAGAACACTGGTGACATTGGGTGACACCAGGCATTCTGACCAACAACACTGGTGACACTGGGAGGACACTAGGCATCTGACCAACAACACTGGTGACATTGGGGTGGTACCAACAGTGGCAGGCATCTGACCAACAACACTGGTGACATTGGGGGACACTAGGCATCTGATCAACAACACTGGTGACATTGGGTGGACACTAGGCATCTGACCAACAACACTGGTGACATTGGGTGGTCACAGGCATGTGACCAACAACACTGGTGACATTGGGTGGACACCAGGCATGTGACCAACAACACTGGTGACATTGGGTGGACACCAGGCATCTGACCAACAACACTTGTGACAATTGGGTGGACACTAGGCATCTGACCAACAACACTGGTGACATTGGGTGGACACCAGGCATCTGACCAACAACACTGGAGACATTGGGTGGCACCAGGCATTGACCAACAACATGGTGTCATTGGGAGGACACTAGGCATCTGACCAACAACACTGGTGACATTGGGTGGACACCAGGCATCTGACCAACACTGGTGACATTGGGTGGTCACTAGGCATTGACCCAACACTGGTGACATTGGGTGGTACACTAGGCATCTGACCAACAACACTGGTGACATTGGGTGGACACTAGGCATCTGACCAACAACACTGGTGACATTGGGGTGAACACCAGGCATCTGACCAACAACACTGGTGACATTGGGAGGACACTAGGCATCTGACCAACAACACTGGTGACATTGGGTGGACACCAGGCATCTGACCAACACTGGTGACATTTGGGTGGACACTAGGCATTGACCAACACTGGTGACATGGGTGGTCACTAGGCATCTGACCAACAACACTGGTGACATTGGGTGGACACTAGGCATCTGACCACACATACATGGTGGACATGGATGAATGGTGGGACACCAGGCATCTGACCAACACTGGTGACATTGGGTGGACACTAGCAGGTGACATACACAGGCATTGACCAACACTGGTGACATTGGGGTGGTCTACCAACTGGCATTTCTGATCTCAACACTGGTGACATGGGTGGACACAGGCATCTGACCAACAACACTGGTGACATTAGGTGGACACTAGGCATCTGACCAACACTGGTGACATTGGGTGGACACTAGGCATCTGACCAACACTGGTGACACTGGGTGGACACCAGGCATCTGACCAACACTGGTGACATTGGTGGACACTAGGCATCTGACCAAACACTGGTGACATTGGGTGGACACCAGGCATCTGACCAAGAACACTGGTGACATTGGGTGGACACTAGGCATCTGACCAAACACTGGTGACATTGGGTGGACACCAGGCATCTGACCAACAACACTGGTGACATTGGGTGGACACTAGGCATCTGACCAACGACACTGGTGACATTGGGTGGACACTAGGCATCTACCCAAAACACTGGTGACATTGGGTGGACACCAGGCATCTGACCAACACTGGTGACACTGGGTGGACACCAGGCATCTGACCAACACTGGTGATATTGGGTGGACACTAGGCATCTGACCCAGAACACTGGTGACACTGAGTGGACACCAGGCATCTGACCAACACAGGTGACATTGGGTGGACACCAGGCATCTGACCCAGAACACTGGTGACATTGGGTGGACACCAGGCATCTGACCAACAACACTGGTGACATTGGGTGGACACCAGGCATCTGACCAAGAACACTGGTGACATTGGGTTGACACTAGGCATCTGACCAACAACACTGGTGACATTGGGTGGACACCAGGCATCTGACCAAGAACACTGGTGACACTGGGAGGACACCAGGCATCTGACCACGACAACATTGCAACATGCTCCACTTCAAGCACCTTAGCATGCAGTCATACCACTTCCAGTCTTCTTACCCCAGTTTCTGAATTTTTGTTTGCAAATTTGAAAATATATTTATTAGTTAAAGAAACACTATGCAACAATTTAAAGAGAAAAAAAAAGAACAAAAGGTAGTTTAAGAAGCTATGCCCTAAGTCAGAGTTCACAAAGTTATGGAAACGCAGAAAAACCAGCATGCACCTGAACTGCTGGAGAGGAGATAGGCACAGCCAAGCAAGCCACTACAGCCAAGCAATCCACTAGTGTGGCCTGAAGGACACTACCAAACAGCAGCAACATCGTCGCTGTACATGTGTTTGTTGCCCTTGTTGTCATGGCTCTGCATGACAACGATAATCTGTAGCAACAACTCTGTTTATGTGTCTGTTAGTACAGCAAACTTGAGACCTTCCAGTAAAAAGATGATGAATCAAATTACCCTAGCCTGCTTTTCATCTGTTTTCTTTCTTCTTTCTCCCCCCCCCCCCCCCCCCACCCCCCTCCTCCCCCCTAAAGATGACTAGGACAATCTGCCGATGGTAATACACCACTGAGGACACTCAGACTGCATGGCACTACAGTGAAGGTGACTGAAGCAATAGAATCAGCTGCAAAGTCATCAGTCATTTCCGTGTATCAGGAGAATACTGACGCCTTTCTTACCTCATACCCAGACCCGTCTTGTCATAGAACACAATGGGATTCTGCAGGCCCTTCTCTTGCATGAACTTCATGTTGAATTCTGGAATGAAAAACGTCCAATATGAAGAGAGGTACAAACAAATAAATGAAAATAAAATGTGAAAAAAGTGAAAAGAGACACATGAAAACCCACACAATACAGCCTACTACTGGACCCCCACAGCAGGCTCACAGTGACAGACAGGCTGAGCAGCCCAGCTTCAGGGAACAGCACTAGTACCATTCAGAACAATGGGCATCAGAGGCCTCCTACTTTCAATACTGGCATACTTTCAAGCAGTTTTTCTCCATCACCTTTTCTTTCGTGTGTCTGTCAGATGGAGCAAGCACACACACACACACACACACACACACACACACACACACACACATACACACACAAACACACACACACACACACACACACACACACACACAGACACACACACAAAGATATTTCAGACTGGTCCAGACACAGATGGGGAACAAAGTTTGTTTTTCCAATTCCTTCAAGGTTTTGTATGTTCTTTTTGCCTTACACAGTTCTGCACTGGCATTTTCATTTAATCAGTAAAAGATGACCAAACATAAAATTCAGCAGGAGCAACTGCAAGGGACAAGGTGCTGGACTCAGTACCACAACAGTGATGTATCACATTGTTTCATGACCTGAAATAAAACGGACTTTGTTCAGCTGATAAAGTTTGTTTTCTCTTGTCCCATCTTCTGTGCCACCACAGTGACATTGCTCCCATGCCACTCATTCCCACCCCATGTCCACAGCCACAGACCAGCCCAGTGCAGCCTGCCAGAACCCCAGCACCAGCAATCCACAGGGAGCAGTCAATGTCAAGTCATCAAGAGGCAACCCACCAGAGGAGACACTGCACTGCTGGCGAGTCACTTTGATAGTGTTCAGTGGTGCCTGTTCTGATCCAACATAAGCAGGACCCCACACACTATCCTCCTACTGAAGTTTACTGATTTCTTAGCAGTGGAGCTGGCATGAGTGAGCTCTCCCTTCTGCGGGTGCCACCATATCCGTCCAACGACAGTCCCCATACATTTGCTGATATTGGTGACCCCCGCAGAGTCAAATCAAGGTCACTGAGAGGTCATTGAAAATGGGGTCACCATGAGACCATGGCACACACAGCCACAGAATTTGAGACTTTTCTTTGTGCTGGTAGATGAGAATGATGTACATGATGCTACAAATTTTTCCCTTCTGGTTTGGGACAGCTTGTCGGAGTCACTTCTGTGCTCACTGTGGTCGTTTTGGCAAAAACCCAAATCAAAAGATAAGTAGGCTGAACTAACTCATAACAATTCAGGTTTGGGGTTTTGTTTGTTTGTTTTGCTTTTTCTTTTTTTTTGGTATCAGCTGGTAAGTATTCACATTATTTCAATGTAGTTTTTATCCAACAGCTGGCTGCATCAATTTCACCAAAGACGTGCGTGTGCTAAGTGTCCTTGTTGAAGACCTCTATTCTAAATTCTTTTTCAACATGCTGACTGAAACTGTTCAGGAATGTGGCAGCAATACTGATCAATAACAATGTATAGCTATGTAGTGTTTAAAAGTGCTGTATGTGCTTATTAATACCAATGAAATGCATTTGTGAACTGACTATCTGCACATAAGTTGTAACAACATGTTACAAACACATACGCACGCATGCGCACACACACACACAGGCACCACCCCATTACAAGGCAAGACGGAATAAGACTATGGGTCAATTAAAAGTGAAGTCTTACAATGCAACTTGAAAGAAGAGGGAGAATCAAAACTGCAGAGAGAAGTGGAATTTCTTTTTTCTCTTTCTCTCTTTCTCCCCCCCCCCTCCCCCCACCCTCTCTCTCTCTCCCTCTCTCTTTTTGCCATGCAGAGGGTACTTGAAAAGAGAAAGAATGCTCTCCAGAAGTCTTGGAATAAAAATGAAGGATATGAAGGAGATGCATATCAGCTGAGGAACTCAAGGGCCAGGCAGGAGAGTGTGTGCGCATGCATGCATACACACACATACAAACCACACACACATACATGCACCAAACACACACACACTTCACCTATACATATGCACAACTAACACACACACAAACATTCAGATACACATTCACTCTCTCTCTCTCACACACACACACACGCGTGCGCACACACACACACACATTTCACCTATACATATGCACAACACACACACACATTCACACAAATATACACATTCTCTCTCTCTCTCACACACACACATTCTCTCTCTCTCTCTCTCTCACACACACACACACATACACACACACACAGAGACACACACACAGACACACACAAGAGCATCAAACCACAGGGATCCATGTGGTCTTTACTTCCCCATTTCTTAAGCGTGCCCCCCCCCCTTCCCCCCCCCCCCCCCCCCCCCCCCCCCCCTCCTTAATCCTGTTTCACTAAGCTAAGCTTCAGAACACTCACATCCCTCACATCCAGTCTGGCTGGCCTCCTTTGTCCACACACTCCACACACACAAAGGGAGAGAGAGAGAGGGGGGAGGGTGTCAGAGAGAGAGAGAGAGAGAAAGGGGGGTGAGACAGAGAGAAAAAAAGGTAGGGGTGAGCCAGAGAGAGAGAGAGAGAGGAGACAGAGACAGAGAATGGGGGCGCCGGAGAGAGTGAGAGTGAGAGAGAGAGGGAGAGAGAAAAAGTGCACCAGAGAGAGAGAGAGAGAGAGAGAGAGAGAGAGAGAGAGAGAGATTATGAGTCCTCGCCCCCCCCCCCCCCCTCCCCTCCCAAAATCCTTGTCTGCTCTGTCTTTCACCCTTAATAATAAATAATAATGTATGGATTTTATATAGCGCAATTCTTGGGATCAACTCACTGCGCTCAGCACACACTCAAACACTCCCACTAACATGTGTTCACACACACACACACACACACACACACACACACACACACACACACACACCCCCCTACCGACACAGGCGCACTTAGCAAGTTCATCGGTTCAAGCGTAAACAATACAGTTATGCATGCAGTACATAAACAGTCAGGTCATAATAATAGACACAGCATTCAGATATTATGGTTGAAGAAGGCTTTCCTAAAGAAGTATGTTTTTAACTCTGACTTGAATTTAGATAATGTAGGCAGGTCACGTAAGCTGTCAGGAAGAGAATTCCAAAGAGTGGGCGCACTAAAGCTAAATGCTCTCTCACTGACTGTCTTTAACGAGCGCCTAGGAATTTTCAGAAGTTTTTGAGAAGATGAGCGAAGAGACCGAGAAGTTTGATAGGTGGACAGAGAAGCAGAAAGATACTGTGGGAGTGTCCCATCAAAGAAACGATAGGCAAAAACTGCGATTTTGAACTGCCATCGATATTTGATGGGAAGCCAGTGGAGTTCACGTAACAAAGGTGTAATATGCTCATTTTTACGCTTTTTGAGAACAAGCCGAGCTGCACTGTTTTGCACCCTTTGTAATCGTGCAAGCTGTTCTGAAGGAAGTCCTGCTAACACAGAGTTACAGTAGTCTAGTCGGGACATTACCATGGCGGTGATGAGTCTGATTGTTGCCTGTGTGGAGAGGTAAGACCGGATAGAAGCAATACGTCGCAATTCCAGGAAGCATGCACGACAAACATTAGACATTTGGTTCTGCATAGAGAGCGTTTGATCAATGCTGACACCTAAATATTTCACCGACTCTTTGAAAGGTAAAACAACACCATCAATTTCTGCCGACTCAGCTTTAACCATCTTGACACGAGAGGAGGTACCAACAGCCATGATCTCAGTTTTGTCACTATTCAGCTTGAGTTTGTTGCTGGTCATCCAGACTTTTACGTCCCTAAAACATGCGGTAATATCTGATTGAGCACCTTGAAAATCGCTGGTGGTTGCGCTCTTAGAGAGTTCAGTGTCATCTGCGAACTTGTGGAAGTCGTAGCCATGGGCAGAAATAACGTCAGATAAGGGCTGAGAATAAAGGGTAAAAAGAACTGGTCCAAGGACAGAGCCCTGGGGAACACCATACAGAACAGGAGAAGGGGATGATTTAGCACCATTAACGATTACCGTCTGTGTCCTGTCAGAAAGGTATGATGTGAACCATTTGAGAACCATATCGTCAAATCCAAAAGTAACCTTGAGTCTCTTGAGTAGGATAGAGTGGTCAAGAGTATCAAAAGCAGCACTGAGATCAAGCAATGCTAGAAGGGAGACCAGTTTATCGTCTGTTTTACAAAGCAGGCAGTCTAAGACACTCAGAACTGCAGTTTCTGTGCTGTGGTTTTTCCTATAAGCGGACTGACACACTTCCAGGAGACCGTTATCTGACAAATGGGATTGGAGCTGCTTCAAGACAACACGTTCAAGGATTTTAGAAAGAAATGGAAGATTCGATACTGGTCTAAAATTCTTCATATCATTTGCGTCAAGACCACTTTTCTTCAACAAAGGTGTGACAACAGCATGTTTGAACTGTGGAGGGACACAACCAGATGCCAGATTTGTTCACAATGGACGTAATCAACGGCACCAGATATGAGGCATACTGTTTCATGAGGGGAGTGGGGATAGGGTCAAGGATACAACTTTTACCAGGAGAAAGAGCAATCAAATAAAAAATCTGCTTTTCACTAACGGGTTCAAAACAGGAAAACAAAGGTCCATCACACAAATCAAAAAGAACAGACTGGCATGAATCTGAGTCAAGATTGTCTCTAATGCGCTTTATCTTCTCGGAGAAGAAATCACTGAATTGCTGTGGGAGATCTGAAGCCGGTATATTGCAAGGAAATGACAATGTTTTTGTTTTGCCAAGTAGAGTATTTGACAGTGAAAACAGCTGTTTTGACGAAGTACATGAATTAATTTGGTCACCATAATAAGATTGCTTGGAATCTTCAAGACACTGTCCTGCTTTGCATCTGTCAGCGGCCCTTCCTCTTCACTTGTCTACAGAGAAAGAGAGAAGCACTCCAGTCAAAGTGAGACATCACTGGGAACACACACAATTATACATATGCGTGCATACGCATAGTTCAGCCCATCAGTGCATGTGCATGCATGCATGCTTGTAACCATGCGTGCATGAATATGTGTGTCAGTGTGTATACGTTTGTGTGAGTATGTAAATGTAAATTCTTGCCCTTATGTTTGCGACAGTACTGTCCCTCTTCACACTTTTGCAGTCAAAGGTCAATGTGCTTTTTATCGCTCTGTCTACCTTTGCACCGTTTCCTGTCACTGTGTCTGCACTGTCTGTCCTATCTGTCACTGTGTCTCTGCACTGTCTGTCCTATCTGTCACTGTGTCTGCACTGTCTGTCCTATCTGTCACTGTGTCTGCACTGTCTGTCCTATCTGTCACTATCTCTGCACTGTCTGTCCTATCTGTCACTGTCTCTGCCCCGTTTGTCCTATCTGTCTCTGCCCTGTCTGTCCTATCTGTCACTGTCAATGCACCGTCTGTCCTATCTGTCACTGTGTCTCTGCACTGTCTGTCCTATCTGTCACTGCAAAAAAGCAGAAGAGCACACAAAAGAAAGTGTGAAGTAACGCAGTTTTAATGCACGACACAAAACAGGACAAGAAAGTTTCGGCAATATGCCTTCCTCAGCGACAAAAAAATACAGACATAAACATGCACAATACTCCCCTTGTGAAGCCAAAGTGGCTTCACAAGGGGAGTATTGCAGCCAAAGTGGCTTCACAAGGGGAGTATTGTGCATGTTTATGTCTGTATTTTTTTGTCGCTGAGGAAGGCAGATTGCCGAAAATTTCTTGTCCTGTTTTGTGTCGTGCATTAAAACTGCGTTACTTCACACTTTGTTTTGTGTGCTCTTCTGCTTTTTTGTCGTGTTCCAGTAACGCTGCAGTTTGTTTCTTTTGCTATCTGTCACTGTGTCTCTGCACTGTCTGTCCTATCTGTCAATGTCAGTGCCCTGTCTGTCCTATCTGTCACTGTGTCTCTGCACTGTCTGTCCTATCTGTCACTGTCTCTGCACTGTCTGTCCTTTGTGTCTCTGCACTGTCTGTCCTATCTGTCAATGTCAGTGCCCTGTCTGTCCTATCTGTCACTGTGTCTCTGCACTGTCTGTCCTATCTGTCACTGTCTCTGCACTGTCTGTCCTTTGTGTCTCTGCACTGTCTGTCCTATCTGTCACTGTCTCTGCACTGTCTGTCCTATCTGTCACTGTCAATGCACTGTCTGTCCTGTCTGTCACTGTCTCTGCACTGTTTGTCCTATCTGTCACTGTCTCTGCACTGTCTGTCCTATCTGTCCTATCTGTCACTGTCTGTCCTGTCTGTCACTGTGTCTCTGCATTGTCTGTCCTGTCTGTCACTGTGTCTCTGCACTGTCTGTCCTGTCTGTCACTCTGTCTCTGCACTGTCTGTTAACTGTGTCTGCACTGTCACTCACTGTGTCTCTGCACTGTCTGTCCTGTCTGTCACTGTCTCTGCACTGTCTGTCCTATCTGTCACTGTGTCTGCACTGTCTGTCCTATCTGTCACTGTGTCTGCACTGTCTGTCCTGTCTGTCACTGTCTCTGCACTGTCTGTCCTATCTGTTCACTGTGTCTGCACTGTCTGGTCCTTCTGTCACTGTGTCTGCACTGTCTGTCCTGTCTGTTCACTGTCTGTCCTGTCTGTCACTGTGTCTCTGCACTGTCTGTCCTGTCTGTCACTGTCTCTGCACTGTCTGTCATATCTGTTGCTGTGTCTCTGCACTGTCTGTCCTGTCTGTCACTGTCTCTGCACTGTCTGTCACTGTGTCTCTGCACTGTCTGTCATATCTGTTGCTGTGTCTCTGCACTGTCTGTCCTGTCTGTTGCTGTCTCTGCACTGTCTGTCCTGTCTGTCACTGTCTCTGCACTGTCTGTCCTATCTGTCACTGTGTCTCTGCACTGTCTGTCCTATCTGTCACTGTCTCTGCACTGTCTGTCCTGTCTGTCACTGTCTCTGCACTGTCTGTCCTACTGTCACTGTGTCTCTGCACTGTCTGTCCTATCTGTCACTGTCTCTGCACTGTCTGTCTTATCTGTCACTGTCTCTGCACTGTCTGTCCTGTCTGTCACTGTCTCTGCACTGTCTGTCCTGTCTGTCACTGGTCTCTGCCCTGTCTGTCCTGTCTGTCACTGTCTCTGCACTGTCTGTCCTGTCTGTCACTGTCTCTGCACTGTCTGTCCTGTCTGTCACTGTCTCTGCACTGTCTGTCCTATCTGTCACTGTCTCTGCACTGTCTGTCCTATCTGTCACTGTCTCTGCACTGTCTGTCCTGTCTGTCACTGTCTCTGCACTGTCTGTCCTATCTGTCACTGTCTCTGCACTGTCTGTCCTATCTGTCACTGTGTCTCTGCACTGTCTGTCCTATCTGTCACTGTGTCTCTGCACTGTCTGTCCTATCTGTCACTGTGTCTCTGCACTGTCTGTCCTATCTGTCACTGTGTCTCTGCACTGTCTGTCCTATCTGTCACTGTCTCTGCACTGTCTGTCCTATCTGTCACTCTGTCTCTGCACTGTCTGTCCTGTCTGTCACTGTCTCTGCACTGTCTCTCCTATCTGTCACTGTCTCTGCACTGTCTGTCCTATCTGTCACTGTCTCTGCACTGTCTGTCACTGTGTCTCTGCACTGTCTGTCCTATCTGTCACTGTGTCTCTGCACTGTCTGTCCTATCTGTCACTGTCTCTGCACTGTCTGTCACTGTGTCTCTGCACTGTCTGTCCTATCTGTCACTTTGTCTCTGCACTGTCTGTCCTATCTGTCACTGTCTCTGCACTGTCTGTCCTATCTGTCACTGTGTCTTTGCACTGTCTGTCACTGTGTCTCTGCACTGTCTGTCCTATCTGTCACTGTGTCTCTGCACTGTCTGTCCTATCTGTCACTGTGTCTCTGCACTGTCTGTCCTATCTGTCACTGTGTCTCTGCACTGTCTGTCCTATCTGTCACTGTCTCTGCACTGTCTGTCCTATCTGTCACTGTCTCTGCACTGTCTGTCCTATCTGTCACTGTCTCTACACTGTCTGTCCTATCTGTCATTGTCTGTCCTATCTGTCACTGTCTGTCGTGTCTGTCGCTGTGTCTCTGGACTGTGCCCCTGGCCCCCTCTGTCTGAGGACTTTACCATGCCCTTTCATTTCCTGCACTGTCTGTCCTATCTGTCTCTGCACTGTCTGTCTCTGTCTCTGCACTGTCTGTCCTATCTGTTGCTATCTCTGCACTGTCTGTCGTGTCTGTCGCCGTGTCTCTGCACTGTGCCCCTGGCCCCCTCTGTCTGAGGACTTTACCATGCCCTTTCATTTCCTGCACTATCTGTCCTATCTGTCTCTGTCTCTGCACTGTCTGTCCTGTCCTGTCTGTCTCTGTCTCTGCACTGTCTGTTGCTATCTCTGCACTGTCTGTCCTGTCCTGTCTGTCGCCGTGTCTCTGCACTGTCCCCCTGGCTCCCCTGGGTCTGAGGACTTTACCATGCCCTTTCATTTCCTGCACTGTCTGTCCTATCTGTCTCTGTCCTGTCCTGTCTGTCTCTGCACTGTCTGTCCTGTCCTGTCTGTCTCTGCACTGTCTGTCCTGTCCTGTCTGTCTCTGCACTGTCTGTCCTGTCTGTCTCTGCACTGTCTGTCCTGTCCTGTCTGTCTCTGCACTGTCTGTCCTGTCTGTCTCTGCACTGTCTGTCCTGTCCTGTCTGTCTCTGCACTGTCTGTCCTGTCTGTCTCTGCACTGTCTGTCCTGTCCTGTCTGTCTCTGCACTGTCTGTCCTGTCCTGTCTGTCTCTGCACTGTCTGTCCTGTCCTGTCTGTCTCTGCACTGTCTGTCCTGTCTGTCTCTGCACTGTCTGTCCTGTCTGTCTCTGCACTGTCTGTCCTGTCCTGTCTGTCTCTGCACTGTCTGTCCTGTCCTGTCTGTCTCTGCACTGTCTGTCCTGTCTGTTGCTATCTCTGCAGTCTGTCCTGTCTGTCTCTGCACTGTCTGTCCTGTCCTGTCTGTCTCTGCACTGTCTGTCCTGTCTGTCTCTGCACTGTCTGTCCTGTCTGTCTCTGCACTGTCTGTCCTGTCCTGTCTGTCTCTGCACTGTCTGTCCTGTCCTGTCTGTCTCTGCACTGTCTGTCCTGTCTGTTGCTATCTCTGCAGTCTGTCCTGTCTGTCTCTGCACTGTCTGTCCTGTCCTGTCTCTGCACTGTCTGTCCTGTCTGTTGCTATCTCTGCAGTCTGTCCTGTCTGTCTCTGCACTGTCTGTCCTGTCTGTCTCTGCACTGTCTGTCCTGTCTGTTGCTATCTCTGCAGTCTGTCCTGTCTGTCTCTGCACTGTCTGTCCTGTCTGTCTCTGCACTGTCTGTCCTGTCTGTTGCTATCTCTGCAGTCTGTCCTGTCTGTCTCTGCACTGTCTGTCCTGTCTGTCTCTGCACTGTCTGTCCTGTCTGTTGCTATCTCTGCAGTCTGTCGTGTCTGTCGCCGTGTCTCTGCACTGTCCCCCTGGCTCCCCTGGGTCTGAGGACTTTACCATGCCCTTTCATTTCCTGCACGAAGTTGCCAGTGAAGTTGTTGCGGAGCAGTTTGTCCTCGATGCTGTAGTTCCTTTTGCCATCAATGTCATCCTCATCGATGTCCATGTCCGTGTAGTGCTTCCGCTCCTTCGCCCTCTGCACACACACACACACACACACACACACACACACACACACACACACACAGAGTGAGCGGTTAGAGGTGTGACATGTTCAGGTCATACATGTACACAGAATGAGACGCATCTTTTTAAATATATATCTATACATATGCAGTCTCTCTCTCTCTCTCTCTCTCTCTCTCACACACACACACACACACACACACACACACACACACACAACAGTGGTTAGATGTGTGACATGTTCAGGTCATACATGTACACAGAATGAGACGCATCTTTTTAAATATATATATATATATATATATATATATATATATATATATATATATATATATATGCTTTCTCTCTCTCTCTCTCACACACACACACATGCACACACATAACAGCAGTTTGATGTGTGAAATGTTCAGGTCATGCATGGACACAAATGAGATACATCTAAATATATACACACAGATGCAGTCACACACACACACACACAAAATGTAGTCACACACACACACACACACACACACACACACACACACACACACACACACACAGAGAAACACACACACACACACACACAAACACACACATGCACGAACACACACACACACACAAACACACACACACACACACACACACTGCCCAGCATTGGCATGCTCACACAGACCAGCCACCGCGGTGCAGCGGTGGTGGTTTATGGTGTGGGAGAATGTGGGTTTGATTTCCATCAGAGCCATTCATTTGAGGGTTTTTCTCTTTTTCTTTTTTCAACCGAGGCCCACTCTTATCCAGAGCTGAGTTTGCTATGGCCCACAATGGAAGGCTGAAACCGCACAGTCGAGTTTCATCCACTTCATAAAAGCGACTCTCAAGAGTGTTGTTCAAATTTCCTGCCCAACAGTGCAGGTGTCTCTGTCCCTCCACCCTTCATGCCCTACTATCGTGGTGACATCTGTTTCTATTTCTTCTCCATTTTCATGACCTTGCTGAGTTGGTGCCAAGATCAGCAGTATCGACAAGTTCATGGGGATTTTGTTGGAGATATGATGGTGATGTGCCCTTGGGGCAGCCGGGTGGGATGCTCAAACAAGCTGGCTCCACAATTTAGTGGTCATTGTCCTGTGTATACTCGATCAGAACAGGCAGCAATGAACTCCACCAAAGTGACTGGGTAGCAATGCAATGTCTCCTCTATGCATTGCCTCATGAAAACTTCACGATGACTGCTTCCTATGGCTGGCCTGCTCCAGGGCTGTGGCGGCACAAGAGACATTGTGGTTATGAAATGGGGAGCCAGAATAACCAGAGTAGGAGTAATGTCTCTCAAGTGTTATGGAAGATCAGACAGCAGAAAAAACAAACAAACAAAACTCACACAAGGTAACACACACACATACCCACAGACACACAAACACAAAGTATACTCGTCTTTCACAGAAAAGTGTGTGCGTGTGTGTGTGTGTGTGTGTGTGTGTGTGTGTGTGTGTGTGTGTGTGTGTGTGTGTGTGTGAGTGAGTGTGTGTGTGCCTGTGTACGTGTGTATGCATGAGTGTGTGTTGAGGTGGGGGAAGGGGGGGGGGGGGGGGGTCAAGAGGAGGAAAAGCCTTACAAGCCTCTTTGTTCTGCTGATAGCATTGTGATTCTGGACTTTTTAAACATATTTTTTATTGCATGAAAATGTTATAAATTATTATTATTTATTTTTTTTTTTTAATGTTCCAGATAAACTAAGCACTAAAGCAAAATGCTTCCAACACAAAGCGCTATCTAATTTCATCTGCATAAAGGAAGTCAGTGCTTAAACGAACATATTACACATTGTTGAGTACATTGCCTATATGTCTCTTAGTTTCTCTGTTTGCTGTTTTCCCCATGACAGCAGTCACTACCACCACCACCTTTTTTCTTCCTTTTCTTTTTTTCTTTTGGTTGTGGTCACAGTCTAGAAAGGGCTCTGAAAGGATCTGGAGAGCAACACAATGACATTGACACAGCGAGTGTGAGTGAGTGTGTGCATGCATTAGTGTGCGTGTATATGCGAGTGTGTGTGCATATGCTTGCATGTATGTGTGCCTGTGTGTGCGTGCGTGCGCGCGTGCATGCGTGTGTGTGTGTGTGTGTATGTGTGTGTGAGGTGAGAAGATAGATAGATAGAGAGAGAGAGAGAGAGAGAGAGAGAGGGACAGACAGACAGTGTGTGTATATGTGTGTGTGTGTGTGTGTGTGTGTGTGTGTGTGTGTGTGTGTGTGTTTATGTGTGTGTACTGTGTGTGTGCGTGTGCTTGCATGTGTGTGAGTGTGTGAGTGTGTGTGTGTGTGTGTGTGTGTGTGTGAACACATATATGTGCGTTTGTTCTTCAATAGAATGAAATTGATAAAAATTGTATTTTGTTCCACCTCTGTGTGAACAAACTACAGAGCTGAGTCAGCATTTCAGATAACATTCCGCCCTCCTGTTCCCCATCCTCCACTCTCTTCCCTCCCAACCACCTCCTTCTCCCCCAATTCAAACATGTCACTCTTTTGTTGTTGTTGTTTTCTTGGGGTGGGGGGGGGGGAGGGCGCGAGGCAGGGGTTTCAGATTTGGGTGGGGGTAAGACAGAGACAGAGAGAGGGGGGTGAGTTGGAGAGAAAGACTGATTCACTGAGAGAGAGAGAGAGAGAGAGAGAGAGAGAGACACGCGGGTGAAGGACGACGGGAACGGGGTGGGGGAGGGAAGGGAGGGGGTGGGGTTGCAAATCCTTCCATCCCTCTCCAACCTCTACTCAGCTCAGCCTCCCCCCCTCCCCCAGGGGTGTAGACTGTACACACACTGGCCGAGCCTTGTCCGGGCCCCTAGTAGACACAGTACACACCGCCATCCCCTACATCAACAGGATCCCGAACCCTCGCCGCTTGGCCTTGACCACAACACACTCCTCGTCTAGCCCCCTCACACACACACACACACCCTACCATCCTACCCGCCCCCTCCCAGTCCTTTTCTTTTTCTTTCAGTCTTTCATAACTCGACCGCCACCGATTGGCGCGCCTAGTTTACAGGTTTACGGGTTATGGTGCCCTTTAAACGTCAAAAAGGAAATAATAATAACAATAACAACAGTAGTAATATTAATAGTAATAAAAAGAACAGCAACAAATAATGAGAGAAGAAGAAGGCGAAGAAGAAGAGGAAAAAGAAGAAGAAGAAGAAGGAGAAGAAGGATAATAACAATAAGAACAAGAAAAAGAATAAAGTTGAGAAACAACAGTATGGGTCACAGTACAATAATAATAAATAGTAATAATAATAACAATAATAATGAAAATAATAATGATAACAGAAAGAAGAAGAAGAAGAGGAAATCACAGAAACAGTAATGATGATAATAACAATAATAATGACAATAATAATGATAACAGAAAGAAGAAGAAGAAGAGGAAATGACAGAAACAGTAATGATGATAATAACAATAATAATGAAAATAATAATGATAACAGAAAGAAGAAGAAGAAGAAGAGGAAATGACAGAAACAGTAATGATGATAATAACAATGATAATGAAAATAATAATGATAACAGAAAGAAGAAGAAGAAGAAATGACAGAAACAGTAATGATGATAATAACAATAATAATGAAAATAATAATGATAACAGAAAGAAGAAGAAGAAGAGGAAATAACAGAAACAGTAATGATGATAATAACAATAATAATGAAAATAATAATGATAACAGAAAGAAGAAGAAGAGGAAATAACAGAAACAGTAATGATGATAATAACAATAATAATGAAAATAATAATGATAACAGAAAGAAGAAGAAGAGGAAATGACAGAAACAGTAATGATGATAATAACAATAATAATGACAATAATAATGATAACAGAAAGAAGAAGAAGAGGAAATGACAGAAACAGTAATGATGATAATAACAATAATAATGAAAATAATAATGATAACAGAAAGAAGAAGAAGAAGAAGAGGAAATGACAGAAACAGTAATGATGATGATAACAATAATAATGATAACAGAAAGAAGAAGAGGAAATGACAGAAACAGTAATGATGATAATAACAATAATAATGAAAATAATAATGATAACAGAAAGAAGAAGAAGAGGAAATGACAGAAACAGTAATGATGATAATGACAATAATAATGATAACAGAAAGAAGAAGAAGAAGAGGAAATGACAGAAACAGTAATGATGATAATGACAATAATAATGATAACAGAAAGAAGAAGAAGAAGAGGAAATGACAGAAACAGTAATGATGATAATGACAATAATAATGATAACAGAAAGAAGAAGAAGAAGAGGAAATGACAGAAACAGTAATGATGATAATGACAATAATAATGATAACAGAAAGAAGAAGAAGAAGAGGAAATGACAGAAACAGTAATGATGATAATAACAATAATAATGAAAATAATAATGATAACAGAAAGAAGAAGAAGAAGAAGAGGAAATGACAGAAACAGTAATGATGATAATAACAATAATAATGACAATAATAATGATAACAGAAAGAAGAAGAAGAAGAAGAAGAAGAAGAGGAAATGACAGAAACAGTAATGATGATAATAACAATAATAATGAAAATAATAATGATAACAGAAAGAAGAAGAAGAAGAGGAAATGACAGAAACAGTAATGATGACAGCACAAACATTATTCTCCTCCCATCCATCCCCTGCCCCACCCCTACCACACCAACCCTTTACCTGACCCCAGACTCCTTTCATGTGGGCAATACTTCGTTCATCAGGCTCTCTACTCGTTCATCAGGCTCTTTAACTCATCAATCCTTTCATGTGGGCAATACTTCGTTCATCAGGCTCTCTACTCGTTCATCAGGCTCTCTACTCGTTCATCAGGCTCTTTAACTCATCAATCCTTTCATGTGGGCAATACTTCGTTCATCAGGCTCTCTACTTCGTTCATCAGGCTCTCTACTCGTTCATCAGGCTCTCTACTCGTTCATCAGGCTCTTTAACTCATCAATCCTTTCATGTGGGCAATACTTCGTTCATCAGGCTCTCTACTTCGTTCATCAGGCTCTTTAACTCATCAATCCTTTCATGTGGGCAATACTTCGTTCATCAGGCTCTCTACTTCGTTCATCAGGCTCTCTACTCGTTCATCAGGCTCTTTAACTCATCAATCCTTTCATGTGGGCAATACTTCGTTCATCAGGCTCTTTAACTCATCAGTCTTTTCTTTTTCCCCCTTGTTTCCCCAACTTTGCGAGTCTTCTGAATAACTGATCACTCTTTTCTTTCCACCTTGTACAGTTCTGAATATTTAGGGTAATGCAAACATGCCCTAGGAGGCCGCATACTGTGATGCATCCCTTCAGACCACTGAGCCATCTGGCCTGTCATTTGCTCTTTACTTCAAAGTGATGTGAAATGTTTGGGTCTGTCTCATTTTATTTTTCCCCTTTTGTCAGAAGATGCGTAGAGACAGGGGACCAGGTAGACGAGAGCTTCAAGATGATGAAGGTGATGGTCATACGTTCTCCAGAAGAAGATGACATGTTCAAGGTGAAGACGACACTCTCACCACACAGGTGGCCAGCAAAGAGCTTTGATGGTGTTCTAGAACTGGGTACACTGTGTGTTCTTCACTGTTCGTCAAGCCAGCTCAGTCTCTCACAAGAAATGTGCTCGCTTTTTGATCCTATCAAACGTGGCCATCTAGATAATTCGGCATGAGGGCAAAGACTCAGTCAGTTTCAGGAGTCGAACCTGCTCAACTTTTTCGCACAGCGAAGGTAACCAGCCTATCAGAGCGCACAATCCACTGTCTCCTCTGGGCACAACTTCTTCTGTTGCTTTCCTTGTTCTTCACCACGATCTGGAATATGTCCTCGTTCAAATATGATTTGATTCGTAACTTTCTTGCTGTTTAGTAGTATTAGTCAGAATTCTCCTCCTCTACTAAATAAACATGAAAAAATGCACCGCCAAAGTCAGGAATGCACCCACATCCTGTGACCAGTTGATCTGCATATTTCCTTCGAACTAGCCTGGCGTGACCACAAAATGGCCAGGTGAGGGAACAAGCCAGTGCAAGAGCAAATCCTTTGTTGTTGTTGTTGTTGTTGTATGTGAGCAACACTTCACCATGTGTGACTGTGGCTTAGAAGAGGAGGGAGAGGAGTCAACACCACTGTCTGGCTTGTTGTAGTTGGTAACTGAACAGTGTGTTCTGACGAGCCCACTACCATGAACCAGCTGCTGTGGCACAATGGTTAGCACATCAGATCTTGGCTGGGAGGTTGTGGATTCGATCCCCATCAGAACCATTCGTATTCGTGCGATTTTTCAGCCCATAACTGGCTCTTCTTCAGAGTTGACTTTGACATGGGCTCAGACAAGAAGACTGGAACTACACAGCCGAGTTTCATTCATTCAGTGGATGCTGCTCTGGGAGTGTTGCTCCAGCTTCCTGACCAACCCTGCAGGTGTCTGTATCTCTAGCACTCGGCTAATGCCGGGATATGTGTGGTGAATAAGCCAACAGTAAACCCCCTGCCATGCAGTTTCAGACTGGATGGAGCTTCACGGCATCGTGCCCTGTTCTCATGGTGACCTCAGTTTCCATTTCTTTCTACGTCTCTGTCGTCTGTTAGTTTGCCCTGTTCCTCTACACCAAATTTTGTTTGGATTACATAGTGTGCACCTTTTCTCTCTCTCTCTCTTCCCCCCCCCCCCCCCCCCCCTTAACAGCTCAAGATAAGTCAAGCAATTTTTTTTGTTCCTTTCCTCTGTTTTACTTCAGGTACTTACCACAGAAACGTACACAAGACTGTCTTCTCTTTTGTGTTTGCCATGCATCTTCAGTCACAATAAAGCTGTGAAAGTAAATAGAAGGTATCTAAAAATATACTGGGTGCGAAGTCCATGTTTTACCCTTTCAATTGATATACAAACATACACTAGTAAACTACGAAGTGCTATATGACTGTATTAAGTGGCTGAAATGATACAAGACTGCTAAAATCAGACGCTGGCCACAGCTGGACACATGCCTACAGCACATGACAGAAGGGCAGTGCCATTGCTGTGCAAGGACCCGTGATGAGAGAAATAACTCCGTGTGTTCAGGTAAGGGATTCAGGTATGGGCATGAAGGAAGCTGAAAAGGGGGGCAGATACGATGCGACACTTCACAGTGAAGTATCAAACAACTCCCTGAAACCAAACATGAACTCAAAATGTACTACTTTGAGAAAGTCTCAGCAAGTATTGAGTTTACAACATTTGACTAAAACGCCACACCATACCTGCGCTGCCACTTTCCATACGGGGCAGGGTGAAAGAATGAGGAAAGAAAGCAGTGGATAGGGCATGCTGGGGTGAAAGGAACTGGGAACTTGTCACTTTCCACCACAGTAACCTGTCGCACTTCCATGCGTGCTGCGAAAGGATCCCGCCCCGCGGAAGAGAAAGCCAGCCGTCTCTTCAGTCTATTCAAAATCAATAGTTTGTAAAATTGGTCCTTCGGATGGGAGAAAAACAAAAATGAAGAGGTTGTAAGTACGCCAGACGGCTCAAAGACAAAGAGGAATAAGTCAGAGACACCAGACACTACACAGACACTGAAGAACAGAGTAAAAATGCAGCGCATTTCTCAATGATAAAGAGGATTTGAGTTACATAAACTTGACGCCCCCAAACTAAAGAGCAATATAGTAAGATACAACAACAGACACCTTAAAACATAAACGACACCGATGCCATGGCCTGAGTTTTTGTGGCTTTTTTGTTTGTTTGTTTCTTATTGGAATGAAACTTTCACCTGCATAGTGGCTTAACAATCACATCATGCACCAACAACCGTTGTTGTTGTTGTTGTTGTTGTTTTGTTTGTTTGTTTTACTGGAATGAACCTTTCACCTGCATTGTGGCTAAACAATCACATCATACACCATCGACCGTTGTCGTTGCTGTTGTTGTTTACCACTCAGTTTCCAAACCACTTCGGTAATTGCTTACAGCTTAAGTCAATAATGCCCTGCGCCACAAAGTCGTCTCACTTTGCATAAACTTTACATGTCAACCACAACTTTAACGAAAGTCTTCGCCCCACCCCACCCCCACCCCCTCCAGGAATACCACCCTCCATCTCCCCAAATGTATCGATCGATCCACACTGATAGCATGTCCGGTGGTTACGGTGGGGGCGGCAGACATCAAATTTCCTGTCCGTTCGACAGACAGAGAAGATCTTCTTATATGTAACAGATCTTCAGTCTGACTCATAACAGATCTACTGAAATGCAACACAAAGTCAGTGGATCTTCTTATATGTAACAGATCTTCAGTCTGACTCATAACAGATCTACTGAAATGCAACACAAAGTCAGTGGATCTTCTTATATGTAACATCTTCAGTCTGACTCATAACAGATCTACTGAAATGCAACACAAAGTCAGTGGATCTTCTTATATGTAAAATCTTCAGTCTGACTCACAGCTAATCTACTGAAATGCAACATCCAGTCAGATCTAGCATCAAACACATCTGCTGACGTGCAAACTAAGAGGGTGCATCTTCTCACATGGAACCATCTTCTGCAATACAGAAAATGACAACAGATTTGCTGAAATGTAACATAGGATGTCAGCTGATTCTGCCATGTCAACAGATCTGCTGAACTGGAACACAGGATATCAGTTGATTCTTGCCATGACAACAGATCTGCTGAAATGTAACATAGGACATCAGCTGACTCTGCCATGACAATAGATTTGCTGAACTGTAACACAGGATATCAGCTGATTCTGCCATGACAACAGATTTGCTGAAATGTAACATGATTCTGCTATGACAACAGATTTGCTGAAATGTAACACAGGATATCAGCTGATTCTGCCATGACAACAGATTTGCTGAAATGTAACATCATTCTGCCATGACAACAGATTTGCTGAAATGTAACACATCAGCTGATTCTGCCATGACAACAGATTTGCTGAAATGTTACATAAGACATCAGCTGATTCTGCCATGACAACAGATTTGCTGAAATGTAACACAGGATATCAGCTGATTCTGCCATGACAACAGATTTGCTGACATGTAACATGATTCTGCTATGACAACAGATTTGCTGAAATGTAACACAGGATATCAGCTGATTCTGCCATGACAACAGACTTGCTGAAATGTAACATAGGACACCAGCTAATTCTGCCATGACAACAGATTTGCTGAAATGTAACATGATTCTGCCATGACAACAGATTTGCTGAAATATAACATAGGACACCAGCTAATTCTGCCATGACAACAGATTTGCTGAAATGTAACATAGGACACCAGCTGATTCTGCCATGACAACAGATTTGCTGAAATGTAACATGATTCTGCTATGACAACAGATTTGCTGAAATGTAACATGATTCTGCCATGACAACAGATTTGCTGAAATGTTACATAAGACATCAGCTGATTCTTGCCATGCAGAAGATCTGATAAAAAGCAACGTAACCGAAACGGGTCTGACGACAAGCAACAGATCCTCTGAAATGCAATTTGACAAAATCTGAAATGCCGCACAACATGATATGACAACTCAGTGGGATGAAAGTCTTAACGACACTTTCCCGGCGCCGCACACACACACCACACACACACACACACACACACACACACACACACACACACACACACCTCTTTCTCTCTCTGTAGACACACACATACAACTCTGTACACATCTTTCTCTCTCTGTACACACACACACACACACACACACACACACACACACACACACACCTCTTTCTCTCTCTGTACACACACAAACACCTCTTTCTCTTTCTGCACACACACACACACCTCTCTCTCTCTCTCTCTCTCAAACACACACACACACACACATTTGGAAAAAGTGCGAAAGAAAGAGAATGGGGGGTGGATGAATGTGGAAAGGAAAACGCAAGAATCTGTGTAAAAAGACACATCTACCCGAGCCTGTGTGTACACGATGCGTGCAGTAATTTGTAACTTCTACCAAAGATACGTACTATCTTTGCTTCTACACAGCTTCTGTTCTTCAAAAGCTGCCGTCAGTAAAGAATGCAGAAAACATGCTTATCACAGAAATTCCTATCAGTCTGTGATACCACCAACAACGGCATCTCACTCGCTACCACACACGTTGAAACAAATCATACCCTCAACATGAAAAGGGTAAAAAAATTTTCCAGTGTTTTATATTGAGAGATTCGGTGCCAACAGATGAACGTGCAGGTGAAAAAGCCTTCACACCGACCTGCAATGAAAGCAAACATGATCCTGAGAACCAAATGTAGGTCAGACCTGAACTGTTCAAAGGTCAACCCTCTCACGGACAGAGTCATCGGCCTAGTTTAACGGGTCAATCAATCCACCGCATACCACTGCAGCAGTCACTGGAGGTAGTCAACAGTGAGACAGGACTCAAGACAGCAGGGCTGTTCACAGCCGGCTGTGCATGCGAGAGAAGTCAGCTGGCGGAGTAAGTGCGTTTCAGACACGCACTACACCCTGAGGTCACGCTATCTCCCAACCGCAAACTCCCCACCTAACTCTTGCACTCTCCCCCCGCATTCACTTGTTGAAGGCACGAGTGCGCTTGACGCGAAGATTATCTTTCTTGTTTACGTTTAAGGGGAAGGGGAGAGGGGGGTGGGTAAAAAAAAAAGGGGGGTTCAAGAATGCTCGGCCTAGAGGCAATACAGATATCCAATTCATACTCAAGTGCACACATGCATGTGCCTGTATTAACAGGGTGTGTAAACATTTGAAATGAAGAAGTATGAAATGGAGGGGGGGGGGGGGGGGGGGGGGGGGGGGGGGGGGGGGGGGGGGGGGGGGGGGGGGGGGGGGGGGTTACTGGAGCACAGAAGTTTATGTTGTCCAATCACGCAGGATCAAAGGAAAATTCACTTGTGCGTGCGCGGGAAGAAAAACAAAAGGAAAGCAACGTACACACTGAAGAATACAAAGAAAAACACAACATGATTTTTCTTTCTTTAAATTTTCAAATCGATACTGTTCAGTGCAGCGAACTAAAAGTAGTAAGCTTCTCTTTCGGCTTCTACCTCAGGCAGAATCTTACAGCACAAGCCTGAATCACGAAGAGAAGACAGGAATGAAGCCTGAGGCAAACATCAATATAGTTTGCAAAACCAATATTTAAGACAGAATTCACACACACACACACACAGAGACTTTTGACACTTAGACACTTTGATATTTTATTGTCATTACCAAAGAGGTCTTTTGACAAGGGGGAGGGGGTAACAGAACAATAACATTTCCCTCTTCCTTTCCTACAAACAAATAGTACACATGCATTCCTAGTGTGTATTAAATCAAAGGTTAACAAAAACAAATAAATTTGTAACATTTCCTTATGACCTCACGCACAGGAGTAATGCAGTAAGGTAAAAAAAAAAAAAAAAGAGAGAAAATGTTGTAATCCCCCAGAGCCAATCCCAAACCGTAACCTTGTACATTGGTTGCGGGTTAATGGTTGGTTAGGCAGATATTTAAAACATGCCTTTGATTATTTCTGAGAAACAAATGTTCAGAAGATGATATATTTACTGCTGATCAGTAACAACAGCAAAACAATAATAATGACGATGATAAAGAACATTAATTGGGATGAAAATGCTAATGAAAAATGATAATGATAGCAGCAATACTAATGTTCATACAACTACAACTACTAACAATAATACTAAAAATAGTAATAACAATAATAATAGATTGATTCAGTTTGTGGAGTCTCTTGACAGAGAAAGATAGAGAACACAAAAAAGAATTTGCTCAAATTTTCGGCAAGCACACCTCTCGCCTTGTGGAGGGGGTTTTACTGGTCTCCAAGCTCATCACACAGGTACGATAAACGACTGTGACAATCACTCAACCAAGCAAGAAGAAAGCAGCAGGGACAGTACGATTGTGACAATCACTCAACCAAACAAGAAGAAAAAAGTAGGCACAGTACGATTGTGACAATCACTCAACCAAACAAGAAGAAAGAAGTAGGCACAGTACGATTGTGACAATCACTCAACCAAACAAGAAGAAAGAAGTAGGAACAGTACGATTGTGACAATCACTCAACCAAACAAGAAGAAAGAAGTAGGAACAGTACGACTGTGACAATCACTCAACCAAACAAGAAGAAAGAAGTAGGCACAGTACGATTGTGACAATCACTCAACCAAACAAGAAGAAAGAAGTTGGCACAGTGCGATTGTGACAATCACTCAACCAAACAAGAAGAAAGAAGTAGGCACAGTACGATTGTGACAATCACTCAACCAAACAAGAAGAAAGAAGAAGGAACAGTACGATTGTGACAATCACTCAACCAAACAAGAAGAAAGAAGTAGGCACAGTACGATTGTGACAATCACTCAACCAAACAAGAAGAAAGAAGTAGGCACAGTGCGATTGTGACAATCACTCAACCAAACAAGAAGAAAGAAGTAGGCACAGTACGATTGTGACAATCACTCAACCAAACAAGAAGAAAGAAGAAGGAACAGTACGATTGTGACAATCACTCAACCAAACAAGAAGAAAGAAGAAGGCACAGTACGATTGTGACAATCACTCAACCAAACAAGAAGAAAGAAGTAGGCACAGTACGATTGTGACAATCACTCAACCAAACAAGAAGAAAGCAGCAGGAACAGTACGATTGTGACAATCACTCAACCAAACAAGAAGAAAGAAGTAGGCACAGTACGATTGTGACAATCACTCAACCAAACAAGAAGAAAGAAGTAGGCACAGTACGATTGTGACAATCACTCAACCAAACAAGAAGTAGGAACAGTACGATTGTGACAATCACTCAACCAAACAAGAAGAAAGAAGTAGGCACAGTACGATTGTGACAATCACTCAACCAAACAAGAAGAAAGAAGTAGGCACAGTACGATTGTGACAATCACTCAACCAAACAAGAAGAAAGAAGTAGGCACAGTGAAAAACATGGAATACAATCTACAGTACCACAGAGACAGGGACAGGAAGTGAGACATCGATTCACATAGTTTGGCATCAATTTTTCAGAGAGAGAGAGAGAGAGAGTGAGAGAGAGAAAGGCAGACAGACAGACAGAGACACAGAGAGAAAGACAGAGACAAACAGAAAGAGACAGACAGAGAAAGTGAGACAGAGACAGAGATGTGAACATATTTGTGAAATCAATATTCAAACAGAAAAAAGAAGCAAAGCACATGTGCCACTGTACTCGGTGTACTAAATATACAGTAACGATTACTGCTGACATTCGTTAGGGAGATCAATACGTGAAAAAGGATAACAGAAACAAACAGAAGCAGATAATTCTCTCTCTCTCTGACTCTGTGTCTGTCTGTCTCTCTCTCTTTGTAAAAACGTTACCAAGTTAATCACTGTCATTCAAAAAGACTTCCTTCTTCAGACACTGCGTGGTAACCAAGCCTGGGTAAGAAGACCCAGGTGGTTCCAGTGTTTCACTTCAGCTGGGCTCCCCACTGACGACCTACGGGAGAGGTCATTCGACACCTGGGAGTGTTTCCCTGGACCAGTTTGCGGGCGGACGTTTGTGCCTCTGACTTTTGGCAGTTTTTTTTGTTGTTGTTGTCATCTTGCCTTGCACACCTGTGAGAATCTGCCAGCCCGTGAAAGGTACCCCCTGTGACAATGAATAGCACCAGCCTCTGAGCGGGGTGCCAGAGCCAGGTGTTGGAAAACACGTACAGGTGCACGGCAGACGCCACAGTCCTCACTGCCGTTTGCACGAAGGAAAGATGAACATTTCCTGCCAAGGTGTCACACCATTTTAGTTCAGTTTGAAACCGTTTGGTCTCTTCATCCACTTGTTGGGACGTTTTGCCATCATGTTCGTTTATGTATTTGTGTTATGACGTTTTGCCATCATGTTCGTTCATGTATTTGTGACGTTTTGCCATCATGTTCGTTCATGTATTTGTGACGTTGCGACGTTTTGCCATCATGTTCGTTCATGTATTTGTGACGTTGTGACGTTTTGCCATCATGTTCATTCATGTATTTGTGACGTTTTGCCATCATGTTTATTCATGTATTTGTGACGTTTTGTCATCATGTTCATTCATGTATTTGTGACGTTTTGCCATCATGTTCATTCATGTATTTGTGACGTTTTGCCATCATGTTCATTCATGTATTTGTAACGTTGTGACGTTTTGCCATCATGTTCATTCATGTATTTGTGACGTTTTGCCATCATGTTCATTCATGTATTTGTGACGTTTTGCCATCATGTTCATTCATGTATTTGTAACGTTGTGACGTTTTGCCATCATGTTCGTTCATGTATTTGTGACCTTGCTTTGTTTTGCGTCCAGTGTATATAATTTTTTTTTCCTACACATCTTAAGCTCTAAATTTTTTTTTCCCCTTTTAATTCAACTGAACACATTCGTCACTGCATACTGCAATGGATTCCCCCTCCCCCTTCTTTTTATTCCATTCAACAAATACTCCAAAGTATAATTGCAAAACATTCGAATATCCAAGTCATAAAGGATTATAACAATAAAACAAAAATTGCCTCTTCCTCTTTCTCCCTCTCTACATTACACACACACACACACACACACACACACACACACACACACACACACACACACTGTTGTGCCAATACGAATGTATCAAGCAACAGTCCAACTGTTTTCTCCAACAAAGGTAATGTACACCAGTGTCTCTGGCATAGACGGCCTTTAAGTATGGCCGCCTATATGGATGGGGGAGGGGGGGGGGGGGGCATGCGCATGTGTATCTGTGCATGCTTTGGGAAAATGGGTGAGTGAATGTCTCTGCGCATGCATGCATGAAGACAAGACTATAATCACACACACACAGACCAAAAGAAACAACCCCACAAGGACAAGACACACCCACAGGCACACACCCCAAAAGGGGCAACACACACAACAGGTGAAAAAGGTTGGGTGCTTTAAAAACACACCCCCAAAACCAATCCACCACACACACCAAAACACACCCCCACAGTGGTGGGAAAGGTTGGAAGCTTAAAACCTTTCATGGCCGGGAAGACTAAAAAAAAAAACAGCAAACCAAAATGACATCCTGGTTCAAATAGGGACACACAACTCCAGCTGAAAACAATAAACCAAACCCCTTTTCCAACCCCCCCCCCCCCCCCCTTTTCCCTTTTCCTTTCCCCGTCCTCCCCGGGCCCCAAAACAAAGAGACAAAGCTATATTAGCATTTTATGTTAACAAAACCCCTGCACTGCCATCCCCACAAAATAGCCCCTTTTAAAAGGGCCCTAACCAAAAAAAAAGAAAGAAACACTCCTCCAATCCTTTCATTTCCCCCTCCCGGTATCTGTTTTTCAGCTTAGGGTGTGAAGGGGGAAAGGGGGCAAGGGGTTGTTTGACATTGAGACAGAAGGGGAGAGAGAGAGAGAGGGAGAGAGAGGAGGAGAGAGGGGGAGAGAGGCAGAAAAAGAGGGCGCACAGGGGTTGTATTAGTGTGCACAGTTATTAAAACCCCTTCTCCTCCCCCTCTGTGTCAGTGTAATTTTACAGGGGTTTTGTGGTGAAAAGTTGATTCTGATCACACACTTTTAAAAAAATTCTACCCATCTGGCGAAACTTGGGGGTGGGAAGATGGGGGGGGGGGGGGGGGGGGGGGGGGGGGGGGGGGGGGGGGGGGGGGGGGGGGGGGGGTGGGGGGGGGGGGGGGGGGGGGGGGGACCCGCCAAACAGCAATTTTAAGGGGATAGTACTAGGAGTTTTGGAAATTTCAGTACACAAAATTTAACAAGTCCATCATTTGTGTGCCACCATCATGGAAAAATTTATTTAATTGTAAACAGTCTGGTGGAAGAGTGGGTTTACCACCC
>CM065739.1:3346114-3358614 GCA_033310375.1 Conus canariensis
ACATCAAGCAAAAGCCAACTTTCCCCCCCCCTTTTCCCATCCCAACGTCGGGTTTTACGGTCTAGCTTTGTAAAATCATGCATCCCCCGACATAACAGTAACAATTTGCCCCCCCTTTCCATCCCCAACGTCGGGCCTTTACGGGGCTATGTTTTGTACATCAGCACCACCGACAAACATACACCTTTCCCCCCCCCCCTTTCCACCCCAACGTCGGCCTTACGGGTCTATGTTTTGTACATCATGCATCCTCAGGGATAAAACAGTACCGCTTGCCCCCCCCCCTTTTCCCACCCCAAACGCGGGCCCTACAGGTTCACTAATCCTCGTCTCGGGTTCCGCGCAGGAGAAAAAGAAATCCCACGTCAACCTGCCCATTCGCTCGCTATCGGAACCCCAAACGTCTGCCGCCTATCTGCTCATTTTCTTTCCCCTCTGGGAGAGGAAACAGGGGGAGCCGCCCTAGCCGGGACTGCAAACAGTTACACCATACGGGCGGTCGCAAGAAAACCCCTCACCCCCCCACTCCCAATTTTCCCTCCATCTCCCCCCCCCCCCCCCCCCCCCCCCCCCCAAACATCCAAAATCTCGCCGAGTCTGAGTTTTCCCAAGTGTAGTGTCTTGCGGCTAGCTGTTTTCCCTTCATCCTAAAATCGCCCTCTCAAAGTTGGCCGACTAGATTCGTCACAAGTTCTTTAGGGTCACACACCCTCTCTCACTCTAAATTTTGTTGGGGGCACTGTCGTTTTTTCCATTTTGGGTGTTTTCAGTTGATTTTCAGTAGAATCAGATTTTTGGGGGGGTGGGGCTGGATAAAAACCCGGGGGTTTTTTAAACCATCACCCCGATTGTAAAACCCTTTTTTCTCTCTCTCCTTTTCTCTCCTTTTTTTCTCCTTTCTCTTTTTTCCCGGAAAATTTGGAAAAAAATAAATAAGTTAAAAATGGTAAAAAGCCTAAATTTTCCTTTAAAAAATCCTTCTCTCTTCTTTTTCCCCCCCCTTTTCCCTTCCCCAAAAAAACCAAGAAAAAAAAAGAGGAAAAAAACAACACCCCAAAAAACACCCAACAGACAACAAGATAAAAAAAAAAAGAAAAAGGGAAAAGAAAGGAAAGGGAAAGAATAAAAAAAGTTTATTTTAAATTGGGGAAAATTTTTAAAAAAAAAATTTTACGTAATTTTGGGGGAGGAAGAAAAAAAAAAGAAAAAAAAAAAAAGAAGAACTTTTTTCCCCCCCCCCACCGAACCACGGGGTTTTTTTTTTTCACATACAAACCCCCCCCCCCCCTAAAACCCGGGGGGGGAACCCCCACCCCTACAAGATGGGACCACATAAAACTTGAAAAAAAAAAAAAAAAAAACCCTCAAGGTGGGGAAAGGGGGGGCCCCGGGGGGAAAAACCCCACCCCCCCCTTTTTCCACCCCCCGCCCCCCCCAAAGTTGTCGCTTTCAAAAAAATGCTTTTCGTAAGAAGACTTTTTAAATAAATCCCCAGAAGAATTCTTTTTACACAAAGTGGGGGGATGGTGGAACCCCAAAAGGCCCAATAAAACAAAAACAACCCCGGAACCCCCCAAAAAAAAAACCCCCAAAAAAAACCCCCGGGGAAAGAAGAAAGAGGGGAAAATACCCCCCTTAACCCCAAAAAAACCCCCCAAAAAACCCCAAACCAACATTTAGCTAAAATGGCCCCGGATTTATCATCAAACCCCTATTTTAAATTTTCCCCCCCCCAAAAACCCCCCCGGGCCCGGGGGGGCAAAAAATAAATTTTTTAAAAAAAGGTTGTGCTAAAGTAAATCCTATTTTTTAATTATTCACATACTACTTATGTAAATTTTTTTTGTTTTCCCCGGGAAAAAAAACAAAAAAAAAAAAAACCAAAAAACCCCCCCAAAACAAAAAAAAAAAAAAACCATAAATGCCCCTTTTCAAAGTTTTTAAAAAAACAAAAAAAAAACCCGTCACCGTGTGCAGGGAAAGCGGCGCTCCTGGGGGATTAAAACCCCACCCCCCACCCCTCCTCCATCCACCCCCCGCCACCACCCCCACCACCGTACCTGTACAGCTTACGGAAATGAAGGAGTAAAGCGTTAACATGCAACCCAAGACTTACGTGAGCTACAGCTGCAGCCACCGAAGTACAGGGGCATGTACACACATACGTGGGCGGGCATGCGTGCGCAACCACAAAACGCGCAATCACAGCCCCCAAACACACACACACGCGCACACACACACACACACACCCCACACACACACACACCCCCGGGGGGAATACCAAGCACAACCCGAGGAGTACACTCACTCTCTCTCCACACCACACACACACACACACACACACACACACACACACACACAAAATCATACTTACGCTGACATACCAAGCTACTGCAGATTTATCACTCACACTCACTCACTCACTCAACACTCACACCGCACGCACGCAACACACACCAGCGCCGCGCGCGCGCGCGTCAATACCACCAGTCATATTTAAAAAAGCGAGGTATGCTGCGAACAGTAAATCCTAGCTGGAAATTTTATTCGGACAACTACAAATCTGATGTAAACTTTCGTTTAAAGCTTTTCACACGAAAACCCCCCCCCCCCAAAAACACCCCCCACCCCCAAACAACACACCACCCCAACACCCCACACGGGAAAAAAAAAAAAAAAAACAAGACTGCCCCTGTGTGAACACATTTTATTGAAAACAATCTACCCCTTCATCCCCGGGAGCAATAGAAGCTAGACCCAAAAACAGGCGATAAATACCCCACTGAAATTTTTTCAAACGTTTATTCATTGCTGCACGAGTTCCGAATGTCTTTCCCCAGTCTACAAGGGGATTTTCCAAATTTTTTATTTTTTTTTGGCCAATTTAATTCATGGGCATCTATGACATTTTTTTCTATGTCGAAGATCACCCACTGTTTGCTTTCTCTCCGCAGTCGCATTCCAAAAAGACCCACGCCTTTACACTGCTTTATTATCCATGCTTCAAACTCCCCAAAAAAACGTACTGTAAAACTTTTTTAATGACACTCAGCCGACACACGAAAAATTACACCCCCCATTTCCACCCTTCCTCCCATCGATCCACCCCCTCATAACCCCCCCCCCCCCCCCCATCCCCCCCCCCTCTTTCCATATACGCACCTAATTTCTAATATAATTTCTTGAGTGAAGAAACGTTAAACTGTAAATGAAGACGATAACTCCCACAACACAACACAAAACACACACACACACACACACAGAGGAGAGAGAGACAAGAGAGAGAGAGAGAGAGAGATCAACAGTATTAACAGCGGCGGGCAGAGAAAGACAGTTTTGGGTTTTTACTATCACCTGTATTAATCTGGTCTTGGCTGTGTTCATAATCAGATTGTTGGGTTTACTATCACCTGTATTAATCTGGTCTTGGCTGTGTTCATAATCAGATTGTTCGGTTTACTATCACCTGTATTAATCTGGTCTTGGCTGTGTTCATAATCAGATTGTTCGGTTTACTATCACCTGTATCGATCTAGTCTTGGCTGTGTTCATAATCAGATTGTTCGGTTTACTATCACCTGTATCGATCTAGTCTTGGCTGTGTTCATAACCAGATTGTTCGGTTTACTATCACCTGTATCGATCTAGTCTTGGCTGTGTTCATAACCAATTGTTCGGTTTACTATCACCTGTATCGATCTAGTCTTGGCTGTGTTCATAATCAGATTGTTCGGTTTACTATCACCTGTATCGATCTAGTCTTGGCTGTGTTCACAATCAGATCCCACAATCCCATGCATTTCCGTCAGTGCTCTGTGTTGTAATAAAGCGACACAACCACCCTGTACAAAGCACAGTGTTGGCACAGACTAACCGAGGCTAATGAAATCCATTGATCAATATCAAGTGTATAAGGATGCAGTACCTAATTCATACAGACGCCGTTCAGTTTTGACACAAAGCGGTTTACGAAGATCAGTACAATGTGTTAGTTCAGTTTGACAACAAAGCGGTTTACGGAGATCAGTACAAACTGTTAGTTCAGTTTGACAACAAAGCGGTTTACGGGAGATCAGTACAAACTGTTTGTTCGGTTTGACAACAAAGCGGTTGACGGGAGATCAGTACAAACTGTTAGTTCAGTCTGACAACAAAGCGGTTTACGGGAGATCAGTACAATGTGTTAGTTCGGTTTGACAACAAAGCGGTTGACGGGAGATCAGTGCAAACTGTTAGTTCGGTTTGACAACAAAGCGGTTGACGGGAGATCAGTACAAACTGTTAGTTCGGTTTGACAACAAAGCGGTTGACGGGAGATCAGTACAAACTGTTAGTTCAGTTTCAGTTTCATCAAGGAGGTGTCACTGCGTACGGACTGGTCCATATACGCTACACTACATCTGCTAAACAACAGGGACCCCTATAACGCCGGATTAAAAGCTAACGCCTACAGGAATCAATAGCTAGGATGAAAGAACTGAAGACAAGGGTCTCCTGGCTATGACTTCACGGATGCCTGACCGGCTCATCAGCCCAACAATAAACTTTCAATCAACAGCAAACCAACCGTAGCAGCAAGAAGACAGCGCGTCAAGTGGTGCCAACTGACATTGTTGTAGACTGAAGGTAGGACTGAAGGATGTGACTGGACTCTCTGTCTCCCTCTCTGTCTCTTTCTCTTTGTCTCTGTCTGTCTCTGGGGCTGGCTGTCTGTTTTTGTCTCTCTCTGTCTTTCACTCTGTCTCTCTTTCTATTTGTCTCTGTCAATCTCTGTGTCTGTCTGAGAGAGACATCTCACATACACACACACACACAAACACACGCACGCGCACGCGCACACACACACACACACACACACACACACACACACACACACAAATGCACCCTCACTCAGTCTCCACTTCCAACCATTCCCCCTCCGCATACACACGCACACATGACCAACACACACACACAACTGAACCACAGAAGAGAGAGAGCGACTGTTTGAGACTGACAAGCAACCAGACTGCGAATCATCAAACGACATGACCCCCCCCCCCCCCCCCCCCCCCCCCGCCGTGTCTGTCCCTAGACTGAAAACTCTGGCCTCATCTACAGCTAACTTGTTCGCATGTTAATCATTAAATGAACATCGATAGTCCTCAATCCTTCAGGACAAATTTCAAACACCCCTCTCCTCAATGACAACATGTTGATCTTTAAATGTATACCAATAGTCCTCAACCCTTCAGGACAAATTTAAAACACCCCTCACTTCAATAACAACATGTAAACTCGCTCGGCTCTTTCATTCCAGTAGCACGGGACTTTTCTGAATGTGGCCAGTCACACGAGAGATAATGTTTCTTATAGCCCAGCCGACCGCAAAGGGCCACATTAGGGCTGTCAGCGCGTTAAAGTTAACTCTCAAACCATTCAACAACAATAAAATTAGCACAATACATTAAAAAAAAAATAATAATAAAAAAAAAACAGAAATTTCGTCAAGAATCTATTTTCCGTAAAATCTTAGATCAGATGAAAGTGGTTGACCTCTTTCAGAAATTCAAAGGTCACATCAGGTGGGACATCTCTGAACAAGGTTTTCATGGAGTGTACTGTAAAAACAGTGTTTTATGTCTCATATCATGGCGGTCACTTAGCCCGACACACATACAACACTGTAGAGACAGGGAGGGAGGGAGATGAAGTACAGAGAAAAGAAGTTTGTCACTGAGCTTCTCTCTATTTCATACTCACTTCGTCTCCGTTGGGAAGACAAATGATGTCTTCAAGGGCAAAAGGTCGAACACACACACACACACACGCAGAGTCAAACCCCCCCCCCCCCCCCATTCCCTCACCCTGAGTTTGGAAGGAACAGCCATCGGTATTTCTTTTTTCTTTTTTTTTAAACTCTCCTGTTATGTCCCTCGTCTATTCCCGCTTTGCGTGGAAACATTCACATATGAAAACTGAACGATAAAATGGAAAGCTCTCTCCCATTTCCATCTCACCATGCTTTGACAATTCACCACGTACAGCGTGAGTGACCAGTTAGTTGGGTTTCTGACCCAGGACCCCAACACCCCCCCGCCCCCCCCCCCCCCCCCCCCCCCCTGAAAAGAATTAGTCGTTTTGGTACTGCCAAAAAGTTGATTTTATACATATATATGATACACACACACTCTCTCTCTCTCTCTAACACACATCTCCGTACAACTTGACCGTTTGTCTGTGTCCCGTTATTTCACTCGTGTCCCCCATTCTAGCTCCTCCTCCCTCTCCTCAGTATGACCGATACTGGACATGGGCTGCTGTGACCTGGCCGCCAACCCCCCCCCCCCCCCCCCCCCCCCAGCACACACACTGTGGAGCAGGGTCAAACCCGCCCATGGTTTCCACCTGTGCCATCAGTCAGGTAGATACGTCTCTGTGCGCTGTTCTCCCCCCCCCCCCCCCCCCCCCCCATCCCCCCCACCTCCTCTCTCTTCTCCTCCCCTTCATGGAACATCATCCACTCCTTTCCAAATGAACGTGCTACGAGCCACTAATCCAACAGGGGACAGACACCCCCCCCTCCCCCCTCTCCCCACCACCATATTAACACTCTGCATGTATGCAGCGACTACCTGGATAAAACCAGAACGTGCAAAAAACAAACAAACAAACAAAAAAAACCGTCTAAATGATACGGTCCTATCTCATTTCCTATCTAATTTGACTGCTGTTTTTTTCTTCTACTTAAAACACTATATTTGCGTGTATGCATTATGCACATGTACATCATGTTTCTGAAGTTACATTTCCTATTCATAAGCCTTTAGATACGTTTGAATGCACTGACGTATACGTGTACTTACGAAATTATTTATATACTTACACTATACCACTACTATACTACATTCCATAACGCAGAAGCACAGACACATTCACACCCATTTATACATTTGCAACCACCTTCGTCCCCCCCCCCCCCCCCCCCCCCGCCGCCGCCGCTTTCGCCTACGTACTCATTCATTCAATCACTCGTGTGAATACACACTATTCACATATCGTGTGAATACACACTATTCACATATCGTGTGAATACACACTATTCACATATTCAGTATATGCACACGCCTGTGAGTGTGTGTTCCGATTCTGTGGATTGTTTTCCATGCTTTTCACTTTGCTGTTTCTTCTGTCTTGTTTCACTGAGTGATTGTCTGAATAATCGGTGATACCTGTGTGAACATAAGACAATTAAAGTCCCCTGAGGAAGGCGTGGTGTGCTCGCTGAAAATTTGGGATAACGAAGAGCCAACTTGTTGGTTCTTTTGTGCATTGTTCTCTCTCTCTCTCTCTCTCTCTCTCTCTCTCTGTGTGTGTGTGTGTGTGTGTGTGTGTGTGTGTGTGTGTGTGTGTATGCGTGTGTGTATGTTGAAAGGTACATATGCCTTTACTCGTGTATTATTAATATCATAATAGTAACAATTATTATTATATTATCATAAAAATTATTATTACTTATTTTTTCATCATTCTTATCATTATCATTAATACCATTATTCAGGGTTCGAAATACCCACCCGTCCGACTGTCCGTGACAACTCGATCTTCTGGCGGACAAGTGGGAAGGCTGTCTCCCCTTGTCCATCGGGCAACCAATTTTTGACCGAAGTGTCAGTGGAAGGGTTAAAGAGCAGTCAACTTGAATGCAGACCGATCGTACTTCCAGCCTCCCAGACAAGGCGTGATGTACAACACATACAATTCCGTCCATACAATGTGCCAGCACCACATATGCAGAATGCTCGATCAGCGAAAAAACAAAAACAAAAACAACAATAACAAAAAACCCAACCAAACAAACAAAAAAAACCCTTTGATCAAAATCCCTGTAATTTTCCCTCGATCTCCAGACACACGCCACCTCCGTGCACAAAATAATGTCGTCACTGTTGTATATTTCGTCATGTCGGCCTGGTTTTGAGCAGCTAGCAACATGTCCCTTGTTCAAGTTTGGTCTTTCCAACTCTGGAATTTGAATACCTTTAGGCTAGCTGAAAGAAAGACCGACATTAATACAGGTGACATTAATCGGGGAGGAGAAGATCTGGGAAAGAAAAGAGTTCAGAAGAAATACGACCCTGACTGACAAGGAAAATGTGTAAGAAAGAATTAAGAAGAGATATGACCCAGACTTGACAAAGAGCATTTCAGAAATCATCTCTGAAAAATCATGACTGGCTGTTCTACAAGAAAAGAAAAGAAAAAGAAAAGAATTTTTTTTTTAATACCATTGCATGGCTTGTGGTGTTCTGAATACTATGCATAATGCTGCCGAGTGAGATCCACACTAAGCATTTCAAGTAGGCAGCCCGTCCTTCACCTGAAACGGATCATAGGACTATTGCAACTGCACTGCAGCATACTTAGTTATATCAGTCAATGTTTCTTCACTTGGGGAGGACGAGTAGAAATATAAAATATAACGGGACAAGCACATTTTTTTGTATTAAACTGTCTCCAGGATGACTAAAAACATTATCTGGAAATTTCTAGCCCTGTTGTTGTTGTAATCATGATCATTTTACTTATTTTATTTATTTATTTATTTATTCATGTACTTATTTATTTATTCATTTATCATTTATTTACTGAGAGCACTTATACAGAGCACCTATCCTCGGTTACAGACCAGCTCCATGCTCTTTGCAATCCACGCTCCGACTCGCAAGAACAACTGCAAATTACCCCCCCCCCCCTCCCCCCCCCAAAAAAAATAAATAAATAAATAAAATAAATAAATAAAATAATAAAATAAAATAATTACACCGAATAATAATATATACAAACTTAACTATAATGTCTACAAACTTAACAAGGTAAACAAATTAAATGTCTAATACACATTTCTATTAAGTAAATGAGTACACAGATAAATAAATCACTTGATTAATTAATAAATTTATATTTTTTTGTTGGGGGGGGGGGGGGGGGTTGACTTTGTTCCTAATTGAACTTTTAGAACGATCTCCAACCACCCACCAATACCCTCCCCCCATTCCTTTTTGTGCCAGTTGAGCGCGTGTTCACAAGTACTATGCGAAGAGACGGCAGTTTAAGCGGCATCCGACCAATGCCCTCTAAATCTAACGTTCTTGCTTTGCGTTCTCAAACGGTGTGGAACGCCGCGGTCGTATACTTAGGGTGATGTCCACGTCAATGTTACCGATTACGCCAACGTAAGTGTTAGAGTCATACCGTGACGCCAATATGACGAGCGTCTTACCATCCCCATCACCCTCCCACCCCCCACCCCACACACACACACGTACTGAGAACAGAGCATGCACAGCAACACACAGAACAAGGGGAATGTATACAGAGGGGGTGTACACACACACACACGCGCGCGCGCGCGCGCGCGCGCATACACACATCTTTTAACATCCTCATTATCATAATCATTATGACTATTATTATTTCTTTTAACATCCTCATTATCATAATCATTATGACTATTATTATTATCATTAATATTGGTAAGTAGTAGTCATAGTATTATTATCATTATTACTACTATTGTTATTATTATTACCATTATTATCATCATTATCATCATCATCACCCTTCTCATCAGCATATATTATCATTGCTATCATTACAATTATTATCATTATCACACTTACTACTACTACCATTATTATCATCCTTATTATCAGCATCATCATGATATATCGTTATAGCCATAAGCTCAAAACTGATGAAAAACCACCCTCAGTCCTCCCATTCTATCCTTAAGATTAATCCCGTTTTCTCACCCATCCCTTCACCCCCCCCCCCCTCTCCCACTCCTCCCGACACGTCCCCCTCTCCACCTTCCCCTCCCTCCACCACCCACCAATCTCCCTCTCCCCCACCGAATTGGACGGGACCATTTCTGTACCCCCACCCCCACCTCTCTGCCTTCCTGACACACACACATACACCACCTTCTCCCACAGTAACAACAACACTATCACAGCGGGCAGCGGCGACCCAGCCAGGCCACGGGGCTATACTGGCCGGCCCGAGTGCTGGTTGCCCGCTGTATGCGGGAATATAGCGTGCAATTTAATAATTAACCAAGTTACACGCCGGGATGTGTGTGTGTGTGTGTGTGTGTGTGTGTGTGTGTGTGTGTGTGTGTGTGAAAAGAGCGTGGGTTGGGGGATGGAGGGGGGGGGGAGGGTGTGAACGCCGTGGGGGGGGGGGGGGGGGGCGGAAGGGTAGGGGAGGGGGTCCAGAGCTGTCCATCCCAAATGTAGCTGTCGGACGAAGTATCTTGATCCACTTGTGTGTGTGTGTGTGTGTGTGTGTGTGTGTGTGTGTGTGTGTGTGTGTGTGTGTGTGTGCGCGCGCGCGCGCGCGCGCGCGTGTGTGTCTGTGTGTGATAATTCAACATGGATAATGAGGATTTTCCTATGAAACTGGTTTATACGAAACACTTCCTATACGGAAAGTGTCCACGTTTTGTGGTATTTCATCAAGGAAGATATTTTCCTCGAAAACTCGTGTATTTGGAATACGTTCATGTTGAAATATCTGCATTTTTTTAAAATGATATTTCATCATGGAAGGTATTTTCCTCAAAAACTAGTGTATTTGGAATACGTTCATGTTGAAATATCTGCATTTTTTAAAAATGATATTTCATCATGGAAGGTATTTTCCTCAAAAACTGGTGTATTTGGTATACGTTCATGTTGAAACATCTGCACTTTTTTATTTTTTAAATGATATTTCATCATGGAAGGTATTTTCCTCAAAAACTGGTGTATTTGGTATACGTTCATGTTGGAATGTCTCCACTTTTTTAAAATATGAGATTTCATCTTAAAAGATGCATGTTCTCCTAAAACACACACACACACACACACACACACACACACACACACACACACAACACACACAGAACGGTGTATTTGGAACATAATACTTGTTGGAATATTTCTTCTTTTTTGCTTGCTTTGTCATCTTAGTAGATTAGAGCATATTCGAAGAAGACTGGTTTATTTGGAACTCGTCCTCGTTGAAATACATCCACTTTTCTTTTGTGTGTGTGTTTCAATATGAAATATTTTCCACGAAACTGGTGTATTTGGAACTCTCTTTGATTGAGTGTCTCTAATTTTTGTTGTTGTTGGTAAATTTCAGCATAGAAGATCTGAGTACTTAAAAACAAAGAATGGTCCATCTGGAACACTTTCTTGCCCTTTGCAGTGTACCCACATGAACAAGAATAACAACAGAAAAGAAAAGGGAATAAAGAAAGAAAACTGAAAGAGCATTTCATGATATTTGGATGCACCTGTGAATAACAAAAATTGTGAACTTTGAAGTTACATATCAGTGGATGAGATGAAACAAAAATGGGTATTTTAAAACATCTATCTTTATGAGCAACAATGAGATGTTATCATCAACGCCATTAAGTTCACTGTGAATAATAAAAACTTTTTTTTTTTAAACCATCATGCAAATGTCATCTGAATCTGAACTCTTTACAAGTCTGGTGACATCTGCATGCTATTTTGATAATTTTCATTTTTCATGATCAACTTAAAAGCACTAATGGAAAGCATCACTATATTGCACCGGGAAACGGATTGTGTACATACCGTGTATATCCATCATATCTCATTCTGCAACACTGAAGCTACAAGTCTTCCGAGTTCACAACTCCGACAGTCACTGCCGACAATCACTGCCGACAGTCACTGCCATCCCCAAATGTGGTGGAACTGCCCATGAAACAGAACTTGACAGAAATGGTGAAAGCAGAGGATCAAACCTCTCTCCCCAGTGTAGAGAACATGTGGTGTGCTCTCTACTGCCCAGCACTCTCTCCCCAGTGTAGAGAACATGTGATGTGCTCTCTACTGCCCACAACATATCAAACCTCTCTCCCCAGTGTAGAGAACATGTGGTGTGCTCTCTGCTGCCCACAACATATCAAACCTCTCTCCCCAGTGTAGAGAACATGTGATGTGCTCTCTGCTGCCCATAACATATCAAACCTCTCTCCCCAGTGTAGAGAACATGTGATGTGCTCTCTACTGCCCACAACATATCAAACCTCTCTCCCCAGTGTAGAGAACATGTGGTGTGCTCTCTACTGCCCAGCACTCTCTCCCCAATGTAGAGAACATGTGATGTGCTCTCTACTGCCCACAACATATCAAACCTCTCTCCCCAGTGTAGAGAACATGTGGTGTGCTCTCTACTGCCCAGCACTCTCTCCCCAGTGTAGAGAACATGTGATGTGCTCTCTACTGCCCACAACATATCAAACCTCTCTCCCCAGTGTAGAGAACATGTGGTGTGCTCTCTACTGCCCAGCACTCTCTCCCCAGTGTAGAGAACATGTGATGTGCTCTCTACTGACAAGCACATATCAAACCTCTCTCCCCAGTGTAGAGAACATGTGGTGTGCTCTCTACTGCCCACAACATATCAAACCTCTCTCCCCAGTGTAGAGAACATGT
>CM065739.1:3361114-3396114 GCA_033310375.1 Conus canariensis
AGAAATACACAAGAAATACACACACACAAGATCCCAAACTAGCAAAGGAGACTGGTGTGTGTGTGTGTGTATGTGTGTGTGTGTGTGTGTGTGTGTGTGTGTGTGTGTGTGTGTGTGTGTGTGTGTGGTGTGCGTGCGTGCGTGCGTGCGTGCGTGCGTGTGTGACAGAGAGAGAGAGAGAGAGAGAGAGAGAGAGAGAGAGAGAGAGAGAGGCATCAACAGTACAAACTTGTTAATACACTGCACATCGGTTAGATCTGCTGTAAATAGATTGTTATTCTAAAACTTCTTTTCCTTTTTTCTTTCTAATTGTGTACATAAATTTCTAGCCATTTATGGGTGTACAATCCTCTTAATGTCAAAATGTGTGTTCGCCAGTCCTGTGTTCTGGGGGGGGGGGGAGGGGGGGGCGGAGGGAGGTGGGAAGAGGGAGGGAGGGAGGGAGGGGGAAAAGAGAGAGAGAGAGAGAGAGAGAGAGAGAGAGAGAGAGAGAGAGAGAGAAGATTAAAAACGTACTGCAGACGAATGGTCTGGGAGACTCAAAGGGGGGTCACGGAATGGGGACACCACACACACACACACACACACACACACACACACACACACACACACACACACACAAGCCCGATCCAAAAGAAAAAAAAAAGTACAACCCATACAATGCGAGCACACTGACTGGCAACTGTCGGCAAAATTTGTACTAAGCACACGGCGACTGACTCGAAACTGAAGTTGAGAAAGTCCGTCCATTCATTCTGCTTGAATTCTGTAAAGACAAAGCCATTGGAGGTCAAATGCGAAAACTGTCCTGTGCTTTGTTTGTCAATGTCCTTGGCGGTAACTAACCCTCTCTCTTTCTAAAAGTTTGCTTCATTCTCCGCCCTCAGTCACTCCATTTTGAAAAAAAGTCATGAAAGCTGCACCAAGTATAGTATGGTAGCCCTCGTCTGTTAAAAAAGAAAAGAAAAAGTTGAGGATGGGAGAAAGGGGAAGGCGAGCTCTGTGTGTGTGTGTGTGTGTGTGTGTGTGTGTGTGTGTGTGTGTGTGTGTGTGTGTGTGTGTGGAAGGGGGGGGGGGGAGGGGAGGAAGGGTGTGAATAACCCAGGAAAGGGATGGGTAGCAGCTGGGAAGGAATGGGAGACGGGGGAAGTGGAAGAAAGGTGCCGCAGCAAAAATCCCAGGTGGACGATGAGTCGACTGCTGTCGGGAGTACGGGGTGTGACAGTAAGCTGGATGCAGCTGTGTAAACCAAGTGTTAAAGGCACGAACTGACACCCCCCCCCCCCCCCCCCCCCCGGGTAAAAGCCAAAAAGCCATGGCTCCCCCTTAGTCTCTACAGACCACACTTTGGCTGGACGGGCCTTCGCCAATCATAATGCTCTGGACCCTTACTCCGAGAGCAGCGGTATTATTCCTTATTGTCAAAAGTTGGAACACCCTGTTCCAATGCACTGGTCCCCGTCCTCTCCACCCCACCCCCCCTCGCCTCCCCCGCCCCTCCCTGCTCCCTTACCCCGGAAATCACTGAACGAGTCGCACCCTGAACCTAGCGAGCCGATGAGAAAAAAATAGAACACGACCGATGGAACTGAACCTCGATTCTCTGAGAGCGCGCGAGCGTGTCGGTGTGTCTTTGTAGGGTTTTTTTGTTTGTTTGTTAGATTTATTGCTAAAGGCATAACAACAATGTCACTTATTGCCAAAGAAACAACAACAAAGTAATGATAAAAACAACAATAATATGAGATGGCTGAGAGAGAGAGAGAGAGAGAGAGAGAGAGAGAGAGAGAGAGAGAGAGAGAGAGAGAGAGAGAGAATTAACAAACAAAACAGTTGGACAAATTCACTGCAACACATTGTCAGCGTATCCATGATCGACAAAGCGCCTGGTTGTTTTCCTTTTTTGAGAGAGAGAGAGAGAGAGAGAGAGGAGAGAGAGAGAGAGAGAGAGAGAGAGAGAGAGAGAGAGAGACAGGGACAGAGACAGACGGAGAGAAAGAGACAGACAGAAAGAAAAAAGAGACAGACAGACAGAGAGAGAGACAGAGAGTCTGTATCTGTGAGCCAGTGTGTAAGGAAGAGGAAGGAAGAGAAGGACAGACGATGAACTATAGTCCACGTTTCTACATCTGAAAATCTCAGTCTGCTTTTCCGCGCCCAAAGAAAGAGCAAGAAAAAAAAATTCAATATCACCCAACATATAAGTATAAAAAAAAATGCTTTGGAAACGCACAAATCCTAAATCAAGAAATAAAATACATACATAACTAGGTAAAGTAAGTAAATGAATAGCTTTATAAAATACAACCGATTCGATCTGGGTGACACCACATTTCTGAAACTAATCGTGTGAACACTCCAGCACCAAGCTGGGAGCTCAAAAGCGCCAAAATTAATGCTAACTGGTCCATGACACACAAAGAAAGCCGCCGACTGGCAAGTGGTGTTGGCCGTAACGGTCAGGGATTCCTATACAGACTGACAAGACGGCTCGCTATCCGGTGCTCTTCTTCCTTGAATATCCCCCCCCCCCCTCCCCCCGCCCACCCCGACACTGGCCTGTGTTTTGATCTGACCGACGTAGCCGACTACCTCCCATAATTTTGTGCTCTTCAGTCAGACATTTACTGTTGATGCTAGGAGCTGTCACATTCTTAGTGGAGCGCCTGTAGATTCTGACAAGCGAAGGAGAGAGGTGAGAGAAAATGACATGAGACAGGAGGTGTGATATTCTCAGTCAACTCTGTGTTGCCTTTTGATATCATCTCATAGAATCGATGATAAACAGAACAAATAACCACTGAATTGAACTGAACTGGGAAGTTTACCATTTAGATGGCCTACTACTTAAAAAAAAACTAATAAAATAAAGATTAATTTTTGTCATGTGTTGTATTCGTTTCTGTAACACTAGAACATGCCGCATAATTTGTTCTCTTTCGTGTTTGCTTCTGTTATACATATTACATGCTCCATAATTTTGTTACGAGTTTTTGTTTCCATTTTTTCTTGCTCAGTTTCTTTCATGGAAGCAAACAGCGCTTTGACACCCCCCCCCCCCCCCCCCCCAATTTCTTGTTCCATACTCGCATCACACAAGCCAACTAACATCCACTCCGGGGCAGTACTGACAAAGCTTGAGGGTTGATTTTCTGCTGTCTTCTCGTTTGTTTGTTTGTTTGTTTTTATCTTGATACTTTTCCCGTCAAAAATAACCCCATAAATGAACTGTAAACTATAAACAGTATATCCCACAAAAGCAAAAGCAGCGTGAAAATGAGATGTTCACGAGTAACGTAACATGGGTTTCAGGCAGACTCAGGGAGTCTTGGGTTGAGGAAGAAGCGGTGCTCGTCGGCAACAGGGAGGGGACGAAGGAGAGGGGAGGAGGGGGTGGGGGTGGGGAGGTGGACACACACACTTAGGAAATCTTGCCGACCATTCTATGCCTATTGAGAAAGGTCAAGGTTGAAGAAAGGTTCTTTACACTGGCCAAAGTCTGGCATTTATATTACTCTGTGAACGGTAACTAACTGTACCCTCACTGCCTATCCGCCTTACAAACGTGTGAAACTCTAAAGCAGAGTATAAGCCACAACGAATAAGAGAACGGGTTCGGAAACAGAAAATAGCTTACAGAGTCCGGTTACCAAAAAAAAAAATCTATTTTAAAAAAGAATAGTGGAGAAACAGATACTAAGATGGACAGATGGCGGGGGAGGGAGGAGAGCGGGGGGGGGGGGGGGGGGGGGGGGGGGGGGGGTTGGTGGCGGGGAGCTTAAATGAGTGAAGTCAAAGTCCTTTTTTTTTCTTTACCCTCACCCCCACGCCACCTTCCCAATGTCCGCGTGAATTCATCCAAAGAATGACCCATCTACCCATATATCTATTCCGTTCAAGCTCGATTTCTCTCTTGCAATGTAACTCAGACTTCGCCCACCCGGGCTCCCGGCTTTGTGGTCTCTGAGATTCCTGTTACTATTTCTCTGACCCGACCATCAGTCTGACCTCCTTTCTCAAAACTGTGTCGATGGCACGCATAGGTTCACAGTTCACAAAGAACAAAATAAGAGATTATCAGTTTGGGTGCTCCGTCCAACTACCTCACATGAGTCAGTATTCTTCACGCTAATTTGTTACTTTTTTATTCCTTTTTTTTTTTTTTTTTTTTTTAGTTCTCCTCCCTCTCACTTTTCCCCTTCCGCGCGCGCACGTGCGCGGTCTGAATACGCGCTAGCGGATGCCCACACGCACTGGCCAGATGGTGAAAAAACATTTACCGCACACACAAGTTCCCGGCAGGGTTATATGAGCAAGTTCCACAGATGCAGCCCACAAGAGACAGATGAATAACACAAACAGAAGAACCACTACATGTTTAACCATCAATCACATACGAGAACATTTGCAAGTAGGCCTACTGCTCACGGGGCTTGCACCACTATCACTTGAGAGTAAAACACGCTAAGTGTTAAAATGCGCGTAAATTATAACACGTTACAAAGTTTGAGTTTTATTTCTTTGTCTTGTGATGATAGTAATACCGACTGCACGCAGAGGCGAAAACGAGTAGTCGTGTCACACACACACACACACACACACACACACACACACACACACACACAGAGGGTACCGAACAAAAACAACGGAAAAGACAGAAACAACCATCAAAGTGATCAAATCAGTGATGAGGAAGAGACAGATTGCTGAGGGCCACGTACTGACGGTTGCTGTCAGCATCAGCACAATCCGAACTAGAACGCTGCGAGAGAGAGAGAGAGAGAGGGAGAGAGAGAGAGAGAGAGAGTGACGTCATAAGTCGAAATGACGAAAATTGCACAGAATGTGTTGCATGCAGCATGCGATGGTCTGATCTACAATCTACCAGAGTCACACTAACAAATCAATACATTGTCTGAACATGTTTTCCATGAACAGCCAGTCAAATTGCTCAGACAAAAGTAAACATTAAAATCAAATGTATCTTGATGCACACCACCTGAATGCACTGATGTCTGCAAAAAGATACCAAGAACGCGCATTTCACTGGTTCATCTAGGCGGACACGGGATTACGTAACAGCAAGTGCAGTAACATCCTTGTTTGCCAGACAGAAGTCGGTGAAACAGTCTCAATCAAAATTACATTTTCATCAGCACACTTTTTGTTATTTCGTACACTTTCGACGATGATCTAAAAAAATATTAACAGCATAGTAAGCAGCAGAACAACAGTGTAGACGCTTTTAACTTCACCTGCAAGACCGCGAACTTCAAACCATAAATGGTTAAACTCTCAGCACATGCCCAGTAGCACGTACGCCATACTAAACAACGCCACAAATCAATGCACCATCCATCTACTATTGTTCATTTTCTTGTAAATACCACGGGGAAACTATTTCAAACCTGTATATGAGCTAATCGCAACCATAATACGGTATCTCTTATGGAAGATATGCGAAATATATGCGAGATGTCAGTTTGCACTGTTCTGTGAACGATCCGGCCACTGACTGGATTTTGCGATTTTAATTGAAAATTATCAAAATTAAAAAGGTGACGTTGCATTTTTGTTTCTGCACCTGCATAAATGTTTTCTCAAGCTTTTCAGCGTGAGGGTCCACTCAGATACGCTTCCATTTCAAGGAAAATCGAGTTTTCTACGTGTCGAAATTTTGTCAAGAGCTCCAAAATACAGACAGTATGAATAAGAAGTGCCGAACAGGCCATCTAAAATCGAGAAAGCAACTGGAATACACAGTGAATAAGGCTAATTTTCGGTCGAAAGTTTGGAAAGGTTATACACTTCGATTTTCTTTACAATTTTTTACCGAAAAAATAAAATAGGGATATTTCGAATTCATTTTCGTCTTTCATCTATGCAGACCCAGGAGGGCAAAATGGCTGCTCCACTAAACCATGCTCACACAATGCGAGTAGCATGAGTGAAAACTTGCACGAAACATCCTCAACATACCAATTTTCGTCCACCATCCGCGGTCTCGGCCATGGTGAAATGTGCTTTCACCCTCTATATCTCTGTATTGGTGAAATTTAGGATGACGATTGTGAAAACGATCTTCGATAGCAGCGAACTTTTTTTATTTTTGTATACAAAGTCGTGACGTCACACAAGGGCGGCCGGGTTCATTCACGTGACTGTCACGGCGCATGCGCGCACTATGCTCGTGTAAGTCGGAAACTGCGGTGAGTGACACGCCTCAGTCAAATGTGACACTGCGAGTTGATTTGGGTACGGAAAGGCCTCAGAGTGAGGCATCCCATTGATGCAGCCCCAGCCAAGACCAGATTCTTATCAGGAGTGGTTGTTTACATCGTATGTGGAGCAGATGTCGAATCAACACACAAATACAGCGCTGTCGTGGCGCAGGCTGTATTTGAGCAGAGCCAAACTGAAAGCCAGCAGCCGAACGTCTGCTCTGCTGTCAGGATTTGCAATGGTGAGTGCAGTGGCACGATTAGCCGAATCTGGAATCAAATTATCATTACGGAAAACGAGTGAAACTTTTCAGTCCGTGTCGTTTCCCCCATTGTATATGAGGTCGATTGACATTAACGAAGCGATCGAATTTTCGATTGTCAGTTCAGCGTTATTTGTAAAGATAATTTCATGTGGACAGCGGCTGTAAATGACTCATTCATTTATTTTGCCGTCAGTCTTCTCTCGAAAAGAGAAATTTACGTCCAGTGAAAGATTTATTGTGAAAATGTAATGATTAAAAAATGGTGATTTAGAGGGAAGTATGACAGTTGGAATCATGAACTGATTTAGAGTGATAGGTGAATTAGAGTGATAAGTGAATTTTACCAAACATGGCCCACAATTTTCATTTAATTACCTGCAAACGGGAGAAAAAAAAATGGTAGGCATGCCACAAGATAGATGATGGAGAATCAGTTTGCAGTGTTAATGTAAATCATAACAACAGCCATTGCATTGAGAGTTGTTAATTTGGCATTGGCTACAGCATTAAGTATCAGGAAGCCTTTGCAAACGCTTCGCATCCTGTTCTCCTTGACTTCATATAGAGTTTGGTCTCGGAGTAACTTGTCCTTTAAGAGTTTCAAGTTAATGCTAATAAGAAACAAAGGCCTACTCCAAACACTCTCCCCTTGCCTATCTCCCTACCCTACCCCACTCCATCCTCTCTTTAAAAATGCCATTTGTACATACATCTACATAACCACAAACACACACACACACACACAACACACACACACACACACACACACACACATCAAATATTGCATCAAATATTGACAGCCACTTAATTCATTTTATCCTAGTTCTGCACGGCTGTGGAACTCGCTGCCGGGTGCCATCAAGATTGCCACAAATGCAGTCTCATTTAAAAAGCAAATTGATATGACAGTTTTGAGATCTGCATATTGACGATTTTCTGTTTTAACTTCCCAGATGTTTTATGGTTACCTGGGCCTGAATCTGGCCATTGCTTTTAACTTCTTGAATATGGAGTGCGACCCCTTGATGCCAAATTTGCTCCAGGGGCCAACAGATTGAGTTGCACTATTTTATGTTATTTTATTTTACTTTTTAACATACGCGTTGGTGACCTACTTGTTTTTGAGTGAACCAGTATTTTAGGAAGAAGACACACAGTGACACACACGCATGACTATCAATCAGTTTCACATTTGCAGAAGTAGCCTTAGAAATGTTATCAGATTTTTCAAAACCTTTAATCTGTGTCTTACATGTATACATTTTGTCTTTCAGCTTCAGTCTGTGCCTCATCTTGTCTAGAGTAAGTAAGTAACACAAACAAATAAGTTGTATCATTAGTTTTATAGTATACATCAGGAAGTTGTCACTTTCAAGTTTTGGCCATGGGGAAGTAAGGCAAAGCCATGGGGGGAAAAGAATAACAAAAACAAAACAAAGAAGAAGAAAAAAAAATCGAGGAGTGACAAAATTTCAGTGTTGTTGATCTGCATGTTTTGCTATCAAACACAAACACAGGAGACACAAATACACGCACAAACACAGACACACACATACACACACACTTGCTCACATGCATGTTTGCATTATGTGTATGCATCCATGCACACACACAAATTTGCACACTATTTTGGTCACTGTGAGTGTATTGCCATTGGTATCGCGGTCTAGGCATAACCAAACGCCTTCTCTATTACTACTACTACTACTACTACTGCTAATGTTAGTGTTGTAGCTTGATTTTCAGTGACTTCTTTTAACTTAAAAACAACAGAAAATAAGTTTGTATGATTTGGACTAGAAGAGTAGTCAGTCAAATTAGGCACAGAACAATCAGGGAGCAGGACAAGAAGAAAATTTACACTGCATTGATTTTATTTTTAGATTCGTATAATCCCAGCCTGTTCTTTTGGGATTATTGCACACAGTGAAATGAAACTCTGCATGCTTGTACTCGTCGACTATTGATGAGCACATCAGTGAGATACTCGTCGACTGTGATGAGCACATCAGTGAGATGAAAGAGAAAGAAATTTAAGGCAAGGGTAGGGGTGGCTTTGTAGAAGCCTAGAGATATACATGACTGCAGCATTGAAACAGTGTTGAAAAACTGTAGACATTTTCATGAAAAAAAAAATGGATATGAACAAGAAGACCAGAACCTAAGTATGTTTCACTGAATTCCAAACAAAACATGCTGATCAGAAATGTAAATCACCTGAAGTTGAACTAACCAGAACTATGAAAGGAATATCTTAAATGAGCCTGGGAGTAGTCAACAATAAAAAATATAAACAAGTAGGATTACTCTTTCTCCTAGTGTTATGAAACTCACAACACATCCATAATTCCAAAGGAATGCTGCTTATGGCACCATGTCGCCAGACAACATGTCAAAGGAATGCTGCTTATGGCACCATGTCGCCAGACAACATGTCAAAGGAATGCTGCTTATGGCACCATGTCGCCAGACAACATGTCAAAGGAATGCTGCTTATGGCACCATGTCGCCAGACAACATGTCAAAGGAATGCTGCTTATGGCACCATGTCGCCAGACAACATGTCAAAGGATGCTGCTTATGGCACCATGTCGCCAGACAACATGTCAACTTATGGCACCATTCGCCAGACAACATGTCAACTTTTTGGCACCATGTCGCCAGACAACATGTCAAAGGAATGCTGCTTATGGCACCATGTCGCCAGACAACATGTCAAAGGAATGCTGCTTATGGCACCATGTCGCCAGACAACATGTCAAAGGAATGCTGCTTATGGCACCATGTCGCCAGACAACATGTCAACTTATGGCACCATGTCGCCAGACAACATGTCAAACTTATGGCACCATGTCGCCAGACAACATGTCAAAGGAATGCTGCTTATGGCACCATGTCGCCAGACAACATGTCAAAGAATGCTGCTTATGGCACCATGTCGCCAGACAACATGTCAAAGGAATGCTGCTTATGGCACCATGTCGCCAGACAACATGTCAAGAATGCTTATGGCACCATGTCGCCAGACAACATGTCAAAGGAATGCTGCTTATGGCACCATGTCGCCAGACAACATGTCAACTTATGGCACATGTCGCCAGACAACATGTCAACTTATGGCACCATGTCGCCAGACAACATGTCAAAGGAATGCTGCTTATGGCACCATGTCGCCAGACAACATGTCAAAGGAATGCTGCTTATGGCACCATGTCGCCAGACAACATGTCAAGGAATGCTGCTTATGGCACCATATCGCCAGACAACATGTCAAGGAATCTGCTTATGGCACCATGTCGCCAGACAACATGTCAAACTTATGGCACCATATCGCCAGACAACATGTCAACTTATGGCACCATGTCGCCAGACAACATGTCAACTTATGGCACCATGTCGCCAGACAACATGTCAACTTATGGCACCATATCGCCAGACAACATGTCAACTTATGGCACCATGTCGCCAGACAACATGTCAACTTATGGCACCATATCGCCAGACAACATGTCAACTTATGGCACCATGTCGCCAGACAACATGTCAACTTATGGCACCATGTCGCCAGACAACATGTCAACTTATGGCACCATGTCGCCAGACAACATGTCAACTTATGGCACCATATCGCCAGACAACATGTCAACTTATGGCACCATGTCGCCAGACAACATGTCAACTTATGGCACCATATCGCCAGACAACATGTCAACTTATGGCACCATGTCGCCAGACAACATGTCAACTTATGGCGCCATATCGCCAGACAACATGTCAACTTATGGCACCATATCGCCAGACAACATGTCAATCTTATGGCACCATATCGCCAGACAACATGTCAATCATGGCACCATATCGCAGACAACTGTCAACTTATGGCACCATATCGCCAGACAGCATGTCAACTCAAAGCACACAGACCAAACAAGGGCACATCCCCAGTTTCAGCTTGCTTTTTCTGTGTGCTCTGTTTTGGTATTTCTGCTTGGTGATACGATATTGTAATTTGTAGGCATCATTCATATATATGGAGTTGTGGGCGTGTAATTAATTTCACATGTAATTAATTTCATCATAGGAGAAAGAGTTACAATGAAATCAACATACGTATTCGTTATAAATGAGAACGATGTTTTATGAAGTTCAAAATTCTACTAACTTCAAGTTCATATTGACTTAATGATTTTGCTAGTGTTAATGATCAGTCAACAGCTGAGGCTTGCGAGACAAGACAGATATATATATATATATATATAATATATATAAGTGCATTTCACTGTTCTGAAATCAGAAGAGGTCAAATAAGTTTTTGATTACATTTTTTTCTCAAGACCATAGACTTTTTAAACTGTCCTTTTATGACATATTTTTGGAATGACATTGTGCTGTTTTTTGTGTGTTTTTTTTTCTTCAGTATGATAATTGATATACTTGCATTCATGATTACTGAATAGAAAGTCATTAGGGTCAGAGACAGTATGATGGTTTATTCAAAGTCTGTCTCATTGGTAGTGCTGTAAAAGATTGTTTCAAAGATGAACAGTTGCTTTTCTTTGTCTGAACAGACAGCAGATGTTTTTGAACTGAGCCAGTGACTCACTGAGAAGGGATAAAAAAGGAGTATCTGTGTTTAAGTACCCGCACTCCATGCTAATGCACGCACACCACCCCTCCCATCTCCCCCTCTCCCCTCCCACACACGCACACAGTCCGATTTCCTTAACCATCAGTGAAGATTATTCACTTGCGCGCGCACACACACACACACACACACACACACACACACACACACACACCACGTACTTAACCCACAGAGTGACACATGCACACACACATTTATATCGTATGCTGTTCATTGTGCATGCAAGTACATACTCCACAGACTGTCTGGTTGTTTTGTTTTTAGTCGTTCGACGAGATGAATCACAATAATTTTAGAGACACAGTCAAGGGAGATAATGACAGAGGGATTAAGGGGGAGTTCCCATTCCAATCCTGTCACTGAACACAGTGTGTGCAAGTGGAACCTGAAGCTCTAGACAAACCAACCAGGTGGCCAGCTTTCAAAGATCCCCAGGTCAAGGCCAAATATTGCAAGGTCAAGGTCCCAAACAGTCTCATTCAGTCCAGGCGGGCTCATTATTTTCATATTAAAGACCAGCAGAGGTGGTGGTTCATCCGATAATTTGTATTGAGGTGCTTTTATCAGTTAGATTAACGTTTTAGCTGATCAGCAGCAAAAGTTCATACCTTATTTTGCCCCAAAAAGGGATAACAAAAAAAAAAAGTAGGTATTTATTGTATACTTAAAATTCATTTCCACCAACACTCAACCACCACCACTCCCGCCCCTCCCCCCTCCCCCATGCCCCATGTCCCTCTTCCCTACCCATATTCTCTTAACCCTTGTCTCTGTGTGTGTAGGTGTCTGTGTCTGTGTGTGTGTGTGTGTCTGTGTCTGTGGTGTCTGTCTGTCTCTGTCTCTCTTTGTTTATTGAATTACAGCAGACTGTGTGTGTGTGTGTGTGTTTTTTCTGATTAAGGAGCTACTAATGCTAGGGAGGAAAGTATCCCACAGCAGTTTTTTGTTGTAGTTTCTTTCACCTTTTCCCTGTTTATGATCTACAGGACTGCCACACCTGGGCGGCAGCATCACTTCTGTTCTGCCCAGCTGCTGGCGTCACTGTCTGAGTGCAGTGCAATGGATAACACCGTTTCTTGTGCCCTGAAACTAAGTTTAGCCATCAGAAGAACAAAACAAAACAAAACAAAACAAAACACAGCAAGCTGCTAAACATGCTTCGTAAGCAATTGTTGTGCAACTATAAACATTGCACATAGACAGGGAAGTAGCAGCTTCACCAGTATATCCATAGGGAAAGAGTTAAGGTATCAATACCTCTGTATTGTCATTCTGTGACACAGTGTAATAATCAGTATGTTCTCTCTGTGCACACAGTTTAATAATCAGTGTGTTCTCTCTGTGCACACAAAGTGTGATAATCAGTGTGTTCTCTCTGTGCACACAGTTTAATAATCAGTGTGTCCTCTGTGTGCACACAGTTAATCAGGTGTTCTCTCTGTGCACACAAAGTGTAATAATCAGTGTGTTCTCTCTGTGCACACGAAGTGTAATCAGTGTGTTCTCTCTGTGCACACAAAGTGTAATAATCAGTATTCTCTCTGTGCACAAAGTTTGAAAATCAGTGTGTTCTCTCTGTACACATAAATTTCAATAATCAGTGTGTTCTCTCTGTACACATAAATTTCAATAATCAGTGTGTTCTCTCTGTGCACACAAAGTTTAATAATCAGTGTATTCTCTCTCTGCACACAAGTTTAATTATCAATCAGTGTGTTCTCTGTGCACACTAGGTTTAATAATCAGTGTGTTCTCTCTGTGCACACAAAGTTTAATTATTAATCAGTGTGTTCTCTGTGTACACTAGGTTTAGTAATCAGTGTGTTCTCTCTGTGCACACAAAGATTAATAATCAGTGTGTTCTGTCTGTGCAACAGTTTAGCAATCAGTACGTTCTGTCTGTGCACACTAGGTTTAATATTCAGTGTGTTCTGTCTGTGCAACAATTTAATAATCAGTGTGTTCTGTCTGTGCAACAGTTAAATAATCAGTGTGTTCTGTCTGTGCACACAAAAGAATGTTACACACTTAACATGATTTGTACTGTGCCCATGCAATCACACAAATACTTTTACTGTATTTATTTTGCATCACACACTTTACCATTTCAAATTTTAGCAAGCGAGGGCAAGCTCGCTAATTCTGTTTGGCCCATTGTTTCATGGCTGTTGCTGTAAATAGACATCTTGCTCACCATCCTATGTTTTGAGTAAACAGCATAGAGTTATTCCCAAGACACTGCAAAGTGCGAGGAACACTGTGTAGGTTTCATCAGTGAGTATTCCCAAGACACTGCAAAGTGCAAGGATCACTGTGTAGGTTTCATTGGTGAGTGGTGTCTACATGCACGCACACAGTGCACAGTGTTCAGTGAGTCAACTGTCCTAACAGGACGGGTGTTGGTGTTGTCACAGGTGGCCATGGTGGAGATCCAGGTGGACGAGACGGTGCCAGACCCTCTGCTGATCATCTTCGGCATCTGCACCACGCTGCTGGTGACGGTCCACCTGGTGGCCCTCATGATCTCCACATGCATCCTGCCCAACATCGAGGCCATCAGCAACGTGCACAACGTGCAGGCGGTCAACGAGTCGCCCCACGACAAGATGCGTCACTGCGTGGAGATGTCGTGGATCTGCTCCACGGGGTTGGGCATCCTGCTCTTCATGGTGGAGATCGCGCTGCTCCTGTGGGTCAAGTTCTACGGCCGCAGTATCAACGCCGCCACCGCCTCCACGGTGATCGTGATCCCGGCGGCCATCTTGTTCATCATTTTCTCATTGATGTTCTACCGCAAGCTGATGGCGCACAAGCACGAGCGGCACGAGGAGGGGCTGAAGGAGCTGGAGGAGATGGCCTACGCCCTGAACGACACACAGAACCACGGGGGTCATCGGGGGCTGCAGCATGTGTAGAGACTGAATCTGTGATACTGACTGTGTGAATGAGGTCCCTGTTTGTGTGTGTGTGTGTGTGTGTGTGTGTGTGTGTGTGTGTGGTGCGTGTGCCTGTCGCATGTATGTGTTGTGTGTGTGTGTGTGACTGAGAGAGAGAAAGGTGTGTGTGTGTGTGTGTGCGTGCGTGTGCCTGTCGCATGTATGTGTTGTGTGTGTGTGTGTGACTGAGAGAGAGAAAGGTGTGTGTGTGTGTGTGTGTGGAGCCTGAGAGAGAAAGGTTGTGTGTGTGTGTGTGAGAGAGAGAGACTGAGAGAGTAAGGTGTGTGTGCGCGTGCGTGCATGTGTGCGAGACGGAGAGAGAAAGGTTGTGTCTGTGTGTGAGTGTACATTATGTGTGCATGTTGAGAAGAGGAGCGTGGTGTCTCAGTGTGTGCATGAAAGACAAAGACACTGTTTTTCTGTCAGACAGTCCAGAACTCTTCATGAGAAGGGGTAATCTGCAGCCGTAGTGTTCGTGGACAAAACAGACAAACATGGTCAGGAGAAAAGAGACAGACAAGTGATGATCTGGATTGGACATGGCTGAACCTGACTGTGCTTCAGAGTTCAGCGTCGTAGTGCCAGTTTCAGAGTTGGATAGATCTGTGACGGTGTGAGGCTTCCAACTTTGTGTGTAGTGTGTGTGTGTGTGTGTGTGGTTTATCTCCATACTTGCAACCCGATACACTGGTTTGGTGATTCAGATTTGTGTATTGTGTTCTTATGCATTCCCTGCTTGTTATGATTTGCTTTAAATTCTGTTTAGTATGTTGATGTATGTTTATGTTATTTTTCAAGTTTTGTCTTTGGCAGTTTTTAAAAAACATCTGTTTGGGTATGTGAATGGAGATGATATACAGTTAGATGTTCCAATTTAGAATCAAACCCAGTTCTTTACTCTGTATTGTTTATGATAGTCAGAGGCAAGAACTGAGATCAGCTAGGTTAATTCATCAGAAAATCAATCAGATGAAAAGGAAAAAGTCTCAAGAACACTGCAGGTCACCTAATGTGCCCCTTTTATCATCAGTATGGCAAATCGTTTTTTGAGAAAATATCCCCTCTGATTATTTTAGAAGATTTTTCAAATCTCAGTCTTGTAAAAAGGTAAAAATGATCAGCAAGGGGAAACCTATATATCAAAGCTGTTCAGCATGTGAAATTATTCTTTGTTGCAGTTGTGGTGTTGCGCTGACAGTGGTGTGGTATTGACTTTGGTGATCAGTATGTGACAGCACAGACAGTTTGTTCTCTGGTTGAACTCTGTGAATGATAGGACTGGGGGGTTGTGCGGACAGGAAGCAGGGTTCGTGGAGATTTCAGATGAGAGGGAATGTCATGATGGGTGTGCGACTGTGTGCGAAACATCAGTAAGTTATACCCTCTGCAGGGTTCACTTTAACACAATGAGACCTTCAGCTGAACACATTAACCTGTTCATACTCCTGTGATTGGAGCTAGTTCATGTGATTATACTGATGATCATTACAGTGAAGTGTCTGTGCGTGATTTTCAATGTTTGTGTTTGTGTGTGATTTTCAATATCTGTGTGAGATTTTCAATGTTTGTGTGTGATTTTCAATGTCTGCACGTGATTTGCTCTCAGTTGCATGTGATCTGCAACACTGAACTTCAGCCCCATGATGTCTTTAGTTGTCTACACTTTGTGTTCTGTAGTGCCTATCTGCTGCCTGAGACTGCCAGACTTGTTTTGTTCTGAACTTGTCAGTGTTCGCACAGTCTGGAAATAGTTCAGAGTGTATACCATCTCGATAGACCACTGACTTGCATTCTGAACACAGTCTGCAAATTGTTCAGAGTGGTTACCATCTCGATAGACCACTGACTTGTATTCTGAACACAGTCTGGAAATAGTTCAGAGTGGTTACCATCTCGATAGACCACTGACTTGTATTCTGAACACAGTCTGGAAATAGTTCAGAGTGGTTATCTCGATAGACCACTGACTTGTATTCTGAACACAGTCTGGAAATAGTTCAGAGTAGTTACCATCTTGATAGACCACTGACTTGTATTCTGAACACAGTCTGGAATAGTTCAGAGTGGTTACCATCTCGATAGACCACTGACTTGTATTCTGAACACAGTCTGGAAATAGTTCAAAGTGTATAATCTTGATAGACCACTGACTTGTATTCTGAACACAGTCTGGAAATAGTTCAGAGTGTATATTTATCATCTTGATAGACCACTGATTTGTTGTATTCTGAACACAGTCTGGAAATAGTTCAGAGTGGTTACCATCTCGATAGACCACTGACTTGTATTCTGAACACAGTCTGGAAATAGTTCACAGTGTATATCATCTCGATAGACCACAGACTTGTATTCTGAACACAGTCTGGAAATAGTTCAGAGTGGTTACCATCTCGATAGACCACTGACTTGTATTCTGAACACAGTCTGGAAATAGTTCAGAGTGGTTACCATCTCGATAGACCACTGACTTGTATTCTGAACACAGTCTGGAAATAGTTCACAGTGTATATCATCTCAATAGACCACTGACTTGTTGTACTCTGAACACAGTCTGGAAATAGTTCAGAGTGTATCTCATCTCGATAGACCACTGACTTGTATTCTGAACACAGTCTAGAAATAGTTCACAGTGTATATCTTCTTGATAGACCACTGACTTGTATTCTGAACACAGTCTGGAAATAGTTCAGAGTGTATACCATCTCGATAGACCACTGACTTGTATTCTGAACACAGTCTGGAAATAGTTCACAGTGTATATCATCTTGATAGACCAGGCAGCAGTTGTTTTGAGAGAGACAGGGAATGTGAAATAAGAATTAAACAGAAAAAAAGACTGTGTAGCAGTAACTCAGTGCTGACTGAACACACTATAGATAAAACAATAAGAGTTGTGTTAAATTAATAAGAGGTCTGGTAGTGTGTGTAATGAACAAGCAAACTATTGACAAAACGATCTGATCCTGCAGAGGTTTGGCTGTGAAATCTTGTGACAAAAATTGCTGGCTTGTAGAGTATAGGAAAGTGATGTAGTTTTCTCCAGAAAAGAAAAAAGAAAAAAACTTCCGAAGATTCATTGGCCTTCTTCCTTGGAAGATTCAGTCTTTGAATGGCGCTAAGTTGCAAGATTCACTCACAGTTCACCCATAGTTACAGAACTGGTGATGGCGTTAGTACATTTTCAACCATGAAGAAAGTAAAAGTGGCCAATAGGACACTTCAGGCAGACTCAGCACTTATCAGTGCTCATCAACCAACCCTATTTCATACCTGCCAACTCACTGGAGTTTTTCAGAAATTTATCAACTTTAAAATCCATTCCCCATGTCCAGATTTTTTTTGGAAAATCTTTGTTTTGAGCACAATGTGTATGAGTGCATGTAGTCAAGAGTAGAAACTGTTGTCAGTTTGAAACCAAACGACTCAATTGTTCCTCCCTCTGGTCCCTTGATTTTGATTCTGAAAGCTGGCAGCTATGGACTTGAGTCTACTGGTGCCTTTTTTTGGAGGGGAGGGCGTGAGAACCTAAATTCTGAGAATTGGTATCTCAGACCTTAAGCTATGTTTTTTTCTGTTAGTGTTCCAGCCATTAAGTTGTAGACATTGACAGTAAATGGAACGTTTGTCAGAGAAGCTCTAAGCGTACATCACGCCTTGCAGTTTCTGCTTTGAACAGCTATAGGAGTTACACAGGTCTTGGGTCCCTTGCAGTTTCTGCTTCAGCTCTAGGAGTTACACAGGTCTGGGTCCCTTGCATTATTCTATCCATTTTCCTTTATTTCTTTTAACAGTTTCTCATTTTTGGTCATATTGACAACAGTTTTTGGCTCAACACCCCCCCCACCCCCAAACCCTACATCCCCCCTCTCCTCCCCTACGCCATTAGGAAGCCAAGGGTTGTTCAGTGTAAATTATCTGCCCAGGGTTGTGTAGTGTAAATTATATGCCCAGGGTTGTTCAGTGTAAATTGCCCATACTTAGAACATTCTGTCCTAGGAAGGTAATCCTTGCCTGTTGTCACAGCCTTTTTTCACATGTTCATCTTTCTGAACTGTCGTCATCAGTTATTCTACATTTAGCGCCTGTTTATCTTTCTTTGTTCTAAGATATCTGTACTTTTTTCCCTCCCACTAGAGCTTTTTTTCCCTTCTTTTAAACAGTTAGTAACATACCACTTTGGTTTTGTTTTGTTTGTTTTTTTAGTTTGTTTTTGTAATCTGTACACTCTGTGACTGTTCCGTGGCTCTGGAAGTTAGTTCTGCCGTGTCACTTTTCCCGTCTGGCCTTCTCATATATTGTTCATTTTTGTTGTTGTTGTGTTGGGCACCAACATACGTTTAAGATTTTTTCCCCCAATTCTCTCTCAGTTTCTGTAAACGAGGTTATAACTGAAAGGATATACCTGGTACCCCAAGCCCTCTTCTTTACACTGAACATTGACAGTTTAGCCACCGTGTTTCCAGTTAAGTAAAGTGAGAAAGTTGGGTGGTGTTGACAGTAAGAGAGAGACGAAGACATTGAGATAGCTGTCCTTGTTGATTGTATATTTGGCAGAACAGGCTTGTTTTGTTTTGTTTTGTTTCTTTGTCTGTGTGGGGACAGCTCTGAAACAAGGTCGTATATTATTGGCTGGGCTACAGTGTAAGAGAACTGCATCAGCAGCAGTCAGAAAATGTGAAAAGAAAAAAGGTCCTCACTGTGTCAGTGTGTGTGGGCTGTTTGGCTACAGGGTAGAAAACACACCTGTGTCACAGTCTGCGGGCTGTTTGGCTGCAGGATAGATAACACACCTGTGTCACTGTGTGCGTTCTGTTTGGCTGCAGGATAGAAAACACACCTGTGTCACTGTGTGCATTCTGTTTGGCTGCAGGATAGAAAACACGCCTGTGTCACTGTGTGCGTTCTGTTTGGCTGCAGGATAGATAACACACAGGCTGCCAGTCTGCAGCAACTAGAATACAAATAACTGAAGCATCTGATGTGATTTACCATGTCAACAGTTTCATTCCATACTGAAGCAGTTGTTTTCCTTTGCCTCATTAGTGAGTAGTCAACGGTTCTGATAGTGTTGTACCCTGTGTGTTAAGTCTGTGAAATGCTCTGTTTCTTTTGCAATGAATAGTATTATTGTATAGATTGTTATTAACATCTTGCACGCACATAAAAACCCTTCACCAGCTTCGGAAAAGAAAGCCAGTTTGGCCGTTGGTATGGATTACACATTACACATAGCGTGCACCCTGCCTGAGAAATTGAAAGAATGAAGGAAGTAAGGAAATTGAGTGAACAGTATTGTCTTGATGACATGGGAAATGACTGAATGAAGTGCCGGCAGGCAGCTCTTCAGTTGGTACTATCCAGGTAGACAGCCTGTTGCGTTCAAGAGAGTGTTGATTGTCAGCGCCTAGAACATTTGGCGAGGTGCTTTATAAATGCTATGTTATACATGATTGTCATTATCATGTAATGTTGCTGTATTGCCGGGCAGTTTAAAAGAGAATTGTTCTCTTCTTGTGACTCTGGTTGTTACTGTTGTTATTGTTATTAATGGTATATTTCACATATATATGCTACAGCCTTCTCACTTTGACCACATGGTTTCCCCATGTTTTGTTGGGCATGATGAAAACCATTCATATGACTGATCTGCATGGTGACAACTCATTTCTCTCAGTCAGTGAGCAGGACTGTTAAGTCCCATATTTATATCAAGGTAAACTTTTGCCAGTAAATTTGTGCCTCTTGCCCATCATATATTTTTTGTTTTTTGTTTGAAAGGAATACTGCTCCTCTGACTGTTGCCTTTATTTCCTGAATTCGACCATAAGAGTAGCTTGCTTTCTTCTTCCTCTGTTTTATAACTTGGCAGAAAAAAAAGGGGGGGGGGGGGGGGGGGGGGGGGGACTGAAACCTGATGAAAACTGCAATGAATAAAGAGAATTTCTTTTGAACAAATTTGAAAAATTATTGCTGAAGCTCCACCCAAAATACATTGCCAAACGAATCACAAGACAAAATATGTGTTTTGACCTCTTAGGTCTTCTTTGGGGAAGACACAAAACACTTTGCCACAGGATTTCTTTCAGCTGTTCACTTTATGAGCTGAGAGCAACAGGTGAGGAAGATCAGGTGAAGGGAAGCACTGGCTGATGGTTGAAGATGCTACGACAAGCAGTTCAAGTCGTGACTGTATTGGACAGACTGCCGACATGAAGAATTCTATTTTATCCACCTTCCAACGTGGGTCCTGGCCTGCTTTCCCATCCCAGCTGCCAACCCCCTTCCTCCCCTCGTCTCATCTCCTGTCCCATCTGGCTTACGCTCTTGTTCTCAGATCTGTTTTTTGTTATGTACGTGTAGTGTGCTTTCAGACATTGGAATGATCGATCATTAAGGAGTTCAGCGTTTGAGTGACATTTGAAACATTCCATGTACTACACATGAAAATTGATGTTTTACCTTAATGGGCTGCTTTCGTTCCATATTTAACACATCAGCATTCTGTCATGAAGAAACTGTAACTTTCGACTCTCGTGATTCCTGTTTAAAAGAAAGCTAAAAAAAAACAAAGAAAAAAAGGGGGGGGGGGGGGGGGGCGTGGTACTCACACTTTAAGATGTCTTCCAAGTGTTGCTCTTCTTAATCGTCTACTATCTTGTCTTCTTTCTGTTTCTTCCTCTGATTTCAATAATGTTTATCATAAATCAAAAAAAAAAAAAAAAAGAAAAATCTAGGAATGTATGGAACCAAGTATTGGCCTATGATTTGATGGCTTTCTTATTACTGTACAAATGAGTTATTAGAAATGTTTGGATGTGGAATCTAGTGACATTTGTTTTCTTCTTTATGAGCACTTGCAAAGTTTAAGTTACAAAAAAAAAAAAAAGAAAATAAGACGAATACCTGTGCCTTCCTCAAGGACTGTGATTATGTTGAAAGAAATCAAACTTTACCAACAGAACCTTGCATTATCAATTGTACACTGTTACACTACATTGATTTGAAATTATTGTTATGTATAAAAGGATTGTACCTTACTTTTAAACTTGTTGTGCCCAAAATTTACCATGAATGGTATTTCATTGTTGTGCCCAATATTGCAAGTGATTTGTATTTCATTATGAATCTTGTATATTTGCATATTATTTTGAATTTTGTGTATGTTATGCATGATTATTTAGTATTAAAATGTTTGTAATTAGTGTCTGTCGTTATTTCCAGTCTTTTTGCAGATTGCATAAACTTTTTTTTTAAAGTGACTTGCTTTGCATGCAAATTTCAGCGGGTTGAACCTGTCTGTAGTAACCTCAGAAATATCATGTTGATAGAGAGGGGTCTTTTCTGGAAGGAAGAGCACTAAACGGCATGAACACATGCATGCGAACAAATTTGCACACACATACACACAACCAGCAAAAGAATGGGGACCACTAAAATAATGATATAATAAAAATGGAGGGTTAGGTGAGTCTGTTCCCAGCACATGTAAACAAAAACAGGTGTTGAGGACAAGCTGGTGTCTGGGTTTGTTCCATGTTGGCACTGTCAGGCCAGAGTGTCAGGATCTGTCTGAGACGTTCATGTCAGCATGTCCGTCGTTCTTTTCCGCCATAGGTTATTCAGCGGTATTGGGAAGAAAGACCCCAGTCTTCTGCTGCATCTTCACAACAGGTTATTCAGCAGTATTGGGAAGAAAGACCTCTGTCTTCTGCTGCATCTTCACAATAGGTTATTCAGCAGTATTGGGAAGAAAGACCCCTGTCTTCTGCTGCATCTTCACAACAGCACAACAAACACAGATCTTGGGTTCTGTTGACCCGGTCGTCAGCCATTTTGAAACCAGCTTTTCCCCAATTCCACCGAGGACAGGCACTGTTTCATTGCTTCTCTGCAGCCGCTTCACGTCCATCTGTTCAGTGCTTAAAATCATCATGTTCCATTCTACTGACAGCGTAAGGGCATAGACTTGGAGTAGTTTTCCACTTCTCCACGTCAGGGAGATGTCGTTTCTTGTAACAACGACCTCTGTCACACTCCCTCATCAACAACGACCTCTGTCACACTCCCTCATCAACAACGACCTCTGTCACACTCCCTCATCAACAATGACCTCTGTCACACTCCCTCATCAACAATGACCTCTGTAATCAACAATGACCTCGTCACACTCCCTCATCAACAATGACCTCTGTCATCAACAATGACCTCTGTCACACTCTGTCATCAACAATGACCTCTGTCACACTCCCTCATCAACAATTACCTCTGTCACACTCTCTCATCAACAATGACCTCTGTCACATTCTCTCATCAACAATGACCTCTGTCACACTCTGTCATCAACAATAACCTCTGTCACACTCCCTCATCAACAATGACCTCTGTCACACTCTCTCATCAACAATGACCTCTGTCACATTCTCTCATCAACAATGACCTCTGTCACACTCCCTCATCAACAATGACCTCTGTCACACTCATCAACAATGACCTCTGTCGCACTCCCTCATCAACAATGATCTCTGTCACACTCCCTCATCAACAATGACCTCTGTCACATTCTCTCATCAATAGTGACCTCTGTCACTCCCTCATCAACAATGACCTCTGTCACACTCATCAACAATGACCTCTGTCGCACTCCCTCATCAACAATGATCTCTGTCACACTCTCTCATCAACAGTGACCTCTGTCACACTGTCATTAAGTTTTTCCTTAGAAGTTTTCCTTTTTTTTTCTTTTTTCTTTTTCTCTTAAATTTTGGCTGCCCTCAACTGTCCTCAGTCTCCATTAAATGTGTTATGACTGACTGTGTGTTTTTCCCTCACATGATTTTGTCAGATCACTGTGTCCCTCCCCGCTTTGTTGAAAAATCTGGGCTACAGCTTTCATGTGATATTCCAGTAATAAACATTTTCTTTTGGTTGAAACACTGTGAGATGCCTTCGCTTCAGCGATGGCACGTGTGCGCCCTTCGCACTTCTGTGCTGGCACTCATGGTGTCATCATCATAAATAGACTTCACTTCACACAGCGCTGAACATGAAAGCTTTCATAATGTGACGGTTGTGTTACTGCATGGAAGAACCACTGAAATTTCACTCAGGCCACTCATCGCAGGGGTCAAATGTCATGCTGAATGCTTGGCTGCTAGTTGAAAGGGCAGGGGAGGGGGGAGGGGGGGTTCAGATATTGAGTTGGGTTTGAGAGACTTGAGACTCACTTTTAGAAAGGGGCGTTGGAGAGTGGTTGATATACTAAGAAGGAACATGGTATCACAGTGTGAGAGAGACGGATGTGGCATAGAATATTTTTAGTTGTTGTGAGGAGGAGTGCTTGTACAGAGTTGTACGGAGGTTCTTCAGTATTGGAGAAAATGTCCTAAAGCCAACAACACTGTGGAATGGCGAATGCCAGGGCTGTCTTCTGATCTTGTTGGCACAGAGATACCTGTGTTCAGTGTTGTGTTCCAGGGTATGGCTGTTGATTTAGGGACAGGTTGATGGCTTCATGGAGTTGTTCATATTGTGATATATTGCACTTGTTGTTTTGCATTGACGGCTTTGATACAGCCGTCATGGTAGGCGGGGTTTGACAATGTGAGTGGTAGAAATGATATTGCCTTATGATTTTTTTCTTTTTGAAATGGGGAAAAAAACTGGCCCAGATTTAAAAGAAAAAAAATGTATAAAAAAAATGGATCGCCTGTCAGAATCGGAACTACCTCCCTTTCTCTTCTTCTGTTATAACTGATATGTGTTGTCTGATCCCCCCCCCCCCCCTTTTTTTTTTTTTTTAAATTAATGAAGTGTGCTTTAATATTTTACAGGTGTGCATGAAGAAATCATTGAAAAGTGGATCTTTGTGAACAAGGTGAATAGCAGGTAGGCAGTGGAAATTATGATCAGATAGTTATCAGTGATTCAACCAAAGCCAGTGAATGATTCGACGCTCTGCAGATTCAGTTCACTTTCATTATGAGTGGTTCTGATGGGTTCAGCGGATAAACTGTTGCTCCCTTGTTCCTGAGAGTCCCGAGTTCAGTCTTCCTTTGTGGCAGGTAGAGGAGATTTTGTCTTCAGAGTGGACGTCTGTGAAAACTTCAGCCTTCTCTGAGTGCTTTGGATGAGAAACAAATACATTGAAAATATGGAAAAACTGAGACGAATAATACACTTTCAGACACGTTAAACCTTATTCCATCCTTTGTAAAAGAGTAGGCTATCATGGCCAGTGAGTCAGGTGATCAGAAATTACCCCAAAAACATCATCCCCTAAGTCAGAATGTCGTGACTGTAGTGGCAGGAGAAACAAACCGTCACATCAGAAAAACTCACACCTGTCGTAAACCTCAAGGTGGTTTTCTTCATTGCCTGGTCACCTGATGTCCACAATCCATTTCTTGTGGAATTAATCTGGCTAGGCGACCCCTGAATCATGGAGGAAAAAGTATCACTCAGCGCACCCTGGGAAACTGTCGGGGTTTGGACAGAGAGATAGAACCCTATGAACGCTGCCTGGTAGTGTAAGTTGATTTGTGGTCCGTGGTCCATAGGTTGCACAGGTTGGAAGTCAATTTTCATTTGGTGCAGCTGTGAAATTCCAGTTCACCACACACTGCAAGTAAATAAGTGGCAGAGACATACTGGGCAAAGGGATTTGGGGCAAACTCTGTTTCAATGCAAAGATCAGTTTCACAGCTTATTTGAAACATTTCTAACTTAAGTAGGCTTGGTCAAGCATCAGTGAGCACGATTTGCAGGATGTGGGGATGTGTTCTCAGCCGTCAGAAGACATCGTCGGATGAAGACAGTGATTGGTTAACAGTCTGAAAAAAGGAAGTCCAGTTTTTGTACAGGATATCAAAAGGTTAAAATTGAACGTCACATAACCCAGAGATGTTGGACCAGTGAACTGTCTGAGGTTCACTGTGTCCAGGGCATGGTACGATAGAAGGCAGGGCCCATCCCTCTCCTTTAACCTTCCTTGACCTGAGTCAGGTAATCACGTACTGCAGGGTGGGCAGGGAGGGTTTTCAAGCTGAAATATTCGACACTGTGGTTCGAACTCACAGCTGCCAGTTCCAGAGAGGGCTTCTCAAGTCATTGAACTTCAACCCTGCAAGTGGTTCGAACTCAAGACTGTTAGCTCAACTGCCAATCATTCTTATCCTTCGACTACAGGCTCCTTGTACATGATAGAGCCAGCTTTACTCAAACATGATGTGGAACCCAAGGTCTGTTATGTTCAGGACTTGACTTTATTTCTTTTTTCTTTTTTTTAAATTTTTAAAAATTTTTATATTTTCAGTTTTCTTCTTCTTCTTCTGCGTTCGATTGAAGCTGGATGCGTCAGACTTGTAACCCGGCCGCCATGATGAAGCCCGCAGTCTTCTCCAGGTCAGAACGGGCTCCCCAAAGCTGCGCCTGGAACTCCGCTCCCCCTGGCCAGGTTTTGTGTCTTCCCCCGACCGTCAGGTTAACAGAGGCACCGGTCGCTTGGGTGGGCCCCTTTGAGGCTAAGGGCCCGGCTCCGTCCCTCCCCGGTTGTCGCTGATAGGGACGACGCCATGACAACAAGGTAGTCTGACGCATGACCATAATCGTTGATGCGTGTGTGTCCTAATTTATCCCCAAAACCTGCGCCGTAGCTGACACACTCCGTCTTCGGCAGGCTGGATGCTTTTGCCATTTAACCCATGGCTGGGGTAAGGCTTGGAGCAGTGTCAGGGCGTATCCACACGCCGGTGGGCCTTCACTCAGTTCCTTCCATTTTGGTGGGGGCCTTACTCCTCCATCTGGACTGGTCTAGCCTGCGGCTTTCCTTGATTGGAGAGGCCGGGATCTAGTTTTGATATAGCGCCAGTATTCCGCTCCCGTGCCACGTTAGTGAAAACAACCTGCCCCATGTCCCCCTGAGGAAACACCCACATTAACGTGGCGAGAAGGTGCGACTACGGTGTTCACCCTTTCTTAATGGAAGAAAGGGATCTTCGCAGGTCATTTTCAGTTTTGATATCAGCATCTTTAAGAGAGAGAGAGAGAGAGAGCATACGGGAGTGATATCAGCATCTTTAAGAGAGAGAGAGAGAGAGAGAGAGAGCATACAGGAGTGATATCAGCATCTTTAAGAGAGAGAGAGAGAGAGACAGCACACGGGAGTGATATCAGCATCTTTAAGAGAGAGAGAGAGAGAGAGACAGCACATGGGAGTGATATTTGTCAGACATTTCAAAGATGACGATCCGTTGCTTTTTTTTAAGGGTGTTTACCCCAGTATAAAGACATTTACAGCTTCTCTTGTGTTGTTTACCCCAGTATAAAGACATTTACAGCTTCTCTTGTGTTGTTTACCCCAGTATAAAGACATTTACAGCTTCTCTTGTGTTGTTTGATTGTCTACAGAGAGACTCTGCCAGAATGTGCATTTTAACAATATTATGTCATTAGTGTCTTTTCACTTGACTTGAACTTCTCAGTGAAACCATACTGCTTCTTTCAAAACTGGTGTGTTAGGCGAGTATTCAGCTGTCTTGGAAGTGGAATTATTCAGTGGATTTACAAACTTTCAAGGCCTTTCTGGCACAGATGTCAGTCTGTGCTGGAGATTGAATTCTGATGTTGCGTTTACATGTTTATGCCTACTGGGATATTTTATGTGAGGGATTTGTGGTGAATAGGTCAGGATTTTCATAAAATGATGTGAATGGTCTGTGTGTATATGTGTGTGTTGGTGTGTGTGTGTGTATAGGTGTGTGTTTGTGTGTGTGTGTGTGTACATGTACGTGCCTGTGTGTGATTACCCATGGATATATATGGAAATGTGTGTATGCATTCTGTATGCACATACGCACTCATGGTCATAATCGCTGGGTTTTTTTTTTTTTTGAGGTGACATTAAACATGACATGAGCGCCTTGTTTTCTTTTCTTTTTACATATGTAATTATTTATTACTTTGAACCAAATTAAGCAAACTTGATGCTTGAGTCAGGGGCAGAAGCTTTTTTTTTTCTTGTAAGGGATGATGGAGAAATACCTGTAATGTCAACGTTGAATGCTCCTGTTGGACTAGTTAAAGTTGGTGAAGGTCACATAACCTGTCTTAAGTCAAGTTGGTGGGCATTCAGACTGACCTTATTTTTATAAGTGGCACACATTTTTTTTTCTTTTTTTTCCCCTCTAATTATCAATAACATTGATAAAGCATGGAATAACATTGATTTCAGTTTTATGTCAGAATAGAAACATGGAAATATCCCTTTCAGTGTGTGTGTTTGTGTGTGCGTGTGTGTGGGCTTGTGTGCATATGAGAGAGAGAGAGTGTGTGTGTGTGTGTGTGTGTGGTGCAAAATGGATTCAGATACCTTGTATACTTTACAACACAGCTGAACAGGGCTTTCATTGTATTGGATTTTCACATTGACGCAGGACGATCTATCACGATTGGTTGCATGCTCTTGAAGTCGGTCATGCAGATGGATATCTTCTTAAAGTGAATGTTTGTACTTTTAAGTCATTAAAGGGCACCCAAATACATAACAGAACAAGATTTATGCAGGCTCTGTGTTATACTGATGGGAGAAATGTGGTCTGTGTATGCAATACCTTGGTGTGTTTGTGTGTTTGGGTTTGCACCTTAACTGGTTGGTTTGTGCTGAGAAGGGCTTTAGGGGAAGGCGTTGGGAGGTGGAGGAGGAATGTGGTGATGGAAAGAGGACAAAGGGGGAAGAGGGGGGGGGGGTGTGTGTGTGTATGCATACATTGTGTCAGCAGGCGAGAGAGTGAGCAGACAGACAAAGTGAGGAGCTAACATGAAACCATGAACGTGTTCAGAGCAGTGGAAGTGACTCTTGATGGAGAATGAATGCATAGACGTTTAGTGGACATGAAGAGGGGTATAAATCAGCAGCAGGCACTTTGGCACACATGCATACACTCATCACACTCCCATGAATGTGGTTTTACTTAGGAATATGCTCACAAATGTGCATGTTTTCACTTACCCTTGTGCATATCCAAGCACGTGTGAATGTAACACATGGGCATGTGTGCACAGATTGCATACTCTGTCCCTGTCTGTCTATCTGTCATTCTCTCTGTCTGTACCTGTCTCTCTCTCGCTGTCTCTCATGAACACACTCACACACACATGCATGCACACACGCACCACAGAGGAGATCAGGATCTAAGAATCCATTTTTATTCTGCTGAGATTTTCAACAATGTACCTAACAAATATCTCTATAGGTCTGTGTGTCTGGTTCATTGTAGCATCCTTTTTTCTTTTCCCCCCAGAGAATACCACTCCACAGCGTTTATTTCACTTGATGTTGTGTTCACACAGTGATCTCCCAGAACTGGTGATTTGACAATCTGAGTCCTGTTCATCGTGGAAAATGAAACAACCAAAAACCTACACTTATCAAACAACAAACAAAAATCTAAACTAATCAAAACAACAACCTAGGAAAAAAAGCAATTGAATAAGAGATGGAATTAAAAAAAATGCACACATCCCTTGATGAACACACACACTCACACAAAAAAGGAAAAAAAAAACCCCTTGGAGTGCATTTTACATCTGTTGCATGTAATTACACCAGGAAAGCTGAATCAGAAACCTAAAGAGAAATAATGCCAATGACATTTTCAGGATTTGAAAAACATCTGCTGTTGCATATAGTTAAGCAGGAAAGCCATATCAGAAACCTACAATCATCAGGAGAAATAATGACAATGACATTTTCAGCCAAGTTAAAAGTAGATGATCATCAAAGAAACATGATGAATTTGAAAAAGAAAAGCTAACTTGTCAGTGGCGGTCTATATAAATATTTGTTGCTTTTTAAAAGTAATTAATGGAGGAAGACAACAACAACAAAAAATCAAAGCAAACATTGAACCTGGGGAGGTGGTGGTGAGAGAGGGGGGGAGGGGGGTGGGGTGGGGGGGGGGGGGGGCATGCTCCCAAATTTAATAAAAGAAGAAGGGGGTGAGTGGGAGGGTGTGCTCATCTTCCAGTGTCCAAACTTTTTGTAAAGAGAAAGATGGGTGGGGTTTTGGGGATCCTTGATTCCCAGTTTTTGGGAGGAGTGTTCTCGAATCTTCCAAATCTCTGATGGGGGAGGGGGGCAACATCCCAACCCTTTTGTTTGCCCAATTAGAGGGACCAAAGGTAATCTGTGTGCACACGCGCGCGCACACACACCACACACACACACACACACACACACACACTGTGTTGCCCTCCACCCGCCACCCCCTTCTTCTTTCGGTTCCGATTCCACTGAATGAATAATATAGATCTGTCGCATGAAATGATTTTCATGTCCATTTTTTTTTCGTGAAATGAGCCATCGTGGTCCTCCCAAACCCTCCCTTCTCAGCGGCATTCTCTCCCTTTCCCTTGACCTCGAACAGCGCCATAGCAACCCAGACAACAGAGCATGCGTGTCGCACGGGAGGAAATGGAACAACTCTGTTGACATGCCACCCGAGAGAGGAAAGAAGATCTAAAGAACTTCAAGAACTATCAAGACTCACTTGCTGCGAAAAGCCATCGGTGACAGTCTCCCTCCAGAAAAAATCCATGTAGGGTTTGAAAGACGATTCAACGATCTGCAGTCACGGAAGGGAAGTAGAAGTGTACGTACGATCAAACTCAGCATCTGTGGCGTTTGCCAAGCACTCCATCACAGAGCGAGCTCCAGGGAGACAGAATTTTGAGTGGCCATGCCGCATATTAAGGAGCCAAGGGAGAAGGAACCTCTGTGGAAGAAATGGGACTACGAGGCCCAGAAAAAAGGGATCCGGAACACGGTGTACTCGGTCAACGGGGATCAGTACACGGGAGATTGGCTGGATAACAAAAAGAATGGTACGTACGTAACATCATCCACCCTCCCCCCCCCCCACACCCCGTCCACTCCCACTCCCATCCACCCTCCTTCCCCCCTCCCCTACCCCCATCCACTGCCTGCCTACGGTTTGTTTAAAGACTCCGATTTTGTTTGTGTTGCAAATTTTTGTTGCACATTCCACCCCTCCCCACCTCTCTCTCTCTCTCTCTCTCTCTCTCTCTCATGATTGCTGTCTCTGTCTTTCAGTTTGTCACACTTTCTGTCCCTTGCTTGTCTCAATCAGGGGCAACTCACTCGGTATAGGACGGCTGCATACAAAACATCAGTGTTGACAACATTTAATAATGAATAATGTGTTTACATTTGCTGTTGACATGTTACTGTAACAGATATTTGCTTTTGCTCCCCCCCACCCCCCATTTTTACAAGAATGCTGTCATAGGTGCTTTAAAAAAAATTGAGCTGGAGGGGGTGAGTTTTTTTTTTTTTTTTTAACCCTCTCCTCATTTGGTGCATGTCTATCTATATTGATCTTGTGTGTGTGTGTGTGTGTGTGTGTGTGTGTGTGTGTGAACGACATGTGTATACATGCATATATTAGTAGAAAAGAGAGGGAGAGAGAGACGTTGACCTTTTATGGAGGGTTGTGTGTGTGTGTGTGCGCGCGCACACGCGTGTGTGTGTGTGTGTGTGTGTGTAGTCAAAGTAGCTGATTCCAAATCTCAACCAATATTGTTGTTGTCAAACACTGATATTTCAATATTTGAATGCTCAGTATTTTTGTGTGTGTTTATTTGCATGTATGTGCAGGTGGATATGCATGTGCACATTTGTTTATTCTTGAATTACATTTCTTTGCATTTAAAGTAATATTAGGCATGTGTGTGTGTGTGTGTGTGTGTGTGTGTGTGTGTGATGTCCATACATGCATGTGATGACGCACAGAGGGAGAGCATGGGACCAAATTTTGAAGTTCCAGTTTCAACAGGGAAGCATAATATACTAGTCCATGTTTTACTGCATCCTATAATCGTTTACATGAGTGCTTGCATCTTTGAATATGCATATGCATGTGCTTGCTTACATATGTATGAGTGCATTACACTGCTGCATGTTTAAAGCCACAAATAGATACGCTTCCTTACAGAGCAAGGAGTGAAGCGTCCATGCACACATCAGGGAAAATCTGCCATTGCAGCTGGGCTGCTCTTTTTGTACTCCTACCATGGCTCGCAAATGTCAGGGCTGAAAGTTTGTGGACAGCACCTGGGTAGAAATTGTTTCGTAACAACAACACGAAAGCTCAGACGAACTGTCAGTTCCATTTTATTACGTTCCTGGGAGCGTCCTGAACTCTCTCAAGTACGTCATAGCTTTTTGTGTTAAGTTGCAAACCAAATAAAATAACAAGTTGCTTCATAATAATAAGTACGATCCTAAACAGAAATGTAGTTCAGAGGCTGATAGTTTGTGAGTAATTATGCATGCGTCTTGCCTCTGTTGATGTCCTCTGTTGTGCTCTTTTCAGGCAAAGGCACATACGTGTGGAAAGACACTGGTTGTATTTACGATGGGGACTGGAAGAAGAACAAACGCAGTGGATTTGGAACGCTAAGTTTTCCTGATGGGAAAGGCAGCTTCACCAAGGAGTACTCAGGAGGGTGGAAAAATGATCTGAGACATGTAAGATACATTGCAAGTACTCATGCACACAGACACTCACAGACACTTGCACCTGCGCACTAACACACACACACACACACACACACACACACACACAAACACACACACACACATACACATGCACACACACACACACACACACACACACACACACACACACACGCACACACACACACACACACACCTTAGAAGAGTATCATTTGATGTGATGATGAGTAGCAATCTCCTAGAAAGCCAGCGACTTGTTTACATCCTGCTTTGATCTAACAAACAAGATTGACCACCCTTGCCACATGCCACCTGTGTCCTAGTGACTAAAGCTGCAATCAAGTGGACTATTCTCAGGTAATGAAGCAAAAAGCTAACAGACAATAAAGCAAACAGATGAACCACAAAATCACTGTTACAGTCAAATTGCTTAATACAGAACCCCCAAGTAAAAACTCTCTGGCTATAAAGACTTATTGTTCTGGAACACTCTTTGTCATTATCCTAGTTTGACCTTCCAGTGAAGACTCCCACCACAAACACATAAAGAGACACAAGCAAGCAAGCCACAATATTCCTCATATTGACATGTAGAAGTTACAGCCATTACCAAGCTAAAGTGTCCATGTTATTGAAGAGTAAACTTGATTTGTTATACAGAATGCTGAAACTGCAGTGAATTCTGGGAGTACTAAAACTGAAAGTATGAATGACATGATGAAATGTTCTGCTGTTGACAGCCTCACACATGTGGTGATACATACATTGATGATTTCACAAATCCAGGTCCCCTTTGCACTAATGCAGTCATGCAGCCATTTTGTGTCAAATATGACAAGAGAAGTGGTTGCTCGTTCTTTGTTTTCATTGTCCTAAATGTTGTTTGCTTTTGCCTGAAGAAGACCCAAGAAGTTGAAATGCATTGTGTTTTGTCCAGAAATCTATTTGTTTGTATTGTCTGGCAGAGCTAATACCCTTTCTTTTAAAGAATATGTTGTCATGCAGGTCTTGCTGCTTTTATTGCTTGTTATACAGGGTTCCAACTCCTCCAACAATTTTTGAAGTACAATGAAAAAAATAATGGGAAAATTTTTTTTCAGAGAAAAAAGAATCAGGGACAAAGAATTTTTTTTTTCAAGTGGCAGTTGAAATCTCGGAGTTCTGGTTGCATGTTCAGTACACTAGTAGATGATGCTGAAGTCACAAATTCTCATGTTCATTGTGAGAAATCCATGGCCATTTTGTCTGACCGGTGGAAGCTAAGGCCTTGGGGAATAGCAACAACATTGTGCTTGGCAAACACTGTCTCAGCATAAACACTGTTGTGGACAGCTGATTGGTAAACACTGTGGGAACAAGTGTCCTGCTTGTGGGTGGCCCGAACAGCTGATTGGTAAACACTGTGGGAACAACGGGTCCTGCTTGTGGGTGGCCCGAACAGCTGATTGGTAAACACTGTGGGAACAACGGGTCCTGCTTGTGGGTGGCCCGAACAGCTGATTGGTAAACACTGTGGGAACAACGGGTCCTGCTTGTGGGTGGCCACCTCCGCCGAACAGCTGATTGGTAAACACTGTGGGAACAACGGGTCCTGCTTGGGTGGCCCGAACAGCTGATTGGTAAACACTGTGGGAACAACTGGTCCTGCTTGTGGGTGGCCTGAACAGCTGACAATACATCACTCCATACTCAGACTGACCTAAGATCGCACCAGCTTGAAAACAAATTTCATATATTTGTCTGAATGAGGGATGGTGTGCCTGGTGAACCTCCTGCAGAACTTCAGGTATTTTGGCTTTTCTTCTGTCGGAACCCTGGTTGTATGAAGTTCCAGCACCATTCTTGATTTCAGTCCCACTCCTGACTGCATCCACAGCTACCACAGCCAGTGTCACAAAGACATCGTAGCAGGATACATTTCAGCCAGTGTCACAAAGACATCCTAGCAGGATAGAATTCAGCCAGTGTCACAAAGACATCCTAGCAGGATAGAATTCAGCCAGTGTCACAAAGACATCGTAGCAGGACAGAATTCAGCCAGTGTCACAAAGACTTGGTAGCAGGATAGAATTCAACCAGTGTCACAAAGACATCCTAGCAGGATAGAATTCAACCAGTGTCACAAAGACATCCTAGCAGGATTAGAATTCAACCAGTGTCACAAAGACATCCTAGCAGCATAGAATTCAGTCTGCAAGTTGACTCAGGGAAATATCTCTAGGTACTGATCTGACAAGGAGACGGCACGCATGGACTGCGGTAACAGACCTCTTTTGCTGTCATTTTCTTTATTCGCTTTTGCTCCCACCATTTAAAGACGCTTAAACGATTTCCTGGAGGGTGTTGTTGATAGAATATACTGTGCAAACAACCAAGCAATGCTTGTGTCTATGTTTCACTGTTTCAGGGTTACGGAACAGAGTTTTACACCAAAGACGAGTACTACGAGGGCGAGTGGTATGCAGGCAAGCGTAGCGGCTGGGGACGTATGTACTACAAGGACGGCAACATCTATGAGGGCGAGTGGTTTGATGACCAGCGCAATGGCCAGGGAATGCTGCGTCTAGGTGAGCAATCGACAGCGGTCCCAGGTTGGCTTGACCGTTCTGCTTCTTTGTGTTGGCTCTTACTTCTTTGATTCAACAATTCACTTCAGTGTTCCAGATCAAAATTCAATTCAGCGTTCCAGATCAAAATTCACTTCAGTGTTCCAGATCAAAATTCACTTCAGTGTTCCAGATCAAAATTCATTTCAGTGTTCCAGATCAAAATTCACTTCAGTGTTCCAGATCAAAATTCACTTCAGTGTTCCAGATCAAAATTCACTTCAGTGTTCCAGATAAAAGCAGCTGTGCTTCTCCAGTGCTCCTACTGAAACAAACTATAATCTGCATGAAAGATTTTGTTTGTTTGTTTCGTTCAGTATTTCCAGCAAACTTTAAAGGAGAAACTCATTTGCTAACAGAGATGAACAGATCTGGAATAGCCTACATATTCAATTGAAGGGTGCACCCTATACGGCTGAGTTTATGAAATCTCTAGATTGTGTGTTTTGAATTGAAGGAGTGACAAACCGCACACAGGTGCAATCAGGTGAGGTCGCTTGAAGGAATGTGATGAAGGACACATCCAGAAGGCTACAAAGCCCAGGCTACGAACAGCCAGTCTCTCTACCACTACCACATTTTGTTCACAGTCTGTGTGGGCTCGAGTGAGGATGGATAGAGGAGCATTTTTACGGTGCATGAATGAGCTGACTATATGCATGGCGTTTATATGTATGTGCTGATATAAAAGGTAGAAAAAAAAAGAGTGAGGGATGATGGACTCCTCGAGGGTTGGGTTATTTCCATGCAACATTCTGTAAGGTGGGAACGCTGCATTCATTTTTCTGGTGCA
>CM065739.1:3398614-3406114 GCA_033310375.1 Conus canariensis
AAGAAACCTAAAAAATTTTTTTAAAAAACACTTGCTGGCATACCCTCACCTGGTGTGTGCACACAGCAATGTACAGGTAGAAAGAAATGTTGATGTCAGATTTTTCATAGCTTTTTGACCTTGAAGACTGATGCACACAGCACACAGAGAAACATGAACAAATATATGTAACCTTAGTGTGGTCATCAGCCTATAAAGTGAGACACGCAAGCAAGCAAGGCACTGTACTCTTCCTGTCAATGCAGGCAGGTGTCACAAGTTGCGACCCTCTGTGGGCTAAACAGTCTCTGTTTAAAAGAGCCACTTCCATTTGTTTTCAACTTTGAATTCTGGGAGGGGCACAACCTAAAGTTACGAAGAAGGTGAATGATTTGTTCTTTCTTCATAGCTCATATACTTGCTGATGTATGTTGATAATTTTGCATGCTACGGTCTGCTTTGAAATAATACGATGAAGGTTGACCTTCATCTTGAACCTGACCTCACGCTGAAATGCCACCTGGCCCAAATGGACCAAGCATCCTTTCTTGTAGTCTGTGGCACCAGCTCCATCATACCTTTCCTTACGGATCAGGCCACCTGGCCCAAATGGACCAGGCATCCTTTCTTGTAGTCTGTGGCACCAGCTCCATCATACCTTTCCTTACGGATCAGGCCACCTGGCCCAAATGGACCAAGCATCCTTTCTTGTAGTCTGTGGCACCACTCCATCAGACCTTTCCTTACGGATCAGGCCACCTGGCCCAAATGGACCAAGCATCCTTTCTTGTAGTCTGTGGCACCAGCTCCATCATACCTTTCCTTACGGATCAGGCCACCTGGCCCAAATGGACCAAGCATCCTTTCTTGTAGTCTGTGGCACCAGCTCCATCAGACCTTTCCTTACAGATCAGGCCACCTGGTCCCAAATGGACCAAGCATCCTTTCTTGTAGTCTGTGGCACCACTCCATCAGACCTTTCCTTACGGATCAGGCCACCTGGCCCAAATGGACCAAGCATCCTTTCTTGTAGTCTGTGGCACCACTCCATCAGACCTTTCCTTACGGATCAGGCCACCTGGCCCAAATGGACCAAGCATCCTTTCTTGTAGTCTGTGGCACCAGCTCCATCATACCTTTCCTTACGGATCAGGCCACCTGGCCCAAATGGACCAAGCATCCTTTCTTGTAGTCTGTGGCACCAGCTCCATCAGACCTTTCCTTACAGATCAGGCCACCTGGTCCAAATGGACCAAGCATCCTTTCTTGTAGTCTGTGGCACCACTCCATCAGACCTTTCCTTACGGATCAGGCCACCTGGCCCAAATGGACCAAGCATCCTTTCTTGTAGTCTGTGGCACCAGCTCCATCAGACCTTTCCTTACGGATCAGGCCACCTGGCCCAAATGGACCAAGCATCCTTTCTGGAACTCTGTTGCATCAGCTCCATCAGACCTTTCCTTGTGGATCAGACCACGAACACGTTGGTGTCTTTCTGCATTCTGTCAAGATTGGATTATTGTAATGGTCTTCTCCATAGTGTACCTGTAGCCTTACTCCCCTCACCTCCATGTGTTAAAAATCGAGCTGACTGCCTCATCTGTAAGGCGCCAAAATGACATCATATATCAGATTTCTTGAAGAAAATTCAGTTACACTGGCTTAAAATTGAGCACAGGATTCAATACAAGTCTACCTGTCTATGTGATAAGAGTATCATACATGAAGTGCTTATCTGTCTTTCTGACTTATTTGAAATACACATTCCTGTCTGTTCCCTTCATTTTTTCCTCAGATCATTGACAGTTTTGAATTCCTTCTTACAGCCAAAAGCAGTGTGGTACTGGAGCATTCTCATTTTCTGAGCGACACTCTGGAACTTAAGACCAGTCCAACTGCATCATGTTCCTTCCTTCCTGACTTTCAAGTCAGCACTTACCGGTTTAAATGCCAGTTTAAAGTCAGATAAAGTCGCTGCTTTCTTCGCACCTGTGGGATGCTGGGTGCTCTGTCAGTGCAAATGTAACCCCCACCCCCTCCCCCACCCCCACCCCCACCCAAATCAGAGCATGAGAGTTATCCCAGGTTCATTTCAACAAGAGACAAACAGGATCAAATCAAAGAAAACAAAGAACATTGAGTTTTACAGAATTTTGTTTATTCCTTCAAACTGAATCCCAAAACAGGAAACTTTACATTTTGATTTCTCAATTATTAACTAAAAATGGAAAAATGCTACAGTCTGATGGACAAAAAAAAATGCAGTTAGGCTGAGGCATTCTACAGGGGATGGAGGACGAAGATCTCAAAAAGCAGATAACATGGTGGTCAGCAGACAGTGAATGAGGAACTGCACCAGCTGTCACGTCATCTTCAACCCTCCATTTTCGTGACGCTAGAACCAGCAGGCAATTCTTTTCCTTATATCTTCTACATTATTTTTTATAGTTTTATTAACTACCACTCATAATAAGAAAAATGATGACCAAAAATGATAATAAAAAATGATACAATAATGAAAAAATAATAAATGAAAGAATGTTTGATTATTTTTAGAACTGTTTCCAAAACATTTTGCTCAAAACGACTGAATACTTAAACTTATCCTAATCGAACTATCATAATGTGTGGTATTGGGAAGGTTACACAAACAGATTGTTCCACACTTCTCAAAGTTCTGTTGTATAACTTCCCCTTTTCTGTCACACTCTTTGACTGTGTTTTTTTTTTCTCTTTTTTTTTTGGTGTCTTTTGTTACTGTTATCCTCTGTTGTTGTTTTTTTTGTGTGTATGTTTGTTTTTTGGTATGTTTGTTTGTTTTTTGGTATGTTTGTTTTGTTGTTGTTTTTTTTTGGTATGTTTGTTTTTTGGTATGTTTGTTTGTTTGTTTTACCTCATTGACCATCCTCCTGTCTTTGTTCTGGGAACTCTTTTTTCCATTGTTTTCTCTGTTGATCACAGTTTGTAACATGTCAACTTATTTTGTCGTTGCTGTGGTCTGATGTTGTGGTGCTGAAGGTGTGCTCACTGTGCAGAGTGGACATTCACTGTCCGTTCTGCGGTGCCTGCATGCCCATTGTCCATATGGCCCTGTACTTTTTGTACTGCTTTTTTTTCTCTGTTATTTCAATTTCAAAATTTTTTCAAATGTGGAAGTTAGAAATTGGATAGAATGGTACCTGCTTTCAGAGCAGCTGGGTTTGGTCTGGCCTGGAGATGTCAGTGGTCTGGCTCCAGTGTTACTCATTGATATGTTTTTGTTTTGGTAAAAGAAAAAAGTTTCTTTCCTTTTTTTTTTTAATCATCTTGTCTGGAGAAGAACAGACCAAACATGTTGCTTCTGATATGGCCATTTCTTTTTTTTTCCATTCATTTGGTGGGTATTGTGGCTCAGCTTTCTTCTTGGCTTTGTTGCAGATTGAACTGGCCAACTCAGAGGGTGTTATAGCCGAGGCTGAAGAGCAGTTTCTCCAAGATCAGGAGTGATGACAGACTGGTGATCTCATGCATTAAAGTCACAACATCCCTGGGTCCCAGCAGTCATGAATTCATCCAGAACCACTGGCAACAAACAGTAGCATCACAGAGAGGGAGGGTGAGGGAGTGGAGAAGTGGGAGGGTGGGAGTGGATCTGGGGGTGGGGGCGGGGATGGGGTAGGGATGGGGGGATGTGGGGAGACAGATAGTAGACGAGAACCTACACATGGAGCCTGATTTTAAGTCTCCTTCTCTGTCATTTGTCCTGGCCTTTCTGGGCTACACTTGGCTTTTGCTTTGTCAGTGAAAAGGAGAACACAACCAGATTTATCTGTGCTACAATTGGCTTTTGCTTTGTCAGTGAAAAGGAGAACACAACCAGATTTATCTGTGCTACAATTGGCTTTTGCTTTGTCAGTGAAAAGGAGAACACAACCAGATTTACAAAGAAAGGGAGAACACAAGAACTTCATGTTGCATCATCATGTTGGATCCCTGCTTTCAACGTGGCTGGGTTTTGTCTGGCCTGAGGGTGTCAGTGGTTATCAATCCATCCTGGATCAATCCAGGATATCAGTCCATGAACTGAAATATAGATGTAGTGAGAGTGTGTCCATGACTGAAAGAAACAGGAGGGACACAGGCGAAAACCATCTGTGGAACTTCCTGTCGGTCCAACAGACAAAAGAAGACAGGCAGGTCACGCTTCCAGACTGTGTACCCACATGGGCGTGGAGACCTGTCTTTGAAGTGCACAGCTGGCATCAAAGATAAACATCAGCACAATATATAAAGCAACATGAGCTGCAATGGTGACCTCAACATCATCAACAGGAACAACAACAACAACAACATCAAACAGAATCTGCATGCTGCTTCATTATCACTGCTTGAGGTATACAGTTCTGTGAGCACATTTATGTTGGTGGTTGGAGAGTGACTTAGTTTGTAAATAGATAAATGAAGGAAGGAAATAAATGGGCAGGACTGACTGAGGATGCAGTACAAATGATGTTAACATCATCATAATTCTACCATGCTCTTCATTTGAATGATGCGTGTCCAAGAAAACACTTGTTATTCCTGTTTGCACATGTCTGGTTCGTTTTTGTAAGTTTGCTAGATGTACATCGTTGATGCTGTTCGGGTAATGTTTTGTTTGGCTGGTTGTTTTTCAAAAATTGTTCTTGTTTTTCAATCCGTGAGTGAAAGATTACATTGGAGTGATCATGTTTCAGATATGTGTGTGAACATTTTTTTTTGCTCATTTCTGTGTGTGTGTATGTGTATAAATGTTGTCACACAAATGCATGTGCATACTTACATTTTGCTGATTTGACTCTGTTTGTATTTGTGAGAACTCTGAGCTCAGCAGAGAAAGAGCACAACAAACTCACTTTAAATATGGATTAATTTCCAAGTTCATGTGCATGTGATACTTTGTCTGCACATCAACATTTTCTGTGTGAACTTCTCATTTTGATTTCAAAATATTCACTAATTTATGTGTGTAAAGCTTCTGTAAGAACAGTGTGTACCTTTTCAGGCATTTGAAACTGTGCTGTCTTAGTCAAAGCTTTTATAAGCTCAGCTTAAGGCCGGTTCAGTGTGTGTGTGGTGTGTGTGTGTGTGTGTGTGTTGACTTTAACTGTCACTCTGGATGCATATTGTGTAACTGAACTTTTGAGAAATCTTTTTGAGTGAGTTTTGTTATCTACTTCACTCTTTTTTTCTTTTTTATACTTTTACATTTCCTTATACTCTAAGTTTATAAATGATAATACATATTGCTTGTTATTCTTTTTTTTTTTTTTTTTTTTAGAAAACATTGTCATAAGTATTCACATAGTATCAAAGGAGAACATGTGCATTGTTTAATCAAGGCGTGTGAATAAATGTTTCAATGATTTACAGAAAGATTTAGTATACTGTGTCGCATGTGTACTTTGAGTGCTTGTGCATGCATGGTGGTGGGGGAGGGGGGGGGGGGGCAATGCATGCATGCATGTGCATGTTTGTGTGTGAATGAGTGAGAGAGAGAGACAGAGACAGAGAGAGAAAGCAAAGGACTATATACATTTTGTTTTTACTGGAGCCTTGGTGTGTGTGTTCATCAGTGGGGTGATGCAGGCGTGTTGATTAGAGAGTTCACGGACGTGAGTGCAAGCCTTGGTGTGAGTGTGAGTGAGTGAGTGAGTGAGTGTGTGTGTGTGTTTTATGTGTGTGTGTATGTGTGTGTGTGTGTGGTTGTGTGTGTGAGTGAGTGTGTGTGTGTATGCATGTGTGTTTGTGTGTGTGTGTGTGCGTCCATGGGTGTGTGTGTGTGAGGGGGGGGGGGGGGAGTTGTTCTTACTGTTATGTATTGTGTGTGTGTGCATGTATATATTGTATTTGATGTTCTTGTTCTTCTTCTTGATCCTAAGTCATTTTCTGAACATTCATGCACAGTCACTACACACACACACACACACACACACCACACACACAAACACACACACACCACAGGCACAAACACAACACATGCACCACACCAAGCGCAATGCGTGCATGCACACACACACACAAACATGGGTGCTCATGTGCTCGCCCACACACACACATAGCACATGCATGCATGTGCACATCCACACCCACACATTGCGCACATACCATGCATTACAACAAAACGCACATGATCATACACAACATATACATGTGTACACGCCCACATGCAAAGACACACATATACACACATTATATGTACACAAACATATGCAGATACACTCACACAAACCCACAAATCACACACACACACATGCACACGCACTTCTGCACATGCACACACACATGCACACATAGACGCAGGCATAACACGTGCGCCACACACACACACACCACGCACGCACACATGCGCACATACATACACAAGCACGCACACACGCTTGCACATGCACACACACACACACACACACACACACACACACATGGGCCTGTGCACACACATCCATAAACACACATGTGTACATTCATTATACATACATAAAAAAAAAGACACAACCAATGTTAGGTAGGCACCCGAGGTCTGACCAGCGCTTTGGGTAAATGCATAGGTCAGACCTCTGCTAAGTCGTAGCCACGAGATTCTCTTCTTTAATTCTCTCATCTTGGTTGTTAACTCATTTATCCATCAGTTTAAAATAATGCACAGTGTAGTCTCAAAACTTAGCGGATGTGGTGTAGCGTATATGGACTAGTCCGCACGCAGTGACGCCTCCTTGATGAAACTGAAACTGAAACCTAAGGTATGAGCAGACAGGGTGACTTCATGTCCATTGTCATGACAACAATATGTCACTGCCATACTTCAGAAAGAAAGACGAAAATAAAGCTCAAAATCTTCTTTCTCTCTGTCCGTCTGTCTGTCTGTCTGTCTGTCTCACACACACACACACACACACACACACACGCACACACGCACACCACATGCTCACATATGCGCACGCATGCGCGCGAGCGCAAGCGTGCACACACACCACACACACACACACACACACACACACACACACGCACACACACCATCTACATGAACATATGCAAAAGCCTCAGACACCGAAAACATGTTTGCATAAGTTTACTTCGGTACTGTTACAGAGGACAGATAATAGTCGGATTAAACTTGGGATGACACTCGATTTAACTCCACAGATTTTGGAGCGCGGCTGACAGGAAAGATTCAGTTCCCAGTCATGTAAGTGGTTAGGAAAGGGGACAGCTTGACCTGACTTGGGTTTCCTCCCTTTGGGGAACGGAGGAGGGTTTTGTTTCCTCCCTTTGGGGAATGGAGGAGGGTTTGGTTTCCTCCCTTTGGGGAATGGAGGAGGGGAAGCGACTTGAACCAGTCATACTTTGACATGAGATGGAGTGATGTGAATCGTGTCTCTGGGGGGCCTTACAACCGGACAGATGTGATAGCTGTTAATAGCTTTATATTATGTGCTCTATTCTAAAGGGGACAATAAACCAGAGAAGTTTCATGTGAATAGCCTGATGCGTGATTGATGCTTA
>CM065739.1:3411114-3424522 GCA_033310375.1 Conus canariensis
GGATGTGTCCCTCACCACTAATCTACATTGGAAAAAAAAAAATCTACAGGAATGACCTGATGGGGGTGTGAATTAGGAATTCAGCAATTTGTAGTAAAACCTTTGTGTCATATAATAAATCATCTATGTTTTCTTCCGAAACATTCTTTGCTGTGACTGAATCAGGTAGAAAACATCGGAGACTTTTACAATGGAATAAAATGTGATTAACTGTGATTTGTGCACCACACAGGCAATATACATTTTTGGAGAATTTTGTTTTTAAAGCGTTAATTTTTAGGCAGAAAAAAGGGAAGTTACAAGTCTAGAATAATATAACAGTGCATTTGACAACTTTCTCGATACAATTTCCAACGGACCTGCAGCTGTATTTTGTGTTAGAGTCTTTTCATCAGAACGTCTGCTAAATTTTTTCCATGCTGTTGTTTCTAGCAGCCTGTAATTTTCATGGAGTGACAAAGGAAGTGTCATGTCTACAGTCTTCTCTAAATCTTTTGCGCCTCTTTTAGCAGCTCTGTCGGCCATTTCGTTTCCATTTATGTTACAGTGCGAAGGCACCCAACAGAACTCAATGTCTGTGCCTTTAGCCGACAAGCAATGTAATAAATAATAAATTTCGTACATAAGGTCAGGCCGTGTATCGGTACTGAAGGAGTTCAGTGAACATAAAACCGATTTAGAATCCACCAATATCACAGTTCTAAATACTGTCATTGGAAAGTTCACCAAGAATTCTAAAGCAAGCATGATGGCTGTCAATTCGGCTGTAAAAATTGACAGTTTTTTGCCGATGTAGAAACATTTTTCAATTTTCAGTGCCGGTATGACAAAGGCCGCACCAACATTATAATTGTCAAGTACGGAGCCGTCTGTAAAAACCTGAAGATGATTTTGATATTTTTCATAGATACGTGTTTTTGCAATTGAATTCATAACATTTATATTTTCTTCTTTTCTCAATTTAGAATAGCTGATATCATATGACGGTTTTAATGTTTCCCATCGTTGTACAGGCGCGAATGATGGTCTTATTGACATGTCTTTGATGCTTATTCCTGAACTTTCAATTAAATTAGAAGTATATGTTGCTATTGTCATTAGCGACGATATAATGTTTGCCCTTTTAGGAAAATCACACTCAGTTCTTAGTTTCAATTCTTCCCCAATGAAATTTTCACTTGTACTTGCTCTCAACACAAATTTTGAAGTAGCAAGTTCACGATAATCATCAAGCGGTAAGATTCCAGCTGCTCTGTATGTTTCTTTGTTTGACGCATGACTCGGAAGGCCGTGTGTGTGTGTGTGTGTGTGTGTGGTGTGTGTGCGTGTGTGTGTGTGTGTGTGTGTGTGTGTGTGTGTGTGCTGTGCGCGCGCGCGCGGGTGTGTGTGTGTGTTTTCGTCTGTTCACAGTCTTTGTAGGAATGTTCGTAATTCATTAGAAGATGTTTACATACGTGCATTGAATGATGCTTTTAAATCTAGCGATAAATGTTTATTTTATAGGAATTTAAAACAGAGTTTTGCCGTGAAAAATCTATTGAAATGTTGCCTTGATGTTTATCTACACCCACAAATTCGGTTTCGCTGTGGTAATCATAAACCCACGATAGAAACTGGCAGACGATTTGGAATATTTCACGATGAACGATTCTGTCGGGACTGCGACCAGAATGACCTTGGTGATGAATTTCATTTTGTAATTAAATGCACCAAATATGACGATATTAGAAATCACTTTATACCAAGAAAATTTGCATGTATAAAGCCCGTATTTAACTATGGTTATTTGCTCTGTGGTGGTAAAAAAAGCGTTGCTAAACTTAGCGAAGTTTCTAAAACTTAGTAAAGTTGTGTAACATTATATTCAGTGTGTTAATCATCGGGAAAATTTGGATGTTTGATGTGTTTCATTTACATTTGTTTGATTTGTTTAAAATCCTCCACGCCCCCAAAGGGGTCACAGGATTAAAATCTTTGAATCTCTTTGTGTGTGTGTGTGTGTGTGTGTGTGTGTGTGTGTGTGTGTGTGGTGTGTGTGTGTGAAAAGAAACAGTTGTTGACAAATTAATACATTTTTTGCTCGCACTAGCAGAGTTGTTATTGTAGCTGATCCTAGTTGCAGAACAATTTCAGTACGTTAACACTAACGAACATTTCAGACGTATGATAATGAATGACAAGTAGAAAAGCGAGGGCAGACTTCCTCAAAAGTCGAACAGAAAGAGATGGGAGTTATTTCCCATGATACTTTCTCGTCTGGCGTGGGAAGAGGTTCATGACTTGCGCGAGAGCATGAGACTCCAACAAAAAGCAAAATGTGGAAAAGCGAGGTGAGATACATATCCTGTAATTTACTCATCTTTGGACTTTTCCAGAACCGCCATGCAGGTCCTAATCAGAAGGATAGTGGGCTCAACCAGCTGCTTCAACAAGACATGCTTCGCGTGTTTTACTCATCAAGTTCGTCACAGTGCGTCGTACGCCCAAACTGATGACGTTGTGTCGAGGACGAGTGACGTCAAACCTTTTGAGGCCCTTCCAGGTCCGAGGGGAATCAAGGCAGTCCCTTTTGTTGGTACAATGTTCATGATGAAACCTTTCGGTGAGGAACTGTACTCTCTCTCTCTCTCTCTCTCTCTCTCTCTCTCTCTCTCTCTCTCTCTCTCTCTCATTTTTTTTTTCCATTTTCTTTTTCATTTGATGTTCCATTATGACTGCATGACCGCTCTGTATGTTTGCTTTCATACATTATTTCATGCCACTGCATGTTGTAGTCCTTACTCAGGGTGGATGTAAGAAAGTGTGTCAGGCTTGTCTATTATCCTCGTAAATAAAAAAAAAATTCTATCTCATCTTGTCTCTCTCGTTAGAACGTTGAATCTTTTTATTTTTTTTAAATTTTTATCAGAAACATTTACATTTTATAAGAAACATTTACATTTTAAGTCTCAATGATTTGATTTTTTCGATTAAAATCATTAACGTCCATTCGCCAAGTCTTCTTTAAACCATACATTGAATACACCGTCTGCGCATGCAACCTATTCCATTCAACGGCTCACCCCCACTCCCGCTGTTTCCCCTCCTTTCTGACCCCCCACCCCCCATCTACCATCCTCTCTCCCTCATCCCCACCTCTCTCTCTCTCTCTCTCTCTCTCTCTCTCTTTTTTGTTCGTTTGTTTTGGCTCCTTCTATTTGATTACCTCCTATGTCATTTATTACGTTTTTGAATAGTCTGCTTGTCGGTGTAGAATTACATTACAGTGTTGCTATGCTGAATCGTCAGTATGAATGGTGTGTGTTGAACTGTATGCATGACAAGGACAGATTGTAAGACTAAGCTATGGCCTAACTCTCCGTCCTTGCGTATTGCATCTCTCTCTCTCTCTCTCTCTCTTCTCTCTCTCTCTCTCTCTCTCTCTCTCTCTCTCTCTCTTCTGTCATTGGATTCTTTTCTCGTGTTTAGTGACATGTACATCCCCCTTCAGTAAGGGGCCTAGGCCGAATAAAAATGTTGAGCCTTTTGATTCTCCCCCCCCCCCCCCCCCCCTTCTCTCTCTCCGCCTGTCTGCCTGCCTGCCTGTGTGTCTGTCTGTCTGTCTGTCTCTTGAACGATTCTTTTGACATAGACAAGAATATACCCTCTGCTGTGGTCTGCGGTGGAGTTTTACGGGTAGGCCAACTTGTTTCTGCTGTTGCGGCTATACTGATATGTACAAGAAGACACATCAGGTCTTGTTGCCAAGGCCCGACTCGGTCTGTCTGCCTGTCTGTCTCTGTCTGTGTGTCTGCTTGTCTGTCTCTGTCTCTGTCTGTATGTCCGCCTGTCAGTCTGTCTATCGCTGTCTCTGTCTGTCTGCCTGTCCGTCTCTATCTCTCTCTCTCTCCCTCCCTCGATTATTTTCTTTTGGTATACCCTCCAGTATGGTCTCTAGTGTTCCTAGAAAGCCTGCTTCAACTTGTTCAAGTTCGGCGATTTCATGTGCTGTTTACGAAGGTCTGCTGTGCTCTTCTCTGACTGTCTGTCTGTCTGTCTGTCTGTCTCTCCTCTCTCTCTCTCTCTCTCTCTCTCTCTCTCTCTCTCTCTCTCTCTCTCTCTCTCTCTCTCTCCAGCCGTACCTTTAACAACAGATGAAAAACCAAAAGCGCTGAACATACTTCCTCTGAGTAAGCAATTGGAATTCAACAAGGTATCATTCATTTTTACAATCTCGATAGATACTACGCCATGTTATATTAATGCCCTTTTTACAAGACAGAACAGCTCTTCTGGCTCGAAGGAAATTCATTCTCCCCTACCCACAAATTGATCAATACGAAACAAGCGTAGCTTACTCTGGACCATATATCTGGAACTCACTTCCACCGAGTCTTCAAAATACGAATACGTTAACACTTTTCAAGAACCATTTACGTAAATATTTTATGTCTCAATAATTGGATTATTCGGTTAAAACCATTAGCGTCCATTCACAAAGTCTTCTGTAAACCATACTTTGAAAGGTTTACAGAAGACTTTGTGAATGGACGTCTAGACATATAACCTACTCCATTAAATTGCTCATCCCCACTCCCGCTCTGTCTACCATCCCTCTTCTCCTCCCCCTACCTATCATTCCCTCCTCCCCCCCCCCCACCCCCACCCTCCCGCTCCTGCGACCTCTCTCGCAGCAGTTTTGTTTGCTTGTATGTTTGATTGTTTGTTTCATTCTGTTTGACTATCCACCGTGTCACTATTATGTTTATGAATAGTCTGCTTATCATTGTAGAATGAGATTACAGTGTTGCTTTGTGCAATTGTCAGTATGAATGATATGTGTTGAAATAATGTATGCACGACAAGGACAGATTGTAAGACTAGGCTTTGACCTAAAATCTTCATCCTTGCGTATTAAAGATCAATCAGTCAATCAATCAATCAATCTCTCTCTCTCTCTCTCTCTCTCTCTCTCTCTATCTCACACACACACACACACACACACACACACACACACACACACACACACACACACACACACACATTGCTTTTTCACCACGAGGTTTTTTTTTTTTTTTTGTCTTTTTCTTTTTAACCGTCTTGAATCAAACTCCGTTAGACTCACTGACTAAGTGACTTCAAAAGATGAATCAATAATGTGTCAAATATTGATGGAAAATGTATCATGAAAACACGTCACCGCCTTCACGCTGTTCGTGACGCAGTCTTGGTACACGTCATTTCTCGGTCACCCAGGACCGTACACAGTGGACACTCTAGGGCAGATGCTCAACCAGTTCCACGAGGACTATGGACCTATCTTCCGCGCGCGGATGGGACGAGATTGGATCGTGTACGTGGAGAGACTGGAGGACATTGAGAAGTGCTTCCGGTCAGAGGGCGCATGCCCACGAAGGCCGCTTATCACTCTGCACAAGGTTTATCAGGAGAGGAGTGGTCTGCCCTACTCTCTGACCACACTGTGAGTGGGTTGCCACTCTACGTACAGAATGGTCAAACCATGTGTTGTCTTCCGCTCTCTGTCTCTCTCTGTCTCTGTGTGTCTGTTTGTTTGTCTTGTCTGTCTGTCTGTCTGTCTGTCTCTCTCTCTCTCTCTCTCTCTCTCTCTCTCTCTCCCTCTGTGTGTGTGTGTGTGTGTGTGTGTGTGTGTGTGTGTGTGTGTGTTAGGGAGGGAAGGAAGGAAGATAGTGGAAGGATGTGAGGGGTTAAAGGCAGAGGAACGCGGGGGGGGGGGGGGGGGGGGGGGGCAGTTGGCGTGGGGAAAAGGTAGATACACAAATACGCCACCAGAAAAATCATATCTTTTAAACCTCGAAAGAAGAGAGCAACTATTTGCTCTGTTCTTCGATGTTCAAAAGACATTTAAAGGTATGTCTTTTCTGTAGTGTACTTTCTTCTTTTTTTTAAAGTTTGTAAGTTATGCCCTCTTTTGGTGGAATACTTTGGATTTTTTTTTTCTCTTTTGAGACAGACGACAGTGTGTCAGGTATGACTCTTACCTGTGATGTCTCGTAGTTTTATTGCACAACCTTAATCTTGATTTTGCTTACGGCTTGCAGCCAAAAATGTCTGTACATGTCTTTCAGTTTATTTCCCCTTTTGAAGAGCATATTTTAGTCTGTGTAAATGGTAAATGATTTTCCCGAACATAGTTTAGTCCAGTATTTTAAAACATTTCATGGACAAATCTAAACCAAAGATTGTTGTTCTCTCTCTCTCTCTCTCTCTCTCTCTCTCTCTCTCTCTCTCTCTCTCTCTGTGTGTGTGTGTGTGTGTGTGTGTGTGTGTGTGTGTGTGTGTGGTGTGACTTTGGACTCTGAATGTTCAAAATACCATATTTCCAGAGAAGGGGAGGCATGGAAGAAGTTGCGCACACCACTGAACCACCGCATGAACCGTCCGTCCTCCGCCAGTTACTATCTGCCTGCCCAGAACGAGGTTGCAGACGACTTTGTCGCCATTTTGGGAAGTAATTCACTGACACCGGCACAGCTGCAGCAACTGTTCTTCAGATACGCCGCAGAAAGTAAAAGAACATTTTGGACAGGGAGGGGGGGGGGGGGGGGGGGGGGGGGGGGTGAGGGAGGAGCGGGCGTGAAGGAGCGGCGGTGGGTGTTAGTTCACCAATGTTCACGATCACTGAAACAATTAAGGATGATAAACAGTATCGCGACCTGCAGTTGCAGTAGCAGCAGGATAAAGAAAACAAAAAGCAAACCAGGCAGACCTTGTTTGTCACAAACTCTCTCTCTCTCTCTCTCTCTCTCTCTCTCTCTCTCTCTCTCTCTCTCTCTCTCTCTCTTGTTATTGGTCGGTTTGTCCTTCTCTCCTTAATTCTCCAACAGTGAGTATAAACATCATCAAGAGTAACCAAAACAACGATCACTGACTTTCCTACGCCTCGAATAACGACAACAGAGGGTGCTTAGAGTTGATTTCATTTGCGCCTTATAAATATCATAATAATTATTAATTATTATTATTAACAGCAGAGGTTTCAGAACTATTCTCTGCCGCAAGCCATCATTATCCAGTCTTCTGCGCATGCTCCGAAAGTCTTCCAAAAGCTACATCTGCTCGAAATGCTGTTTGAAGTATCTCTTGGTGACCAAGTCAATATAGCCAGTTCAAGTGACTAGTACAGAAACAAAAGGACAGACTACTCCAGTAAAATGACTACAGATAGAAATGGCACAGCGGCCATGTGGAGGGAAACTAAGCACTGGTTAGACCAGTACTGGAATATGGTTGCTCAGTTTGGGATCCTTACAATCTAAAGGACATTGATAACCTCGAAAAGATTCAGAAGAGAACAGCACGGTTCGTAACAGGGAACCATATCAGAGAGAAAGGGAATACTAGGAACACATGAGGAAATTAGAATAGAAACCCTCAGAAGAGAGAAGAGCTTTTATTAAACTTAATACCTTCTTCAAAGGCAGAGCTAAACTAATTGATATCCCAATGGAACAACTAGTATTGAATAAAAGTAGCACCAGGAGTGGCGGTCAATCTTATGCCATACCTGCATCAAATATTGACAGCCATTTACATTCATTTTATCCTAGTTCTGTAAGGCTGTGGAACTCACTGCCGGGTGCCATCAAGATTGCCACAAATGCAGTCTCATTTAAAACTCAAATTGATATGACAGTCTTGAGATCTGCATATTGACTGATTTTTCTATTTTAACTTCCCCAGATATTTTGTGGTTACCTAGGCCTTAACCTGGCCATTGCTTTTAATTTTTTAATATTATGTGCGACCCCTTGTTGCCAAATTTTGCTCCAGGGGCCAACAGGCTGAGTCGCACTTTCTTTTTAACATGCGCGCTGATGACCTACTCATTTTTGAGTGAACCAGTTTTTTAGGAAGAAGAAGAAGAAGAAGAAGAAGAAGAAGAAGAAGAAACACTGTTATTCACAAACAGCGAACAGGGTCACGATGGTTGACGACACTGTTATTCGCAAAAGGAAAACAGTCATGATGGTCGACATCACTGTTATTCACAAAAAGAAAACAGGTCGACAACACTGTTATTCACAAACAGAAAACAGAGTCACTATGGTCGACAGCACTGTTATTCACAAAAAGAAAACAGGTCGACAACACTGTTATTCACAAAAAGAACACAGGTCGACAGTACTGTTATTCACAAAAAGAAAACAGAGTCATTATGGTCGACAGCATTATTATTCACAAAAAGAAAACAGGTCGACAGCACTGTTATTCACAAAAAGAACAATCACTAAGTCGACAGTACTGTATCAGAAAAAGTAAACAGAGTCCTATGTCGACAACATGTTATTCACAAAAAGAAAACAGAGTCATTATGGTCGACAGCATTATTATTCACAAAAAGAAAACAGGTCGCAGATGTATTCACAACAGAAAACAGACTCACTATATCGACAGTATGTATTCAGAAAAAGTAAACAGAGACACTATGGTCGACAACACTGTTATTCACAAAAAGAAAACAGAGTCACTATGGTTGACAACACTGTTATTCACAAACAGCGAACAGTCACGATGGTCGACAACACCGCTATTCACAAACAGCGAACAGAGTCAAGATGGTCGACAGCACTGCTATTCACAAAAAGCAAACAGAATCACGATGGTCGACAACACTGCTATTCACAAACAGCGAACAGAGCCAGGATGGTCGACAACACTGCTGTTCAAAAAAAGCAAACAGAGTCACGATGGTCGACAAGAAACCTCACTCCTGATAGGTTTAACACACATATCGTGCCTCAACAGACATTATCAGTCGAACTTCACTGTCTGTGGGAGGTTCCAATGAATGCACATCTGCATCTCCACTGATCTTGTTTTGCAAAGAGACACTGGAACATTTCATAATCAAGCATTCTCGTGCTATACATGAACTAGGAGCTTGCAGGGTATCTAGAGAATTAGGATGCATTTATACCAGTGTTCAAGTACTTCGGCTGTTCGGGTGATCCCTGGAGTCTTTTAGCCAGGGTTCGACAACAACAACAACAAAAAGATTCATGGGTATTGATGATACTGCATTGACTCTCAAACGCTCTGCCTCAAAGTTATGCGTTGAAACTGTCTTCCCTTAAGCGCTTAAAAATGCCGAAGCAGTCCGCCTTATTCCGAAATCAAATGGCTCGTTATTTCCATAGCCTTTCTTTCAGAGCTATCCTCACCCCTCCAGAGACTCGTACACAAACAATTCAGCTCTTAGAAAGAACTCAAGTTTTCACCATCTCTAATCTGAGTGAATGCAAGTGGCCCATGGCTTTTAAGTATAAACAATCACAAATGCAGGAGTTGTCTTTATTGACATCAAAAGGCTTTTGATTTTGCTGAAGATTGTATTTTTGAAGATAGCGGTCGTCTGTTCGAACCATTTTTCCCCACGATCTCATTCTTCCGGTCATGGTGAAACGACGGACCTAGGTTTGTATTTCGTTATGGCAACACTTCTTCTCCAGCCTCGGCCAGTCGTGGATTCCCCCACGGCACAGTGTTAGGTCCTATCTTCTTCTCCATATTTATCAGTGATTTACCATGATCCAGATCAAACCAGACAGTTACAGCAGATTTCTTTGCTGACGCGCGCTGGTGAAATCAATCTACAAACAATGAAAAACAAAATGAGGAAAGTGTTGATGAAGTGTCAGGATGGAATGATTCAAACTCAGTAGTATTGTGCAGAAGTGTCAGGATGGAATGATTCAAACTCAGTAGTATTGTGCACTGCCAAAACTAAACCTATGATTACACTCATCGCCAAAAACGTCTTTCAGAACAGAACTGTTTGCACAAGTTCAGATAAGTCAACCCAGTGATTTATAATGCTGTCAGTGAAAGAACTAACATTTTTATTTCAATATCGTATTTTTCATCCAGTTTCCCACTTCTACCTCTTCCCCCCTCCAAACCCAATCCCTTAAGCAATTTTCATAGAAACTGAGAATTGTTCACACACACTGCCCCCCCCCCCCCCCCCCCCCCCCCCCCCCCCCCCCGGCAACATGTTTACTTCTGTTGTTTGTTGTCGTCTTCCGGCCTGTAGAAGACGAACAGGTCAAGAATTGCCTTCCTGCCCAAGATACATAGCACAGGTAATCAATAAACTCAGGTTACACACATGGAACACAAAATTCTCTCCTAATGTTAGGTGTATATGTGAGGGAAGAATGTCTGTCCATCACATACTACGAGACTATCCAACTTTCACAGGCTGATACAAATGAAAAGGTATGAAGACTGCATATTTTGAAAGCATTAACTGTATTTTATATGACACATGCATTACGGACATCGCACACGTTATTGCCTAGTGACAGTTACGCAGACTGTTGTGATTTAAAAAACAATCTAGATTCTAATATGTGAAGGACAGAGATGATAGAAAATGACCAGAGACAGTAGGCCTGACATCTCGATGATCTCTGTTGCCTTTTCACATCGTCTATTATCACCGATGATGAACAGACGTTGAAATAACCACTGAACTGAACTGAATCGATGCCCCATCTTGTTGACGTTCCATGCAGACTTTGAGCAAACCTGGTAAGGTTCTTGTGGTGCCTGTAAGTAGCCAGAGAGAGGCCTCCGCAAGCTCCACCAAGTACCTTAATGAACACATCCACCCTCAATCTCATACCCTCCCCTGCGTCATCCATAGCCTTTTGCAGGTATCGGGGTGGTGTGCTTCAACCGACGATTGGGTATTTTGGATCGTGGGTTCGAGTCTCAGCCGGGTGGTCAGACGTTGCTGAGGTGTTTCCAGACCAACCTGCGGTGCACCGGGGCAGCCATGATGGGACGTGAGTTCAAGTACCTGGTCTACAGAGACTCCTTCTACCGCGCCTTCCAACGGGCCACGGATCACATAGTGAAGTGTGTGTGTGTGTGTGTGTGTGTGTGTGTGTGTGTGTGTGTGTGTGTGTGTGTGTGTGTTTCGAGAGAGAGAGAGAGAGAGAGAGAGACAGACAGACAGACAGACAGACAGACAGGCAGACAGAGAGACAGACAGACATTATGTGTACACGTGTGTGTAAGTGCATCGGATGCGTGAAGCGGTAAAGAGACATAATGATACTGTAAATGGTCCTTAACTTGTTGCCGGTAAATAGCAATGTCACATCCTCACAAAGATGCCATGAAAATGAGAAAGAATACAACAACAACACACACAACACACACACACACACACCACACACACACACACACACACACACACACTTTATGTAAAGTAGTTGTTGTTCTGACACAGGGGCGGATTACAAGAGATGAGGGAGATGTTTGCAGAGTTTCCAGGACTTCTCTCTACTCAGCCCCTCCCCCTACTCAGCCCCTCCCTCCCCCCCCTACTCTGTCCCTCCATTCCTCTCCCACTTCCCGGCACCGTTCTCAAAGACAAAATATAAAAATAAAAAAAAAGATATAAAAGAAACGAAAAAAAAAAGAAAGAGTCCTAAAGTAGGTTTCGAACAAATTTACAACAAAACAAACAACAAAACAGTCATGTAGTTTTGTTCGGATGGCGTTGATTAGAAGGTCCTCACCCCCACCCCATCCCCCCATCCCTACTCCCCTCCCCACCCCACCCACGCCCCCCAGCATCACCGACATCTCCAGTGGCCGTCAGCTGTGGTGGTGGTGGTGAACAAGGCCTTCCTTCCGCTCCCCGTCCTCTGCGATCCGTCCCCCCTGTCCGCTTCTTCCATTGTAGTGGACCTGGACTGTCTGCAGCAGACACACCAAACAGCTCAACCATTTCACATGTCTCTGCAGCCTCCTACACGTCAAGTGGCAGGACAAAACCCCAGACACTGAGGTCTTGGAAAGATCCAGCATTCCCAGCATCTACACTCTCCTTCAGAAATCCCGAGCCAGATGGGCTGGCCACATCGTCAGAATCCCAGATAGTCGACTGCCAAAACAACTGCTGTACGGAGAACTGAGTCAGGGCAAGCGCAAAGTTGGGGGGGGGGGGGGGGGGGGGGGGGGGGGGGGAGGGGGGGCAGAAGAAACGTTTCAAGGACTGCCTCAAAGTGTACCTCAAAGGCGTGGACATCAACCTCAACATCTGGGAGTCGCTTGCCCTGGACCGCCCAGCCTGGCAAAGCAGCATCACAAAGGGTGCATGTACATCAGAGAAGAGACGCACAGCAGAAGCTGAGAGAAAGCGAGCCGCGCGCAAGGCCAGAGCTACCTCCACCTCCACTGTAGCACCCACCCACATGTGTCCCACATGTGGGCGTTCCTTCCGGGCCCAGATCGGCCTCACCAGCCACCTGCGGACCCACACTCAGCAATCTTCCATCTGAGATTGAAGTCATGGTCATCTTCGAAATCGAAGGACGAACAACAACGGACATGACAATGGGAGTGACAAAGACGCTTTGACAAAATGGCCCCTCCCCATTCCCCCCCCCCCCCCCCCCCCCCCCCCCCCCCCCCCCCCCCCCCCCCCCCCCCCCCGCCCCCCTCCACCGTGACACCCCCGGGGTGCATAACTTAAAAACTTCGGGAAAATACTGTGGTTTCCCAAAGGGTTGACCCCCCCCCCCCCCCCCCCAATTGCTCCTTTGGGAAATCATGCAAAATTAAGTTTGAACGCTTAGGTCATCCAGATTTCCTGAAAATTTTTTTTTTTTTTAAAGAAAATTTTGAAGTAACTTGGGGGTTAACATGGCAAAAAAATTTTTCAAGAAGATGTTAGGAGGTGTGCGGTGCGGTTTTGCTGTCTGACTCCGCTCTCAAAAGTTTGGGTGGTGAATAATTTTCCCCACGCACACCCACACCAAAGACATGGATACCAGGGAAAAAAGAGTTAGATTTTTTTTCTTTATAATTAGCTGTGAACCATCAAAAATACATTCTGTGAATGGGACAAAACAATACACTCACTAATACATATAGATCAAATATCCAATAATAGGGAATTCGTATCGTTCAGCAAATCATGTAATATCTTTATATACCCCAGATCTTGCCCGGGGCCGTCCCCAGGTTTTACATATGCAGTCCAACACATCGGTTCCACAGTCCCAAGCCCATCTACAACATAAAAAAAGCAAATAAGGAAACCCCGGTCCCCCCCAAAAAGCACAGCCCTTCACCCCAAAAACAAACGATGGAAAAAGGGAAAAAACGGGTTCCACACAAAAGCAAATAAATCACGTCAAACTACAGAAGAAAACCGCAAATTCACAAGCACAGCAATCCGAAGAAGACCGCAAATTTATGACGCAAAACCATTTGAAGAAGAACCGCAGATTCACAAAGCACAAATTCAAGAAGAAAAGCCGCGATCTAAAGCACAGTAAACATAGAGAATGTAGATTAAAAAGGGCCCCCAACCCAAAATTTTTATCCCCCGGAGAAAAAACGATTTCAGCAAAGTCCCAAAAAACCC
>CM065739.1:3429622-3439622 GCA_033310375.1 Conus canariensis
ACAGTTTAAAAAAAAAGAAAAGCTAGTAATCTCAGGATAACACGTGCTTTCCCTAGTCTCACTATCGTCTTCTTTACACGCCAGCGCGCTGCCATACTGCCCAGCCACCAAAGTCCCCACACTGCTGAACCGTGTACGCTCTTTTCACGGGTCAATGCAGGAGGCGTGTGGCCTTCACCTTGCCAGCAGCAACAGCGCCTTCTCCGATTTGAAGTCCTGTGGCCTCCCCCCCCCCCCCCCCTCCCCTTCCCCCCTTTATCCCGCCCGCTCTCACTCTCCCTTCCTCGCCACTGCTACTTCTCGACAAGTTGTTACTACTCTTCTCAGCATGTTCCGCCGACACATCACAGAAGCACGATCTCTGCCCCACCACCCTACACCCCCACCACCCTACACCCCCCCCCTCCCCCCCATCCCCGGCCATTATTTTTCCATCTTGTGTTGCTCTGACCGCCTACTCCTGAACCCCCACCCCCTTAAGCTTCCTTTTCCCTCCCCCCCCCCTCCCAAGTCTCTCTCTCTCTCGCTCGAACGCGAAAAGAAAAGCCCATCCTAGTTTAATCCTAGTAAAAAACTACACTTCAACGGCTTTCGGAACTCCTTCTCTTCAAGTCTTCTCCTATCCCACCCCAAAACCCCAATCCCATTTTCTGCAGAACATAACAGATCCAAGCTATTTACAGCCAAGCCGACCACGGGCGCTGTACCTGGGCAGGGGAAGATGGTGTTATACTGAGGCCCTGCTAGGCAGGGGAAGATGGTGTTATACTGCGGCCCTGCTAGGCAGGGGAAGATGGTGTTATACTGCGGCCCTGCTAGGCAGGGGAAGATGGTGTTATACTGAGGCCCTGCTAGGCAGGGGGCGATATGCTGTTATACTGAGGCCCTGCTAGGCAGGGGAGATGCTGTTATACTGAGGCCCTGCTAGGCAGGGGAAGATGGTGTTATCCTGAGGCCCTGCTTGGCAGGGAAAGATGCTGTTATACTGAGGCCCTGCTAGGCTGGGGAGATGCTGTTATACTGAGGCCCTGCTAGGCAGGGGAAGATGCTGTTATACTGAGGCCCTGCTAGGCAGGGAAAGATGCTGTTACACTGACGCCCTGCTAGGCAGGGGAAGATGCTGTTATACTGAGACCCTGCTAGGCAGTGAAAGATGCTGTTATACTGAGGCCCTACTAGACAGGGAAAGATGCTGTTATACTGAGGCCCTGCTAGGCAGGGGGAGATGCTGTTATACTGAGGCCCTGCTAGGCTGGGGGAGATGCTGTTATACTGAGGCCCTGCTAGGCAGGGGGAGATGCTGTTATACTGAGGCCCTGCTGAAGGCAGGGGGGGGGAGATGCTGTTATACTGAGGCCTGCTAGGCTGGGGGAGATGCTGTTATATTGAGGCCCTGCTAGGCTGGGGGAGATGCTGTTATACTGAGGACTCTGCTAGGCTGGGGGGATGCTGTTATACTGAGGCCCTGCTAGGCAGAGGGAGATGCTGTTATACTGAGGACCTGCTAGGCAGGGGGAGATGGTGTTATACTGAGGCCCTGCTAGGCAGGGGAGATGCTGTTATACTGAGGCCCTGCTAGGCAGGGGAGATGCTGTTATACTGAGGCCCTGCTAGGCAGGGGGAGATGCTGTTATACTGAGGCCCTGCTAGGCTGGGGGAGATGCTGTTATACTGAGGCCCTGCTAGGCTGGGGAAGATGCTGTTATACTGAGGCCCTGCTAGGCAGGGGGAATGCTGCTATACTGAGGCCCTGCTAGGCAGGGGGAGATGCTGTTATACTGAGGCCCTGCTAGGCAGGGGAAGATGCTGTTATACTGAGGCCCTGCTAGGCTGGGGGAGATGCTGTTATATTGAGGCCCTGCTAGGCTGGGGGAAATGCTGTTATACTGAGGACCTGCTAGGCTGGGGGAGATGCTGTTATACTGAGGCCCTGCTAGGCAGAGGGAGATGCTGTTATACTGAGGACCTGCTAGGCAGGGGGAATGCTGCTATACTGAGGCCCTGCTAGGCAGGGGGAGATGCTGTTATACTGAGGCCCTGCTAGGCAGGGGAAGATGCTGTTATACTGAGGCCCTGCTAGGCAGGGGGAGATGCTGCTATTCTGAGGCCCTGCTAGGCAGGGGGAGATGCTGTTATACGGAGGCCCTGCTAGGCAGGGGAAGATGCTGTTATACTGAGGCCCTGCTAGGCTGGGGGAGATGCTGTTATACTGAGGCCCTGCTAGGCAGGGGGAGATGCTGTTATACTGAGGCCCTGCTAGGCAGGCGGAGATGCTGTTATACTGAGGCCCTGCTAGGCAGGGGGAGATGCTGCTATACTGACATGAGGCTCTGCCAGGCAGTGAAAGATGCTGTTATACTGAGGCCCTGCTAGGCAGAGGGAGATGCTGTTATACTGAGGCCCTGCTCGGCAGAGGGAGATGCTGTTATACTGAGACCCTGCAAGGCAGGGGAAGATCTGCTGGATCCGGAAATCAAAGACACTGGTCCCACTAGGATTGAACGGCGGTGCTGGACCTGAACTGTGGTGAATCTAAAAGCTACGGGTCCTTAGGATTGGAGGTGGGGATGGGGTGGGGGTGGGAGGGATGAGTGGAATGGATTAACCTTGAGTAAGCAGCAATGGTTTGTTTCTTTGGATATCATTCCTCCTTATAAAGGCTGACTACAGTTTGTGGAGAGACTACTCTCTGAGATGTAGTCGCTCACGTGGGGAGAGGGTGGCCTCCATGGGAGAAGATTGGACTGCAAGACCCTCCCCCCCTCCCCTCAGTCGTCTCTCACTTCCTGCCTCCCACAGCCCCTTCCTCCCCCCACCCACTACTTTTTTTTTTTTTTTTTTATTTAAGGGCGATGTGTGTGTGTGTGTGTGTGTGTGTGTGTGTGTGTGTGTGTGTGTGTGTGTGTGTGTGTGTGTGTGCAGTGATGACGGTGGTGTGGAGTGACGTGGGGTGGGGATGGGGAACCACACACTCGGCGTGCGCGCGCACACACTCCTACGCACGTTCATTTTCATCTATTCATATCCGTACACCCACTCACACCCGTATATAACTATATGTACTTACCAACCTACCCATGCACGCACTTATATCCATGCAAACGCAACATCATTGTAGAATTTAATTTACTACTACTACTACTACTAACCACCACTACCACTAGTATTATTACTACTACTACTACCATTACTGCTGCTGCAACTGCCACTATTACCACTACCATACCACATTCCATAACGCAGAATCACAGGCACATGTACACCCATACATACATTTGCAACCTCCTTCTCCCCCCCCCCCCCTCCCCTCCCCTCCCCTTTCGCACACTTACTCTCTCAATCACTCATACACGCACACCATTCCCACATTCAGTGTACGCACACGCCTGTGAGTGTGTATTCTGGTACTGTAGATTGTATTTCATGAGTGTGTATTCTGGTACTGTAGATTGTATTTCATGAGTGTGTATTCTGGTACTGTAGATTGTATTTCATGAGTGTGTATTCTGGTACTGTAGATTGTATGTCCTGTGAGTGTGTATTCTGGTACTGTAGATTGTATGTCCTGTGAGTGTGTATTCTGGTACTGTAGATTGTATGTCCTGTGAGTGTGTATTCTGGTACTGTAGATTGTATGTCCTGTGAGTGTGTATTCTGGTACTGTAGATTGTATGTCCTGTGAGTGTGTATTCTGGTACTGTAGATTGTATGTCCTGTGAGTGTGTATTCTGGTACTGTAGATTGTATGTCCTGTGAGTGTGTATTCTGGTACTGTAGATTGTATGTCCTGTGAGTGTGTATTCTGGTACTGTAGATTGTATGTCCTGTGAGTGTGTATTCTGGTACTGTAGATTGTATGTCCTGTGAGTGTGTATTCTGGTACTGTAGATTGTATGTCCTGTGAGTGTGTATTCTGGTACTGTAGATTGTATGTCCTGTGAGTGTGTATTCTGGTACTGTAGATTGTATGTCCTGTGAGTGTGTATTCTGGTACTGTAGATTGTATGTCCTGTGAGTGTGTATTCTGGTACTGTAGATTGTATGTCCTGTGAGTGTGTATTCTGGTACTGTAGATTGTATGTCCTGTGAGTGTGTATTCTGGTACTGTAGATTGTATGTCCTGTGAGTGTGTATTCTGGTACTGTAGATTGTATGTCATGCTTTTCATTGTTCCTGCTTCTTTCTTGAAAGCTCCAAGTAAGTGCTGTTCCTCGCTGAGTGACCTGTTTAAATCCGGTAGTCGTTACTTCTTTCTTGAAAGCTCCAAGTAAGTGCTGTTCCTCGCTGAGTGACCTGTTTAAATCCGGTAGTCGTTACTTCTTTCTTGAAAGCTCCAAGTAAGTGCTGTTCCTCGCTGAGTGACCTGTTTAAATCCGGTAGTCGTTACTTCTTTCTTCTTGTTTAGTTGAGCAATTGTCACAATAGTTTGGAGAACTTCTGTGTGCTTGAGACCGGTGGAATCCCGTGAGGAAGGCGAGCTGTGCTCGCAGAAAAGTTGGGAAAATGAAAATACCAGCTTGTTGTTTTTGCGTTTTGCTCTCTCTCTCTCTCTCTCTCTCTAATTATAAACAAAGCTTGTGTATATGTATATACACACATATCAAAGTCTGCTATAATGGATAAACGCACAAACACATCTATCTATCTATCTATCTATCTATCTATATATATATATATATATATATATATATAGAGAGAGAGAGGAGAGAGAGAGAGAGAGAGAGAGAGAGAGAGAATGGTACTGAGGATCAGCGCAATCTTAAAAACAGTGCTCAACCACAGTGGGAGCGACATTTGTTACATTAAAAGCAAGTTAAAATCAAGCTTCTAAAAACATCTACAAATTTGTTTCACGCTGTGCGGTCGTCAGGATGTGATGAGCTTGTGTTGCCAGTGCCACGTATATATATAGCTAGCTGGTTTGCTGTTGTTTTTTTCCCGTGCTACATGTGTTTCTCAGGTGTTGGTTTTTTTCGCTGATAGGAACTTCCATCTGTGTCTGCAATTGTTAACCATTTCTGTTCTAACATTTAGAGTTGCCAACTGTGGTTTACATAGTATAATGTATTTCTCTGTTAGGCATAGATTGCATTTTTTTGAAATGTTGTTGTATGATGCTGCTCTTTTTAAAATTTTCCAAGATATGTTGTAGTCTATGTTTTTTTCTTTAAGTTTCCAAATGTATTTACTCAATTCTGTTTGGTTTTTGTATCTTTCTTTGTTGAATGATTGTTTATGGTTTGCATATCTAGTTTTGAATTGGTTTTCCGTGATACCTACATATGTTTCTTTTGCGTTCTCTGATGTTACAGTGGCTTGGTACACAATGTTGTTATAAAGGCATTTGTTGCTTAGGGGGCACTGTTCTTTTTTGGTACAGTTACAAGATTTCCTTTCGTTACCCTCCTTTTTTTCTGTGCTGCTTTTCATTTTGTTTGCTGAATCGATGGCATTTTTAAGGTTCGGCATACATGAATATGATAATTTGATGTTGTTTTTGTTGAATATCTTGAATAATTTATGGTCTTTTGGGAAAGATGATGTCAAGATTTTAAAGAATTCTTTCCCTACATTTGTTTTAACTCTTGCATCATATGGGGGATTGTACCATATGATATTCCTTTTCCTGTTCTTTCTGCATCTTTTTGTATCATTGTCTGGATCGTATCTTAGTTTGTAATTGTAGCCACTTGTATGTAACGCCTCTTGGTATTCAGCTGTAGCGTTGTTGAATACTGTTTCGTTACATGACAAATTGGATAGTCTTTTATTTATGCTTTTGGGTATTGTTTTCAGTATGGAGGGTGGGTGATTGCTTTTGATGTTTACATAAACAGGCGTGTCATTTGGTTTCTTGTATGGTTTATATGTGTGTTGGTTGAGGTCTAACGTTATGTCTAAATAGTTCACTATCTTTTTGTTTGCTTCTATTGTGATTTTTAAGTTTTGGTTGTGGAAAATTTTACACAATTCTTTTTTCTTATTTTCAATATTTCTAGGGTTGTCATTCAGAACTAGGGAAAATTAGTAAAAAAAATCTTAGAGAAAACCATAAAAAACATAAAAGAAAACACTGAACTCAATCTCTGGAAAAACACATATGAAGTAATACAATGGTTCAAAAACCTCAATAAACAAGAAAATACAGTTTTTATAACATTTGACATAGTAGATTTCTACCCATCTATAGATGAAAAGCTACTAACTAAAGCTATAAAATTTGCCAACAAGTACACAGAAATATCAGGGTCAGAAATGGAAATCATTTTCCACACAAAGAAAACTTTACTGCACAATAAAAATGAAACCTGGATTAAGAACACAAGCAGGAATTCAACTTTCGATGTCACAATGGGATCATACGATGGTGCCGAAACTTGCGAACTTGTCGGACTATTCATGTTATCCAATATTCAAAAAAAACTTGGAAAACAAACTGGACTGTACAGGGATGACGGCCTTGCCGCTCTGAATGACAACCCTAGAAATATTGAAAATAAGAAAAAAGAATTGTGTAAAATTTTCCACAACCAAAACTTAAAAATCACAATAGAAGCAAACAAAAAGATAGTGAACTATTTAGACATAACGTTAGACCTCAACCAACACACATATAAACCATACAAGAAACCAAATGACACGCCTGTTTATGTAAACATCAAAAGCAATCACCCACCCTCCATACTGAAAACAATACCCAAAAGCATAAATAAAAGACTATCCAATTTGTCATGTAACGAAACAGTATTCAACAACGCTACAGCTGAATACCAAGAGGCGTTACATACAAGTGGCTACAATTACAAACTAAGATACGATCCAGACAATGATACAAAAAGATGCAGAAAGAACAGGAAAAGGAATATCATATGGTACAATCCCCCATATGATGCAAGAGTTAAAACAAATGTAGGGAAAGAATTCTTTAAAATCTTGACATCATCTTTCCCAAAAGACCATAAATTATTCAAGATATTCAACAAAAACAACATCAAATTATCATATTCATGTATGCCGAACCTTAAAAATGCCATCGATTCAGCAAACAAAATGAAAAGCAGCACAGAAAAAAAGGAGGGTAACGAAAGGAAATCTTGTAACTGTACCAAAAAAGAACAGTGCCCCCTAAGCAACAAATGCCTTTATAACAACATTGTGTACCAAGCCACTGTAACATCAGAGAACGCAAAAGAAACATATGTAGGTATCACGGAAAACCAATTCAAAACTAGATATGCAAACCATAAACAATCATTCAACAAAGAAAGATACAAAAACCAAACAGAATTGAGTAAATACATTTGGAAACTTAAAGAAAAAAACATAGACTACAACATATCTTGGAAAATTTTAAAAAGAGCAGCATCATACAACAACATTTCAAAAAAATGCAATCTATGCCTAACAGAGAAATACATTATACTATGTAAACCACAGTTGGCAACTCTAAATGTTAGAACAGAAATGGTTAACAATTGCAGACACAGATGGAAGTTCCTATCAGCGAAAAAAACCAACACCTGAGAAACACATGTAGCACGGGAAAAAAACAACAGCAAACCAGCTAGCTATATATATACGTGGCACTGGCAACACAAGCTCATCACATCCTGACGACCGCACAGCGTGAAACAAATTTGTAGATGTTTTTAGAAGCTTGATTTTAACTTGCTTTTAATGTAACAAATATATATATATATATATAGAATCTTAGTACATTCAAGAATGTTCAAGAATAGGGAAACAATATGCGAACAGATAAAGCAGCGCACGACTTGACGACACTCTTCCTGTTCACCTCAGACCTATCACGGTCACAGATCGATCTGTGTGACCTTCAGATGGCCCGCTGGCATCCCACCTGAAGGACTGAACGAACTGTGTTGATGTGCATGACCTCGGGGGCCAATGCCAGGCTCCAGGGCAGAACTAGTTTATATAGCACAGAACAGCTCGGCGGCTGGATCATGGATGTGGAAGAAGTTTAATAGGTCAACTATTTAATAGGTCAACTGCTTATAGGTCAACTGTTTATAGGTCAGCTTCACACATTGGGTGCCACACAGCACTACAAGCTGATATGTATGCGTGTGTGTGTGTGTGCGCGTGCGCGCACGCACGCATGTGTGTGTGTGTGTGTGTGTGTGTGTGTGTGTGTGTGTGTGTGTGTGTGTGTGTGTGACAGAGAGAGAGAGAGAGAGAGAGAGAGAGAGAGAGAGAGAGAGAGAGAGAGAGAAGAGAGAGTCTAGCAATCCATGAAATATATACGTATTCATGTGGAGCTTTGCAGAGGCGGATCTCTCTCTCTCTCTCTCTCTCTCTCTCTCTCTCTCTCACACACACACACACCACACACACACACACACACACACACACACACACACACACATCACGTAATGTTGTAACCAAGAAAAAAAATATTGAGACTGTTTCATAGAGACAGCCATGATGAGTTCTGATTTTCGAATAGCTTGTAAGAATATTTATTGCTAACAAAACAGTTCATCTTTTCTCTCTCTCTCTCTCTCCTCTCTCTCTCTCTCTCTCTCCTCCCTCCCTCCTTGTACAAATTGTATTTATAAACAAAGTAGACTGAGAGATCTGTTACTCTCCCTCTCTCTCTCTCTCTCTCCATGTACAGATTGCATAGACAGGGTAGACTGTGAGATTTGATACTCTCTCTCTGCTTGTACAAACTGTATAAACAGAGTAGACTGAGAGATTTGTTACTCTCTCTCGCACTCTCTGCTTGTAAAAAATGGTGAAGACAGACTTGACAGAAATTTTATTCTCTTTCTGTCTCTCTTTTCTCTCTTTTTTGAGATGTCTACCACCCAACGTTGTGTTAATTGCATGTCCTCCCCTCTCTCTCTCTCTCTCTCGGTGGTTACATCTTCAAATCAACTACGTAATGCTTTTGTTTTTGTTTGTTAGTTTGAAGATAACGACCAATGACGGGCAAAGCAAAATCTTTGAGAGGGTTGGGTTCAAATACAAACACAGGAGATGACATTGACGAGGAACTGGAACAATCCACTGTGTAAAGACAGATGCAGTAATGGGGAGAGACGGTTTATAACTATGACATAAACGAAGTTACACACACACACACACACACACACACACACACACACACATACACAAAACAGGGACAATTACCAACTTTGGAAGAGAAAAAGGAGAAACAGAGCAATGCATATTAACTGTCAAAACAAATGCTAAAAAAAAAAAAAGAAAAAAAAAGAAGAAAAAAAACGCTTGAAAAGAAAAGAGAGAGAGAGAGAGAGAGAGAGAGAGAGAGAGAGAGAGAGACACACACACACACATTGAGTGACACACACAACACACACACACACACACACCACAACACACACACACACACACAATTCGAGGAAGAAGACCCACACACACACAAAGACAGGCAATTCTCACACTCACTCACACACACACTCTCTCTCTCTCTTTCTCTCTCTCTCTCCCTCCCTCCCTATGGGAGATGGTCTTTTAGCAGGAAGCGAATGGCTAGTGTCAACTGTTATAAATATCTTGGCATCTACTTTTCTGCCCGACTAAAGTTTTGTGGCTGCTTGTATAAAATATCTCGCAAGCAGGGCGAGAAATGCATTTTCTTTTCCCTCAGCGACTGTACAAACTTAATTATATTTCACTTAAAGGATTAGAAAACGTTTTTACTAAAACCCATTGCTCTCTATGGGACTGAACTGTGGGGATTGAATGCTGCCGCTGTTCACATTGAAAAGCTTCTTTCGTATGCCCTAAAAAAATGTTTTTGAGTCTACCTAAAAACAACAATGATTTCGTTTCTGAAGATACTGGACGTTATCCTGTTCACATAAATTCACGTGTGCAGTGTATCAAAACCTGGCTCAGGATATCACGGATGACCAATATGAAGTTTACTTTTGAAAGCTTATAAAATGTTATTTCAGTTCAATTCGGCAAGTATGTCGTCAACTGATAGATAACAAATGGCAAAACG
>CM065739.1:3444512-3454512 GCA_033310375.1 Conus canariensis
CATAGCATATAGATCAAGATATCAAAAACATAGGAACTTCAGTCATCAAAATTTCAGCATATCATAGTACATATCTTGATATCATTTAAACAGATCTTGCCGGGGGCCGTCCCCCAGTGTCTCCATAGCGTCAACACACTCGGTTCCACAGAAACCCAAGCCACAGTCTACAACACTAAAAGAAGACAAAAAAAGATAACCAAGGCCCCCAAACATAATAAGCACACCCCCTTTTTTCCACAAACACAAGCGATGAAGAAAAAGGGAAACAGGGTCCCCACACAACAAGCACAATAAATCACGTAAAAAACCTATCAGAAGAAGAACCGAAAATTTTCACAAAGCACGCAATCCACAGAAGAAGAGCCCCCCGAATTCATAAAGCACACAATCCATAGAAGAAGAACCGCAATTCACAAAGCCAGCAATCCACAGAAGAAGAGCCGCAGATTCATAAAGAAAAAGAAAACCCAAAAAAAGGGGGAACTGTAATTCACAAAAAAACAGCAACCAATATTAAATTTCCCCGGAGAAAAAAAACGTTTTTCACCCAAAGTCCCATAGAAAAAACAATAAACTTCGATTCCACGTTTTTGTTAAATTTTAAAACAAAAAATTTAATTTAGCTTCTCCGTGTATTGATATTACAATGTTCCACATCAATAACTTCAGCCCACCGAGGGCACATGAGGTGGTACAATTAGAGCACATAAATATTTTTGGCAGGATTTTTTAAAGTCACTCTCGGCGACACAGCTTTCCCACAAACATTTCTATAACAATTAAATTTCCGGGTTAAAATATTTCGCTGGCCCGGGGTCTTTCCAAGAATACCACATACACAGTGAATATCAAAGACACTGACTTTTAAAGTCAGCCTCTCCACATAGTAACACAAAGGAGAAAACGACATTAAAACAAAATAAAAAATTTGGCTGGACACCAAAACCTCGGCCTTAGTTCTTGCTCCCTCTTTTCCCTCCCCAAAACTTTTTTTTATTTTCCATCATGTTCTTATGTCATTTCAAGTTGACTCATAAAATTTTCGTTGGGCGTCCCCCAAAAATACTTCCCCCCCCTAAAAAAAAAACCAATGACCGAATTGTTTTTTTTTGAAAAGTAAAAAAACAGCAGAATAAAAACAAAACCCATAAATCATAAATTTACTCGTTGGAAAACGAAGCCCCCCTCACGGGGTCACAAAAAAAAACACAAGTTGTCCCAACGAACTCCCGAAAACCCTTTGACATGCACTTGTTGCTGACCCCCACGGACAGCCTCTCCATACCCACACAGGGAAAAGACCCAAAAAACATATCTACTACCACTCGGTCAGCCCCCCTCCATACCCCAACAGGGTAAGACAATGGGCTGGGCCCTGGGGGTGCACCCCACACCCCGGATGGCAATAAAACATACAATGTCTACTGACCACTCGGTCAGCCCCCTCCATACCCCACAGGGTAGAGACCACACATGTCTACTGACCCAAAAAATTTTTGGTCAGCCTCTCCCCTACCCCCACGGGGGAGAGACAAAAGGCTAAGCATTCCCGCTCAATACTACTGTACGCCTTCTCACGATTCAGCAACTCTCGACTAGCGAACACGACTGGGTGAAGAACATCATCATTCTCCAGGAGCAATACAGCACCAAAACCAACAGAACTAGCATCAGTCCTGAAAATAAAAGAATCACCCAATGTAGGTAACAACACACAGGTGCAGAAGACGAGATTCCCTGAATCTTCGTCAAAGCTTCAGCACACTCAGGAGAGAAACGACACGTACAATCTTTCTTCTTGACGAATACAACTGGAGATGCATACGGACTATTCGATGGTTTAATGATACCAAGATCCAATATGATACCAATCTCTCTCTCAACAATCTCTTTCGCAGAAAAGGGGATTTCATAACATTTCTTTCTAACAGGGACATCTGTTGTAAGAGGGATCTGTAATAGTACATCACCTGAGAAAGAACCTGGTTTGGGAGTCAAAATGTCCTGAAAATCATCAAAGATTGCACGCAACTCCCTGGTACTTTTGTCAGACAAAGTACAATCAAACTGTACAGAACGAACATCTTCATCTGGCATAGAAGACGCCATCGGAACAGTTAAAGTGGGAATGGTTAAAGCGTCATCACAGTCCTGGACGACACCAACTGTACAAACTACTTCATGAACAGTACAAACAGACTCCGGAGAGGGATCCACAGAAAGACCAATTCCTGGAGAACTGTCCAAAGAACCCTGTTCTTGCTCACAAGCCAAAGGTGCTATCTGTGACCCAGGCACTGAAGTACCTTGTGAAAGAACGACTGTAGGTACAACATCAGAAGTAGACACGGCAGACACATCAGAAGACGCTAACTGAAAGCAAGACTTCAATGACTCATCCTTCTGTTTCTGAACAAGATCAGAACGGGAAATGTTCAGATCATCAGTGATCTGACACAAAGGCTTTTTGTCCACAACATGTTTATCTCTAGCCCTCGTAACGGTGGCTACAGAGAAACGTGTACCAGATACATCAGTAAACTCACCACTCACAGAAACTCCAGGTACATTACCCACAATGAGATCTGCGACAGGGCTATCCAAGACACAACAAGTCAAATCACCCACAAAATAAGGACAACTGACTGAAACTGTAGCCAGTGGAAACTCATCCACACGACCACCAAAAGAAACACACTTCACTGTGGTTCCTAACATCTGACTGTCAGAAACTAACCGTTTGCGAACGCCACAAATAGTAGCACCAGTATCACGCAGAACAGAACTCAAAGTGCCATTCACAGAACCAGACTCCAAATGTAATTTGTCTGTGAACTCACCAGCAGCAAGACAAGCAAAAGGAGTATCAAGAACAGAGCAACAGGCACTGGACTGTTTGCTGTCAGCTGAGTTCTCGACAAAAGTAGGGTTACCAACCACAAAAGGACACGTGTCTGGGTGGCTAAGGGTGCAAATTCTACAAGGGTTTCTACCTGACTTCCATGGACACCTAGCAGCTACATGTCCTGTCTTTTTACACAAAAAACACACAACACTTGCAAACTGATCAGAAGCACTTTCTGAGGAACTCTTACTGCCAGAGATATAACGGGCGCCACGACTACGATAACGGCTACCGCCAAAGTTATTTCCACGACCAGCTGAGTAACCAAAGCTCTGATGACCACAATAACAGCTACCACCAAAGTTACTTCCACGATCAGCTGAGGAACCAGAGTAGTGGCCACTGTTTTGAAAAGTAGAGTATCTGTTTCCTCTGTCAGACTGACCACAGTATGGAGTTCTATCAGACTGACCGGGATACGGATTTCTATCAAATTGACCAGGAGTTTTGTATCCAACAGAAGCAAAAATGTTTACATCAGCTTTCCTAGAAAGCACCTTAGTGGGATGAGCATGTCTGTATGACTCTGCAGACTTGATCATTTCATCAAACGTTTTCACATCTTTTTCACACAAAAAAGTAGCCAAGTCCTTAGAGACACACTCCAAAAACTGCTCACGCAAGATAAGATCCACCAGACCTTCAAAAGACTTATCATTTTTTGACAAAGAGACCCAACGGTCAAACAAACGTCTAAGTTCAACTGCAAAGGTCTCGAAAGGTTCATCTGAGCTAGGTTTAGCCTCACGAAAACGCTTACGAAAACCATCTGGAGTACATTGAAATTTTTTCAGCAAGCTCTCTTTCAAAAGCTCGTAAGACACAACATTATTTTCAGCGAGACTGTGATAGAGAGTTAAAGCGGAACCCTCAAGTAGTGCAGACAGGTATGTAACCCACAAACTTTCAGACCATCCTAAGGACCGAGCATGGGTTTCAAAACGAAACAAGTAACTGTCTATATCATCAGTTCTTTCCTTGAAAGGGGGCAGCTTAGGAAAAGTAGGACGAGGGGCGTTAAACCTGGGAAAACCAGAACCCTGACTCTCACTGTCCTGTCCTGAGACCGCACTCTGCTGATAAGTTATTTGTAACTGTATTCTTTTAGTTTCCTCTATCTCTTGCATTCTTTTTGTTTCCTCTTCCTCTTGCATTCTTTTTGTTTCTTCTTGCTCTTGTATTTGTATCTGCTCTCTTTTAGTTATCTCTTGTATCTGCTCTCTTTTAGTTATCTCTTCTTCCTGTACTTTCAACTGAAATTCTTTCAATCGCATTCTTTCCTCTCTTTCCATGTCCTGGGCAATACATTTGTCAACATAGTCCAACAGAGCTGGTCCCTCCAAACCACATACCTTACCTCGTTGTAAATATTTAGCGAAAACTTTGTCCTCGTCCACAGAGGACACAACCGGACTTTCTTCCTTAGCCTTCTGTGCCATGTTGAAAATATGAAATATTGTCCTGCCAAACCCGACACACACACTAGTGGATCAAATACAAATAATTGCTATCACAAGCAAAAAAGGTTTGAAACCCCTGTCCACTAAAATATATATATGAATTCCAAAGAGAATTTTTTTTTCAAACAAACATTAACGACAATCACTCTTTAAAAGACTAAGTATTATCAAACCCAACCAGCAAAAGATAGAGATAAACAATGAAACAGGATTTCAGGGATATGGGGAGAAAGAAAAACACAATCGATAATCAATACCAAATTTTCAGCAACAAGTATAAATCAAGCAATGACATGAGAGTAATAACGAATATAATCAATGTATTGTTGTTGTTATTTTATTCATTTATTTTATTTTATTTTTTTAACTGGTTCAGGGCAGCCACTCACACACTCATTTATTCAAGAGAAAAGAACCCTAAGAATGCTGAAGAAGCAACACAATCCCCAAGTAAAGATAAAAACAGAAATAATCAAAGAGATAACTGAAGATAATGAAAATAAAGCCCACAAAGGAAGAAAGAACTAGGAACTAGGCCCTCGTATCTCCAGAAACTATACAGAAGGAGATACCCCGTTACGCTGGAGACGGGAAAGAAAGTAGACAAGAACAGTCATAAAACAAAACAATACAACACAACTCAATTGTTCAAAAGAAAAGTCTGTGAACGTGACCTATTACTTCTAATTGGGCAATTATAGGTGTACAAAAACAAATCCTACCACTAAGGCGATTTTTAATTCAATAGCAAAAGAAATTTAACTACGGGGTCACCAGATGTTACGGATGGTGTGCGGTGCGTGTTTTGCTGTCTGACTCTCGCTCTCAAAAGTTTGGATGCGTGTAATAATTATTCCCTACGCACACCCACACCAAACGCACATGGATAGCCAGGCAACACACGAGTTAGATTTTTTTTTCTTTATAATTATGCTGCCTGAACCATCAAACATACATTCATGTGAACTGGTACAAATCAATACATGTCACTACATAGCATATAGATCAAGATATCAATACATAGGAACTTCAGTCATCAGATATCAGCATATCATAGTACATATCTTGATATCACTCACAGATCTTGCCGGCGCCGTCCACAGTGTCTCACATATGCAGTCAACACACTCGGTTCCACAGTACCCAAGCCACAGTCTACAACACTAAAAGAAGACAAATAAAGATAACCAAGGTCCCCACATAATAAGCACAGCCGTTCACAAACACAAGCGATGAAGAAGAAGAAACAGGGTCTCCACACAACAAGCACAATAAATCACGTCAAACTATCAGAAGAAGAACCGCAAATTCACAAGCACAGCAATCCACAGAAGAAGAGCCGCAGATTCATAAAGCACAGCAATCCATAGAAGAAGAACCGCAGATTCACAAAGCACAGCAATCCACAGAAGAAGAGCCGCAGATTCATAAAGCACAGTAAACCATAGAAGAACTGTAGATTCACAAGGCACAGCAACCAATATTGAATCCCCGGAGAACACGATTTCAGCAAAGTCCCATAGAACACAATAAACTTCGATTCCACGTATTGTTGATCTAAAACAAAAATTAATTAGCTTCTCCGTGTATTGATATTACAATGTTCACATCAATAACTTCAGCCCACCGACGCACATGAGGTGGTACAATTAGAGCACATAAATATTCTTGCAGGAGTTTTAAGTCACTCTCGGCGACACAGCATTCACAACATTTCTATAACAATTAAATTTCCTGGTACATATTTCGCTGGTACCGTCATCAGAAGTATCGCACATACACAGTGAATATCAACGTACTACTGACTTGAAAGTCAGCCTCTCCACATAGTAACACTACGGAGAAAACGACGATTAAAACAAAATAAATTAGGCTGGACACCAAAGCCTCGGCCGTTAGTTCTTGCTCTCCTCTTCCGTCAAAACTTTTTTTATTTTCATCATGTTCTTATGTCATTTCAAGTTGACGTCATAATTTACGTTGACGTCACAACAAAGCACGACGCGTTTCGACCTCTTAGGTCTGCTTTTTCTCCCAGCTTACAACGCTGATCCCACTACCACGTTTGTACAGCACCGCCACCATGTCCACTGCATCCCTGATAATCTCACCCTCACCAACGATGAAACATCAGTCAAAAAGTCTAAAAGTGTATCCCCGTTCAAACTACCACCAATAAATTAAAAAAAAACAACAACAACACCTTGATGTTGAAAGATTCTTCAGAAAATGACGATGGCTGGCTGCACTTGAAAAAAGTACCCAAACCCCCCACTACTACAGAGCTCGGACATTTTCCGAGTTTTGTCTTGACATTTATTTGTTCGTGTTAACCGGCGGACTTACATGAATAAAATTATTGTTATGATTTGTTTCAAAATTCCGGCTGCATTCACCTCACTTTGAAACAAATTTCCTGAAAAAGTCAGTAGTGTTTTTATTATTATTTTTTTAATCTTTTTTTAATTTATTATTATTATTATTATTATTATTATTTTTTTTTTTTTTTTGCATCACGCGGTTTTATGTTGCGGACGTTTCAGTTACGTCTCGGAGTATTTGACGGAGGCACTGGAGGAAGTGAATCGTCAGCAAAGGGAGGGAACTTGGGACGAGACGGAGCCGAACCTAGTGCTCTCCCTTCTGGCGGAGCCTTCCCTCAGTGTGGCTGACGTGGTGGCTGTGTTGGAGCCTCTGATGACAGCTGGCTCTGACTCTGTGAGTGTGTGTGTGTGTGTGTGTGTGTGTGTGTGTGTGTGTGTGTGTGTGTGTGTGTGTGTGTGTGTGAACGACAGAGAGAGAGAGAGAGAGAGAGAGAGGAGAGAGAGAGAGAGAGAGAGAGAGTATGAACATTTTACTTAATAACATTGTCGAGTATGCTTTTTTTTTCCTGCGGCTTCGGGGAGCGTGCGCGCGCACGCGCGCGCGCGCGTGTGTGTGTGTGTGTGTGTGTGTGTTAACGACAGAGAGAGAGAGAGAGAGAGAGAGAGAGAGAGAGAGAGAGAGAGAAGATGAACATTTTACTTGATAACATTGTCGAGTATGTTTTTTTTCCCTGTGGCTTCGGGGCGCGTGCGCGCGCGCGATTGTGTGTGTGTGTGTGTGTGTGTGTGTGTGTGTGTGTGTGTGTGTGTGTGTGTGGTGTGTGTGTGTGTGTGCGCGCGCGCGTGCGTGCGTGCGTGTGTGCGTGTGTGTGTATGAGAGAGAGAGAGAGAGAGAGAGAGAGAGAGAGAGAGAGAGAGAGAGAGAGGAGAGAGAGAGAGAGAGTTCGGACTGCACTCTGGCTGGAATCTCGCTCTCAGCTGCCGCCAGGGAAACCTCAGAAGTTTCCGGCATGCCAGGGTTTGGTCTCCACACACACGTCTTGAAACGCCCGTAGGAGTCAGCTGAAAAGGACACAGAATGACAATGGCTCTTTTGTACTTGTGTTTCTTCATTTGCTACTCTACTCTACATTACTCTAGCCCATCCCGTCGTACCCTGTCCCACCCAGCCCCCCCCTCCCTCCCCCCTATTCTATACTAACCTACCTACCCTTCCTATCCTACCCTATCCTACCCTACCCTACCCTACCCTACCAAACTATACTATCCTATCTTCTCCTACCCCAGCCTAACGTACCCTATACTACTCTACTCTTACCCTACCCTATCGTACCCACCCCCACCCTTTGATAATGATAATGATTATATTTTATAGCGCTTGATCCTACGTAAGCCCTAAGCGCTTACAAATACAGAAACAAAAACAAAAAAAATAAAAAATACCCATAAATGAAACAAATAAGAAGATAAATATAAGTACCATGCACCTACAAACAAGAGTGCATATTCACACACACACACACACACACACACACACACACACACACACACACACACACACACACACACACACACACACTCACACACACACACACACACGCACACACACACACACACACACTGTTTCACAACAACGCACACAACAGTATGCGCGGACACACACACACACATGCGCGCGCGCGTACACACACACACCACACACACACACACACACACACACACACCACACACACACACACACGCACACACACACCACACACACACACACACACCCTTACCATACCGTACCCTTACTACCCCACCGTTACCACACCCTATCCATCCCTACCCTACTCAATCCTTACCCTATGCTAACCTTTAGCCTATGCTACCCTACCCTTATCCTACCCAACCCTTACCCTGTGCCAACCCTACCTTATCGAATCCTACCCTACCCTACCCTTACCCAACCCCTACCCTACCCTTACCCAACCCCTACCTACCCTTACCCAACCCCTACCTACCCTTACCCAACCCTTACCCAACCCCTACCTACCCTTACCCAACCCTTACCCAACCCCTACCTACCCTTACCCAACCCCTACCTACCCTTACCCAACCCCATACCCTACCCTTACCCAACCCTATACCCTACCCTACCCTTACCCAACCCCTACCTACCCTTACCCAACCCCTACCTACCCTTACCCAACCCCATACCCTACCCTTACCCAACCCCTACCTACCCTTACCCAACCCTTACCCAATCCCTACCTACCCTTACCCAATCCCTACCTACCCTTACCCAACCCCTACCTACCTTTACCCAACCCCATACCCTACCCTTACCCAACCCCATACCCTACTCTACCCTTACCCAACCCCTACCTACCCTTACCCAATCCTTACCCAACCCCTACCTACCCTTACCCAACCCTTACCCAACCCCTACCTACCCTTACCCAACCCTTACCCAACCCCTACCTACCCTTACCCTACCCTTACCCAACCCCTACCTACCCTTACCCAACCCCTAACTACCCTTACCCAACCCCTACCTATCCTTACCCAACCCTTACCCAACCCCTACCTACCCTTACCCAACCTCTACCCTACCCTTACCCAACCCTTACCCAACCCCATACCCTACCCTTACCCAATCCCTACCCTACCCATACCCAACCCCTGTCCTACCCTTACCCAACTCGTATCCTACCCTTACAAACCCTACCCTACCCTTACCCAACTCGTATCCTACCCTTACCCAACCCTACCCTACCCTACTCTAATCTGCTCTACCCTATTCTACTCTGCTCCACTCTACTCCACTCTACTTTACTCTACCCTACCCTACCCTACTCTACTGTACTCTACTGCACTCTGCTCTACTGTACTCTGCTCTGCTCTGCTCTGTTCTACTCTGCTCTCCTCCGCTCTGCTCTGCTCTACTCTGCTCTGCTCTGTTCTACTCTACTCTGCTCTGCTCTGCTCTGCCCTGCTCTACTCTGCTCTGCTCTGCTCTGCTCTGGCCTGCTCTACTCTGCTCTGCTCTACTCTGCTCTGCTCTGCTCTGCTCTGCCCTGCCCTGCTCTACTCTGCTCTGCCCTGCTCTACTCTGCTCTGCTCTGCTCTGCTCTGCCCTGCTCTACTCTGCTCCGCTCCGCTCCGCTCTACTCTGTTCTGCTCTGCTCTGCTCTACTCTGCTCTGCTCTGCTCTGCCCTGCTCTACTCTGCTGTACTCGGCTCTGTTCTGCTCTACTCTGCTCTGCTCTGCTCTGCCCTGCCCTGCCCTGCTCTGCTCTGTTCTGCTCTGCTCTGCTCTGCTCTGC
>CM065739.1:3459512-3492012 GCA_033310375.1 Conus canariensis
TGCCACTTGATCCGAGGAGTTCTGGGTCACTGAGGCAACCAGTTGAGTATCTTGATCCCTTGTGGACGAGCGGAGAGGGGGGAAGACGTGAAGGAAATAATAACAAAACAGCTAATAATAATCCAGGGCGAAACAAAGCCTGAGGGCGGTGAGAGGCGCGCGCGACGAGGCGAGGTGAGAGGTCAGAGGTCACAGGTCGTGAGGACTGAAATGTTGGACGAAGAGCAGAGACCATCAGCGACCATGCCCTGACCAAGACATGGACATCATCATCCAGTGTGTGTGTGTGTGTGTGTGTGTTGTGTGTGTGTGTGTTTGTGTGTGTGTGTGTGTGTGTGTGGCGCGGTGTGTTTTGTGTGTGTGTGTGTGTGTGGGGTGTGTGTGTGTGTGTGTGTGTGTGTGTGTGTGTGTGTGTGTGTGTGTGTGTGTGTTGTGAACAAGAACAAAGAAAGAACAAGAACAATTCTTTATTGCCGTCACCTTTGAAAGATATTTGGCACAAAACAACAACAACAACAACAACAACAAAGAAAAAAAGTGCTTCGATTATCAATTTCGCCTGGCTTTGAATGCCTCAAAAACAAAGCTGGCTAATATTTGTTGGTGTTCCCTGGAGTTTAATAGAGTACTTGGTTTGAAGTCATTGGCACAAAATATTCTTTTCCCTGGGTCATCTGTTAGATCTTGCATCTGTTCTACTTGTATCTTTAGTTTTGTTCTTAAGTCATAAAGTATTCTACAATTATCTAAAAAATGAAATTCGTCTTCTACTTCATTACATGCTATACAAAATCTTTGATTTCGTGGTATACCTGCATAACGACCTTTCTCAACATTTAAGTCATGCGAGCTAACACGCAATTTACATAGCGCTTGTTTTTTCGTATTGTCCATATCAGTCAACAAGTAATATTCAATATGATATTCAGATGATTTGATGACACCGTAAAACTCTAAACGGCTGTATTTTGTCTTTTCCTTTGCCCAAAATTCAATATACCTGGCTTTCAATTGTTGTTGTATAGTGAATTTCAGTCTATGCTTGCTCAGTGTTGACTGGTTCAATCCAAACATGGTTTAATCCTAAACTGTAAAGAATGTTTTGATAAACAAGAGCCATGGATATTGAATTCCCTTGTCTTTATTCATCATGTCGTTGTATACACTTTTTAAATATGTTTCTTCCGACTTATCTAAAATATGCAGCCAAAAGCCAATGGTTCGACAAGCTATGTGAATCCCAACTGGAAATCTTCCTAGTTCACTTAGAGTCGTTAAATTAATTGCTTTTGAGTGTAAACCAAGAAGACGTTTACAGAATTTAACATTTAAGTTTTCATGTGGGTGTTTTGAAGAAATACTATTTTGAAAAAAATCAGATATATCAAATGAGTCCATGTTAGACATTATATTTTTCTCAGACCATGGCAACCAAACTTCTGCTCCATATGTTGCTATAGGAGTAACCAAAGTATCGAAAAGTTGTAATATTGTATCAAAACGAATGTCAGTTCCTCTGATTAATCGATATAATGAATGTGAAGCTTTACTTGCTTGCTTGGCAAGTTGAGTTTTCGCCAAAATAAAGGAGCCGTCAGAATGCAAAGTTATTCCCAGATATTTGTACTGATCAGTTGTCTGAATTATCTCAGTACCAAATTTAAAAAAGATGGGAACTTTGGTTTTTTTTATGTGTAAAAATCAATACCTTCGTCTTTTGCACATTAATTTTCATACCCCAAGTTAAACAATATTTATTCAATTTGTCAAGCTTGTTTTGAAGACCTTTCTTTGTTTTAGAAAAAATAACTAGGTCATCTGCATACATTAAACATGATATAGGGGTCTTTTCATCTGTATACGGACTATCTGTCTCCCCAATATACTTTGGAATATCATTTACAAAGATATTAAATAAAGTCGGACTAAGAACATTTCCTTGTAATACTCCTTTACGTACGTTTATGTTGTGGGATAGACCTTCATTCGTTTTTGTGCATATTTTGGAATTTTCATACGTGTTCCTAATAACTCTGAAACAGTTTCCCTGTATGCCTATTTCATGTATTTTTAAGAAAAGTGCCTCATGCCAAACATTATCGAACGCTTTTTCAAAGTCGATAAAGCAACCATAAAGGCGATCTTTTCTGCTTTTCATTATATCATCAACAATTTTCTTTAACACAAATAGATGATCTGATGTTCTGTGTTCTTTGCGAAAGCCTGCTTGTTCTCCTGCTAGTAGATGATTTTCTTCCAAAAAGTTTGTTATTCGGTGATTTAATATATGGCAGAACAAATTACTGAGAGAGTTATTAATTGTTATACCTCGATAATTTGAAGGATTGAAGGGATCTCCTGATTTATGAATGGGGACATTTATTCCCCTCTTCCATGCGTCTGGATATGCTCCTGAGAAAAAAATACTTTGAAATAAAGTTCTAATTATTTCACCTGTATCGGGTAAACTAGTTTTGATTATTTCATTAATAATCCCATCTTCTCCAGCCGCTTTTTTGTTACGCACATTTTTTGAAGCATCTAAAATTTCTTTAGATGATATTGGAAAATCAAGATCAGAGTAACTAAATTCTGAAGAGAGTTTTTCCAATTTAGAGTTTACTTTTAGTTTTGCATCTGTTTCAACATTTACCTCTGTACCAATAAGATTTTGTAAATGGTCTAGCCACTTTGTACTACTTATCGCTCCATGGTTATTTCCGTTTTGAGAATCTGCTTCATGTAATTGTTTTAATGTTTTCCACACATTGTTTGGATCTTGTAAATATGCTTCATTCAGACTCTGAACTAATCTGTTCTTATAAATCTTTTTCTTCCTTTTCAACAAACGTTAGTATATTTTCATTTTGTGAAAGTACTTTTCATGTAATGTTTTATTTTGTGGATTTCTGTTCAGTGCATTTCTTAAAGATTTTAGATCTCGTCTTTGAATATAACAGTCTTAGTCAAACCATTTTTTGGAGCGTTTTCTAGATTTTCTTTTGGTTATAAGCTTATGTCGTAACGCCAATTTTGCAGTATACTTTAATGTATTGGTAAGCTTTTCCAAAACAAGAGTGGCTAAATCAACTGTGATTGGTTCATCAATATGATTTTTAATTTCTTGTAACGATTCACTAATTTGCTTTGTTTTTAAAGCTGTACAGAAAGCATCAGCGGAATTATCATTCCAGTAAAATTTTATAGATTCTTCCTTTTGACCATTAGTTTGCTTGTAAAATGTGCTCTTACTGAAATAACTCTTATCTTTTGTTACATTTTTCAATATAGGTAAACATAGTGTCATACTGAGTGGACAATGATCTGAAAAATGGTTTAGTTCCATAACTTTCATTTCAACTATATTTTGTGTAAGTTCTTCTGAACATATAAGTAGTCTACCACACTACTACCTTGGAGTATATGACAAGTGTATTTTCCTTCCAAATCACCCAATGTCCTACCATTTCGAATAAGAAGGCTGTTGTCCGTACACATGTTGATTAATCTCTTACCATTTTTGTGAACAACCTGATCCATAGAGCATCTATTATATGTTTTATTAATTCGATTGTGTGTGTGTGTGTGTGTGTGTGTGTGTGTGTGTGTGTGTGTTGTGTGTGTATGTGGTGTGTGTGCGTGCGTGCGTGCGTGCGTACGTCGTGTGTGTGTGTGTGTGTGTGTGTGTGTGTGTGTGTGTGTGTGTGATGTGTGTGCGCGTGCGTACATGCGTGCGTGCGTGCGTGCGTACGTGTGCGTGTGTGTGTGTGTGTGTGTGTGTGTGTGTGTGTGTGTGTGTGTGTATGTGTGTATGTGTTAGGGACAGTTAGAAACGAGTCTCAGAGTTGTTTATTTACTGCGGTAGGAGGAGCGGTGATGGGGAGGGGAGGGGAAGGGGGGGGGGGTAAGAAGAAATGTGTGGAGGGGGCAGGGGAGATGAGGATGAGAGCGGTCCAGGGACAGACCCAAATAACGTGTTTTTGGCAACCCGCCCCCATCCCATCCCTCCCTGACCCTGAGAAGACACGCACTTGTCCTTTGTTCTTCCACCCCCCCCCCCCTTCCCCCCCTCCCCCCCTTAGAGACTGAATTTACTCAGTTAATACTGAAAAAGGTCATTAAAGACAGATGGCAGAAAACGTTGAGACTGGCAGGATTATCTTTTTGCCCCCCCCCCTCCCCCCGCCTCCCCCTTCCATTTGCCTTCTGTCTCCTCCAACCCCCCCCCCCTCCTCCCTCCCGCTCTTTCTCCCCCGCATCTTTTTCAACATATTAGGCGGATTCTTTCTTTCTGTGCGATAGCGACAAATAAAGTTGTGTCTGTGGGGGTGGGGGGTGGGGGGTGAAGGGGGTATTTGAGCGTTTGACTTCCCGTCTTGCAAGCGAAATAAAAAGAAAAAAAAAGATCAGTACAAATATATTAAACATCAATGATGATGAGAATACATTATCAAATTCTGAAGGGGACAAAAACAAACAAACAAACAAACAAACGTAACAGAGCGACAGACAAGCAGGCAGAGAACAGTAAAGAATTATTGCCATTGTCACTGTCCTCACTGTCATTCTCTCTCTCTTCTCTCTCTCTCTCTCTCTCTCTCTCTCTCTCTCTCTCTCTCTCTCTCCGTTTCCTCTCTCTCTCTCTCCACTTTCTTCTCTCTCTCTCTCTCTCCCTCTCTCTCCTCTCTCTCTCCATTCTCTTCTCTCTCTGTCCTCTGTCTCTGTCTTCTCTTCTCTCTCTCTTCTCTTTCCTCTCTCTCTTCTCTCTCTCTCTCTCTCCCGTTCTCTCTCTCTCTCCTCTCTCTGCTCTCCTCTCTCCTCTCTCTCTTCTCCTTTCTCTCCTTCTCTCTCTTCTCTCCCCTTCTCTCTCTCTCTCTCTCTCTCTCTCTCCTCTTTCCTCTCTCTTTCTCTTCCCTTCTCTCCTCTCCCTTTCTCTCTCCCTTTTCTCTCTCTCTCTCCTTCTCTCTTTTCTCTCTCCTTCTCTCTCTCTCTCTCTCCTTTCTCTCCCTCTCTCTCTTCTTTCTTTCCCCTTCTCTCTCTCTCTCTCTCTCTCTCCCTTTATCTCTCTATCTCTCTCTCCCTTTCTCTCTCTGTAGATCTCTCTCTCCCTTTCCTCTCTCTCTCTCTCTCCCTTTCTCTCTCTCTCTCTCTCTCCCTTTCTCTCTCTCTCTCCCTCTCTCTCTTCCCTTTCTCTCTCTCTCCTTCTCTCTCTCTTGTCCCTCTCTCTCTCCTTTCTCTCTCCCTTTCTCTCCTTCTCTCTCTTCTTCCCTCTCTCTCTCTCTCCTCTCTCTCTCTCTCTCGCTTCCTCTCTCTCTCTTCTTCCTTTTCTCTCTATCTCTCCTCTCTCCTTTCTATTCTCTCCTCTCCCTTTCTCTCTCTGGAGATCTCTTCTCTCCTCTTCTTTCTTCTCCACCTCTCCCCCACTGTCTCTCTACCCACCTCACACTCTATTCCAATCTACAATTCAGTGTATCCAGAATTGATAAACACAGACTCTACGAGAGAGAGAGAGAGAGAGAGAGAGAGAGAGAGAGAGAGAGAGAGAGAGAGAGAGAGAGAGAGAGGAGAGAGAGAGAGCCCGGTGTCTGTACTGCACTAGTCTTGAACTCGTGACCTTCTGACCAAGCACTGTCTAAAAACACGGTTCTCATTGCTTAGAATGACGCGACACGTGAAATAGTCACACAAAATGAACAGATGTCTTCTGTTTGGGGAAAAAAACAGAACTGCCCACACATAAGACCTTAAAAAGCTTTCAGGTCGTACAACATAAGTGTAATGTAAATGTAAAAAAAGAAAAAAAAAGTTTTTTTTCTTTGTCCCATCCTTCGGTTTTCTTTTCCTTCTCACAGTGCGTCTTTCCTTCCTTCTTTCCTTCCTTCCTTCTTTCCTTCCTTCCTTCTTTCCTTCCTTTCATCCTTCCTTCTTTCCTTCCTTTCATCCTTCCTTCTTCCTTCCTTCCTTCCTTCCTTTCATCCTTCCTTCTTTCTTTCTCCTTCCTTCCTTTCCTTCCTTCCTTCCTTCCTTCCTTCTTCCTTCCTTTCATCCTTCCTTTTTCCTTCTTCTTCCCTTCTTCCTTCTTCTTCCTTCCTTCTTCCTTCTTCCTCCTTCCTTCCTTCCTTCCTTCCTTTCCTTCTTCTTCTTTCCTTCCTTCCTTCCTTCCTTCCTTCCTTCCTTCCTTCCTTCCTTCTTCTTCCTTCTTCCTTCCTTTCCTTCTTCCTTCTTCCTTCCTTCCTTCCTTCCTTCCTTCCTTCTTCCTTCTTCCCTTCCTTCTTCCTTCCTTCCTTCTTCCTTCCTTCCTTCCTTCTTCTCCTTCCTTCCTTCCTTCCTTCTTTCTTTCCTTCCTTCCTCCTTTCTTCCTACCGCGCTTCTGTCTTCCCTTCTTCTCTTTTCCTTCTTACCTTTCCTCCTCACGTTTTCTGTCCTTCCTTTTCCTCCTCACGTTTTTCTATCCTTTTCCTCCTCACGTTTTTCTTTCCTTTTCCTCCTCACGTTTTTCTATCCTTCCTTTTCCTCCTCACGTTTTTCTATCCTTTTCCTCCTCACGTTTTTCTTTCCTTTTCCTCCTCACGTTTTTCTTTCCTTCCTTTTCCTGCTCACGTTTTTCTACCCTTCCTTTTCCTCCTCACGTTTTTCTATCCTTTTCCTCCTCACGTTTTTCTTTCCTTCCTTTTCCTGCTCACGTTTTTCTCCCCTTCCTTTCCTCCTCACGTTTTTCTTCCTTTTCCTCCTCACGTTTTTCTTCTTCTTTTCCTCTCACTTTTTCCTCCTTCCTTTTCCTCCTCACGTTTTCTATCTTCCTTTTCTCCTCACGTTTTTCTATCCTTCCTTTTCCTCCTCACGTTTTTCTATCCTTCCTTTTCCCCTCACGTTTTCTTCCTTCCTTTTCCTCCTCACGTTTTCCTATCCTTCCTTTTCCTCCTCACGTTTTTCTACCCTTTTTCTCCTCACGTTTTTCTATCCTTCCTTTTTCTCCTCACGTTTTTTTCCCTTCCTTTTCCCCCTCACGTTTTTCTTTCCTTTTCCTCCTCACGTTTTTCTACCCTTCCTTTTCCTCCTCACGTTTTTCTATCCTTCCTTTTTCTACTCATGTTTGTCTATCTTTTTCCTTCTAAGGTTTTTCTATCCTTTTCCTCCTCACGTTTTTCTATCCTTCCTTTTCCTCCTCACGTTTTTCTATCCTTCCTTTTCCAGGCTGTGATTTCCATTTTCACCCATCTATAGATGAGGAACTACTCAACAAAGCACTGAAGTTTGCCAGTAACCACACAGACATAACAGGGTCAGAAATGGAAATCATTCTCCACACCAAGAAAACATTACTGCACGGAAGCATTTATTTTATTTTTCCCCATTCACCCACTCAAGCACATACTGTTAGTTAGGCAGAATTATCTACCACTGCAGATATGAATGCTTATCTCCCCCTATTTCTTCAATCTAAGACATAAGAGCAAGCTTTGTTTATAATTGAATATTTCTTGCAGTCATTGCAACACCAAGCTGCTGTGTAAGTTGCTGGAATGGTGCGGTACTTATCCTTGGAATTCATTAGTTTATTATATATATAAATATATATAACGTGTATGCTGTGCCCATACATACACGCATAGGATAGATAACGTGTATGACGTGTTCATGCATACACATGCAAGATAGATAACGTGTGTGAAGTGTCCATATATACACATACAGATAGCGTGTATGATGTGTTCTTGTATACACATATAACACAGAAATATGTATATTTTTTTAACCCTTGGTGGTGAGAACACTACAGAATTATGGACTGTGGTGTGTCTCTATTTGATGCCAAGAGCACAGCCACAATCAGCCGTGTCTCCCTGATGAGTCCGATCCAGTGGACGAAAGGCCTAGGAGCAGGCAATATAGATGGACCTGCCTTCGAGAAGGATTAGGATGATTCCCTCATGCAGCTAGTGAAGGGTTTTCATATTTATAATATATTTTCTTAATTTCATGTTCTCTTTTTCTTCATCTTCAACTCCCGTCCCCTTTTCTTTTTCTTTTATTTTAAAGTTCAAATCTCTGCCAAGTCATTAATATAATGACGGAAGAATCGTTAGCCTGCACTTGTTTTCCCCCACTACTTAATTGTTCAGCATTATATTGTTTGGTCAATCAGTGGGAATTGCATCTCTTAGGACATCCAAGTAATGGTTGTTCTGCACAATTCTTAGCCGCTGACAATGCTTGGGTTATTGAACAGCAGAGCTGACCACTCAGACTGTTCCATATCTTTTGATCTCCCTTGCATCCTTGAATGGATCCTCAAGCATAGGCTCAAAGATTGTCCCCTACATGTTATACTGTTTACATCATGTTTTTAATTTTTCAGCAACTTTTTTCCTCTCCACACTTTCGTTTTGTTTCGTTTACTACCCTTCACTGGCTACTTTGGGGGTGCTGTTAGATTCTTTTTTGAACCCTTGGTGGTGAGAACACCACAGAATTATGGACTTTGGTGTGTCTCTATTAGATGCCAAGAACGCGGATACAATCGGTTACGTGTTTCTGACGAGTCCGATCCAGCGGACGAGTCTAGAAGCAGGCAAAACAGATGGATCTGCCTTCGAGAGAGGGATTATGACGGTTTCCTCATGCCCCCAGTGAAGGGTTTATATATTTATGATATATTTTCTTAATTTCATGTTCTCTTTTTCTTTACCTTCAACCTCCCCCCCCTTTTTTTTAAAGTTCAAATCTCTGCCAAGTCATTACTATAATGACGGAAGAATTGTTAGTCTGCACGTATTCCCCCTCCCCCCCACTACTTATGTGTTGAGATATATATATATATATAATAAACACACACACACACACAGCGAGAAAAGACAAAGAGAACGTGCATAGATTAAACCAGTCACACGCTTAAACCATATACCTAAACATACACTGAAGCAGAGAAGGAAGGAAACACACATTCTTCAGCTGTGTCACTTCATCTTGTTTAAATCCAAACGTCTTCACATTTAGAGACAGGGGACTTTAGAAGAATTAAAAAAATCTATTTAAAAAAATCACTGTTCCGCCGAAGGAAAAAGACAAACAAAACACGACGCGTGTCTTCTTCAGGCAGGACAATGGAAAGAAAAGAACGAACATCACATCCACTTTGCGCCAGTGTGAGGAGATAAAATGATCGTTCGTTTTCATGGTCTTGTTGAATGTTGTTTATCTTGTCAGAAGAAGACCATAGAGATCGAAACGCGTCGTGTTTTATCTTGTCATTCGTTTGTCCCTTTCGTTCGGCGGAACAGTTATTTTTGTTTCAAGCTTGTTTTCTATTCCCGTACGCAGTCACCTCCCTTTGAAAGTAGAAAGAGGGATGAAGCCATGGGATTGAGGTGGTACCGCCAGACATTAGCATCAGATGCACTGACCATCTCTCCCAGGAGCACGTGCATCAAACTATCCAGACATAAGCATCAGATGCACTAACCATCTCTCGCAGGAGCACGTGCATCAAACTATCCAGACATAAGCATCAGATGCACTGACCATCTCTCCCAGGAGCACGTGCATCAAACTATCCAGCAGCACATCAGACCATTGGAGGATCTGCTGTCGTCACGACAGAAAAGACAACTGCTGGTATGTCCTCGTAAAATGATCCAGCAACCTGGCTGAAACAGTTCTCAGGGGAACTGTTTTTGGAAAGGAGATGGAAAGAGAGAGAGAGAGGAGAGAGAGAGAGAGGGGGGGGGGAGCGAGCAAGCAAGCAAACACTCTCCTATGGACTGACAAGACTGCAGAATGGAGAGGACAACCACGAGCACAGACCCAGCCACACAACCGACAGACCCTGAAGGAGCCTGGTGAACTGTTCTTCAGGGAGGCGATCCTGTGACTCTCCAATGAGTAATGGGAAGAGAACAAGAAGAAAACGCAGAGATGTATGGATTTTGCTCTTTGGGCAGTGTTCAGATATGTTCAATTTTAAAGGCTAACGAGTCTATACTGGTTAGCTTATGTAAATCCGTCGTTGCAACTGTAAAAGATGCTTCTTGGCTGTACAAAAGAATTGAACGAACTAGCCCTGAAGCGACATGGACAAGATTAGACCCCAGTTAATCAGAGGTATGCCAGAAAGTAATGTAATATTACAATCCCCCCCCCCCTTTCTACAAGATAATTAAAACGCTCAAGTTTATAATAGAAGATAACATCGAGAAACTTAACTTGCATGCTTGGATATATCAAAGTATCATTAATCCGTATTGTGATTACTTTCCTGCCTTCAAACGCAATGGTGTTTTTTGTTTGTTTTGTTTAGAATTTTTTTTTTTTTTTTTTTTTTTAAATGTAAAGACAACAAAAACTGTTTCGAGTGCAGACAAATTTGATTTTATGCCATGAAAAATATTGTGAACTAATTCTTCAGTCTTGTTCAAAGATTTTATTTCTGTCGGTTTCATTTTTGGAAAAAAAAACAACAACACACCAACATTTTACAGAGGGCAATGTCATCTGCGTACAGATTTGATGTAGCGTCTTTCGTATTAACCGGTTCAAGGCCATAAAACATTACTGAGAAAAAGCGTCGGAGCGAGGACACTTCCTTGTGGAGCACCCATGTTGATAGTCTTAGGACTTGATTCTGTCTGACAGGAGTGCTTTTATAAATCGTAAGAAAATACCTTGTACGCATGCCTATTCATGAGTTTGTACAATGATTTAGAGAGAGAGAGAGAGAGAGAGAGAGAGAGAGAGAGAGTGCGCGTGTGTGTATGCGGTTGTATGTGTGTGTGTGTGTTTTGTGTGTGTGTGTGTGTTGTGTGTGTGTGTGTGTGTGTGTGTTTGTGTGTGTGTGTGGTTGTGTGTGCGCGCGCGCGCGAGCCAAAAAGCAGTTCAGCATTGTTGATGTTTTTTTCATCAGTTCATACGTTACATTCATACGATCAGCTAACACAAATGCTGTTACAGTTCATACGATCAGCTGACACAAATGCTGTTACGGTTCATACGATCAGCTGACACAAATGCTGTTACGGTTCCATACACAATGCTAGCTACAACACAAATGCTGTTACGGTTCATACGATCAGCTGACACAAATGCTGTTACGGTTCATACGATCAGCTAACACAAATGCTGTTACGGTTCATACGATCAGCTGACACAAATGCTGTTACGGTTCATACGATCAGCTGACACAAATGCTGTTACGGTTCATACGATCAGCTAACACAAATGCTGTTACAGTTTCATGAGAACGAACACCTTCACATTTGATAAAACTTAACTTATATTACACAATTGGGTCTTTGATTCTCCCTTATTTATCTTCTTTCAAGGTAAGTTGTTCAAGTTACAAGACTCAAGCGGTTTCTTAAAACAGTAAAAAAAAGTTAATCAAGATGCAGATACCGTTTGAGCAGCCTTTTTTTTTCTTTCTTTCTTTTTCTGGATATAAACCTCACCTCACAGGTCTCAAAACCTGCCAACGTGAGCTCTATTCAGACCTGACGTGGAAGAAACGCCGCCGGACCGGAACGTCCACATAGGTGGAGAGATCATGCACGCTAGCGATGCGGAAACGGGGGGACAGCGGGTGACAGATTTGCTCTTGTTGGTCAGGGTGATTCATTGGGCAAGGTACTTATCAAGCTCTTGTTGGTCAGGGTGATTCACTGGCCAAGGTACTTAAACAAGCTCTTGTTGTCAGGGTGATTCACTGGGCAAGTACTTATCAAGCTCTTGTTGGTCAGGGTGATTCACTGGGCAAGGTACTTATCAAGCTCTTGTTGGTCAGGGTGATTCACTGGGCAAGGTACTTATCAAGCTCTTGTTGGTCAGGGTGATTCACTGGGCAAGGTACTTATCAAGCTCTTGTTGGTCAGGGTGATTCACTGGGCAAGGTACTTATCAAGCTCTTGTTGGTCAGGGTGATTCACTGGGCAAGGTACTTATCAAGCTCTTGTTGGTCAGGGTGATTCATTGGGCAAGGTACTTATCAAGCTCTTGTTGGTCAGGGTGATTCACTGGGCAAGGTACTTATCAAGCTCTTGTTGGTCAGGGTGATTCACTGGGCAAGGTACTTATCAAGCTCTTGTTGGTCAGGGTGATTCACTGGGCAAGGTACTTATCAAGCTCTTGTTGGTCAGGGTGATTCACTGGGCAAGGTACTTATCAAGCTCTTGTTGGTCAGGGTGACTTATCAAGCTCTTGTTGGTCAGGGTGATTCACTGGGCAAGGTACTTATCAAGCGGGGAACAGTGGACAGTGCAGAAGTGCCCAGACACGATATATAGCTCTGGGTGGGTATCACAATGGCCACCACACGATATATAGCTCTGGGTGGGTATCACAATGGCCACCACACGATATATAGCTCTGGGTGGGTATCACAATGGCCACCACACGATATATAGCTCTGGGTGGGTATCACATGGCCACCACACGATATATAGCTCTGGGTGGGTATCACAGTGGCCACCACACGATATATAGCTCTGGGTGGGTATCACAGTGGCCACCACACGATATATAGCTCTGGGTGGGTATCACAGTGGCCACCACACGATATATAGCTCTGGGTGGGTATCACAATGGCCACCACACGATATATAGCTCTGGGTGGGTATCACAATGGCCACCACACGATATATAGCTCTGGGTGGGTATCACAATGGCCACCACACGATATATAGCTCTGGGTGGGTATCACAATGGCCACCACACGATATATAGCTCTGGGTGGGTATCACAATGGCCACCACACGATATATAGCTCTGGGTGGGTATCACAATGGCCACCACACGATATATAGCTCTGGGTGGGTATCACAATGGCCACCACACGATATATAGCTCTGGGTGGGTATCACAATGGCCACCACACGATATATAGCTCTGGGTGGGTATCACAATGGCCACCACACGATATATAGCTCTGGGTGGGTATCACAATGGCCACCACACGATATATAGCTCTGGGTGGGTATCACATGCCACCACACGATATATAGCTCTGGGTGGGTATCACATGGCCACCACACGATATATAGCTCTGGGTGGGTATCACAATGGCCACCACACGATATATAGCTCTGGGTGGGTATCACAATGGCCACCACACGATATATAGCTCTGGGTGGGTATCACAATGGCCACCACACGATATATAGCTCTGGGTGGGTATCACAATGGCCACCACACGATATATAGCTCTGGGTGGGTATCACAATGGCCACCACACGATATTGCTCTGGGTGGGTATCACAATGGCACCACGACGATTATTAGGTGTGGGTGTGTGTATGCAATTGGCCACTCTACGAATTTATCTGGTGGGTATCACAATGCCACCAACGAGCTATAACGAGCTTCCGTGTGTGAACACCATGAACATCTTCCCCTTCTGTGTAAGTGTGTGGATCATTTGGTGTGTGTGAGTGTGTGTGTTGTGCGTGTGTGTTGGTGATTCGTTCAATTTAAGTGGTACACAATCCTCCATGATGGCTATAACCGAGCTTCCTGTGTGAACGCAGCAAACATCTGCACAAACCTAAAACCCATCAACAACTTTCGAAGAAAGGCCAGTGTGCGTGGTAGGATGAACGTTACACACAGCATGACTTCCGATATGGAATATGCTGCCTTATGGCGGATAAAAAAACAACAACAACACAACAACAACAAATGTCATAACACAACACTCACCCTCTGTTGGGTAAATGGGATTAATCCTTGCCTGTCTATATAGGGAGTGTCCACAGGAGTATCAGTCTGCGTACGCAAAAAAGAAAAAAAGTGGCATTACATCAGCGAGAAAAAAAGAGAAAAGAATGAAAGAAGTGTGTTGTTGTATACCAGCTTGCGTAAGTCTTTATCTTTCTATATAATTGACTGGGTATGTGTGCAAACATGTGGTGTGTGTGTGTGTGTGTGTGTGTGTGTGTGTGTGTGTGTGTGTGTGTGTGTGTGTGTGTGTGTTGTCAGCTAGGATGTTACACAAGACAGATGTCGAGTTTCACAATTAACCAAAAAAAAAAAAAAAAAAAAAAAAAAAAAAAAAAAAGGAAAAGGGGTGTCGGGGTGGGCGGGAGGGTCATCACTTTCCAAAATTGGAGTGAAATGTCATTAGTAAACGTCCGGTGGGACTCTGAACTAATTTTGCATAATTTGAAACATCTGTGGGTAATTTACATGTTCAAGTGATGATCGAGATGGCTCAGAGTCTGAAAGCCAAGCAGGGAAATACTGTGTGACCAGTTGACCAAGAGAAAGAACGTGAAAAAAAATGAAAGCTGGTCACAACAGACACAACTCACTTTACAAGTGAATTTGGTTCTAAAAACATCGAATTTAAACCTGAAGATCATGCTTCCTAACAGTCTATTTTGGTAACAGGTTTTTCTTTTTTTGTGACGCAACAAACATATTATTCCCAGCTATGTTATACTTGTCCATTTCTTCAGAAGGATCAGCCTTTTTTTTTTTTTTTTTTAAAACTAAATTCCAATAATCCTTGTTTAAAAGGCATCCCTCACTTCCTGCAAAGATGTCAGGATTGATATTTGACTGGATTTGTGTTCTTTGCATCCCTTTTCGGTATTCAGTCTGCCCGTTCCTTCGCAGGTAGACCGCAATGTCTAGGACTCCAACAAAAGTCAACGACAGAACACGTAGAGACAAGTAGACACGCATTTTTTTTATAACAAGTTTACCTCTCAGCTTTCCTACACGTAAACTTGAAGCAATTGGTCTGTCGCTGTGTCGGTCAATCTTTGGTTTGCCTTGTTTGGGAAAGAGGAATGATGACTGATTGTTTCCAAAAGGATAACAGAATTATTCTTTAAAACGATAAGAAAATTCAGCGGTAAGAAAACGATAAGAAAATTCAGCGGTAAGAAAACGATAAGAAAATTCAGCGTAGAAAACGATAAGAAAATTCAGCGTAAGTGATTTATCACCTCGTTAAAAACAGCATCTGATCCCCCAGGTTCTTGGCACTAAGGGGATTAAAAAAAATACCATTTAAATCGTTTTGGTAGTTTTCACTTTCCCATAGGTGTCGACCTAAGTTTCCTCATTTTACAACTTCCCATATTGAAAAGTACTTTTTCCTTATTCCGAGCCCAAAAACCTTATACATTACGGAAAACGCAAAAACATAAACAAAAATTGCTGTCAGTACAATGTAATACTCAGTATCAGGCAGAACTTCTTGAAACAAATGGCAGTTTAAGGCAGTTTATGAATAACAATAACACTTACCCATCCAACAGAATCTTCTGTTCCATTCCAGCAGAATGCATCACTTGAGGCAGTTTGTAGATCAAATCACACACCCTATAGTAAAACACTGACAATGATGCAGAATTAGAACTGTTTATAAACCCATTGTTTACACACTCTTCCACTTTACCAACATCATGAATCCATCATAGTCACAAACCAATTTGTTCTATGCATTTTCCACTCCTACCAACAAAATTAGTCCATTAAACAGTAAACAAGTGGGGTAACTTTTGCTCCCATAAGAAAACCTAACACAGAGTAACTTTTATTCAAGACTGGCACAGCCTTTTAAACTTGAATAAAGTCAGACAAATACAAAGACGAACAATCTAATAGTGGGGGAAAAACAAGCGCAGGCCAACAACTCAACTGTCTTCATAGAAATGACTTGGCAAAGATGGCATCCTCCCCACACCTTCGTTTGGCTTAATTTACTACCATTCACTGGCTGCTTTGGGGGTTTTGATTAAATCGAGGTTATTTGTATTTGTTTCTGTCCGTCTTTGTGTTTGTCTTTTGATCTCCCTTGCATCCTTGGTGGATCCTCAAGTGTAGGCTCAAAGATTGTCCCCTACATTTTATACTATTTGCATAATGTCTTTAGTTTTTCAGCAACTTTTTTTCCTCCCCACACCTTCGTTTGGCTTAATTTACTACCATTCACTGGCTGCTTTGGGGGTGCTATTGGATTCTTTTTTGCACCATTGGTGGTGAGAACACCACGGTATTATGGACTGTGGTGTGTCTCTATTTGACGCCAGGAGCACAGACACAACTAGCCGTGTCTCTCTGATGAGTTCCGGTCCAGGGGACGAAAGGCCTCGGAGCAGGCAATACAAATATATCTGCCTTCAAAAGGGATTACGGTGGTTCCCTTACGCAGCTAGTGAAGAGGTTGTTTTTTTTTTTATATCTGTAACATATTTTCTTAATTTCATGTTCCCAGTTTTTCCATCTTCACACCCCCCCCCCCCTCCTCCTTAAGTCCATCTTTGCCAAATCATTACAATGAAAACAGTTGAGTTGTTGGCTTGCGCTTGTTTTTTTCCCCACTATTAGATTGTTTGTATTTGTCTGACCTTATTCAAGTTTAAAAGGTTGTGCCAGTCTTGAATAAAAGTTACTCTGTGTTAGGTTTTCTTATGGGAGCAAAAGTTACCCCACTTGTTTTACTGTTTCCCTGCCTCATTTCATTTCCAGTTTAGTCCATTAAAGTAAGGAGTACATCATTGCTTACTGTGATCCCAAAATTTTATGTTCCCAATCATACCAATTTCCCAAGAACACACAGCCATTGTTCTGTTCAACACCGTCACTTGTAAATGACAGTTACTGATGTTCATCGTTGTACTGCTTGGTGGCAGACTTTGCTGCCTGCAACAAGGGGCAGAAGGGTTGATCTCAAAACATGACCGGTCATCTACTTAGTTCGTTCCTGTTTCAGTGCTAAGAGTCCGTGTCGTCTGCTATGAAAATTTGTTCACCTCGCAATTTGCCTCAGTGATTTAAGATTTGCCTGTATAAATCAGTTTTACCCGTATTGAAACTTGTATACAGACCCGAAATCGTAAGTTTCCCGTACAGCAATACAGGAAAACCGTATAGGTTGACACCTATGCTTTCCATCGAATTTTCTCTCTCTTTTTTTTTTTATCTAACAGACCTTCTGTGTAGCTATTTAAGCAAACATGTCACACACACACACACACACACACACACACACACACACACCACACACACACAGTGAGTCACTACTGGTTTTTGGATTTATTTTTCAGGTCACTTAGTTCGATGTGGCGGAACAAAATTAATGCAGCAGGGAGATTTTCTGAAATCTTTCTAATATTCTCTGGCATTTATATGTCGTGTGGATCTTTAGGGTGATGGTTTAAAAACCATAACAGCTACCAAGTCTTTTTTTTTCCCCATCAACGCGATTCGTCAGACTCATGCCAAAACAAAGCAAGGGTGGGTGGTGATTTTGTTCCATTGTCTTGTAGAGTTGTGCGTGCCTGTCTCTGTTTTGTCGTCAAGTATTCATCAGTCAGTATGTGTGTGATTTGAGGACAATTTTTCTCTCAGAAAAATCTTTTGAAGCCATTCTTTTGATATTTTGCATTGATCTCATGATCCGCTTTGTTCAGAGTGGAGCTAGAGCTCGTAGTAAAGTGTCCCTGGATGACGCGTTTTTCATGTAGTAAAGTGTCCTTGGATGACGCGTTTTTCATGTAGTAAAGTGTCCTTGGATGACGCGTTTTTCATGTGCCTGACGTCATTGTCTCCAGTGGGTAGCTTTTGTCAATGACGTGTCGCTGACATTTAGATCTGTTGGTTGATGGTTGGGTCTTCATGCTTTGTGATAGATTGTGTGTGTGTGTGTGTGTGTGTGTGTGTGTGCGTGCGTGCGTGCGTGCGTGTGTGTGTGTGTGTGTGTGTGTGTGTGTGTGTGTGTGTGTGTGTGTGTGTGTGTGTGTGGTGCGTGCGCGCGCGCGCGCGCGTGTGTGTGTGTGTAATGCGATGCCTTTGAGAACTGCCTGGCCCAACATCACGGGGATTTGACCTCCCCATCCCACCATCACCACCACAACGTGATGGCAGTAAACGACAAGTGCGGCCACCCTCTGTGACGTGACAGCACTGACAAGACGATTGACCCCCTGGTTTGAAATGTGTATTGGAGCTGGAACTATAAAGACTGTTGAGGAAGATTTATACAGACTGTGAGTAAGTCCTGAAGGGGAGAGAGATAGTCTGATGATCGCCCTGCGGACTGCAAAGGGCCACATCAGTGCTGTGACCTCGTTGAAATCAGCTGTTAAAAATAGATTAAAAAATGAACACACACACGCAGACGTGCACGCACACGTACGAGCGCACACACGAGCGCGCACACAAGCACACACACACACACACACACACACACACACACACACACACACACACACACACACACACACACACACACACACACACACAACTCATGAAAACAATTTTTTTGAAAAAAGAATGTCAGAATTTCATTAAAATCTTTCTTCTGCAGAACTTGCTGAACAATCACACAAGGTAGGACATCTCTGAGCAAAGTTTTCATGGAGTCGATTTCAAAGTGTTTCTCTCTGACATCATGTAAGCCTCCCAAAATCTATATAATTAATCGTGAGTGGTACATCACATGGAATGCACCACGGAGCTTCTTCACCTTTTGAAAGATACGAGTAGGTGTAAAAGGAGTGGCCTGTGTGCAAACAGCTCCAGATGATTTCTTCTTTCTATCCGCCTGTGGTAAACAGTTAAAAACTCTTTCAGGTGTGGACGGATTTGGAAGAGTTTGTTATCCATCTGCGAGTTCCATTCCTGGAACCAGAGGTCTTTGACATGAGCATGAGCTTTAGGGTTCAAATCGGTGCGAGGGATAGATAATCTACTCAACTCTTCTTTTGTGGCATGCTAGGAAACTTGATCAACCACTTCATTGCCTCAATGCCGACATGACGGGGCACCCGAGCAAAACCTATGTTGTATGGACCAAATTTCAGAGAGGTGTACAGTTCAAACAATTTCAGTAGTTGAGGGTGCTTGAAGTTACGGCCAACAATGGCCTTTAAAGCAGAAAGGGGAGAGAGAATGCAGTATCTTGATGTTTTGACTCAGAGACCGTTTGAAGGGCCAGGACTAGCGCTGTCATTTGCAGTGCAGATGGACCGTTGAAGGGCCAGACTCGCTGTCATTTCAGCAGTGCAATGGAGACGTTTAAAGCCAGGACAGCGCTGTCATTGAAAGGGGCCGGAAGGCAGGATAGCGCTGTCATTTCAGCAGTGCAGATGGGGAGACCGTTTGAAGGGCCAGGACTAGCGCTGTCATTTCAGCAGTGCAGATGGGGAGACCGTTTGAAGGGCCAGGACCAGCGCTGTCATTTCAGCAGTGCAGATGGGGAGACCGTTTGAAGGCCAGGACTAGCGCTGTCATTCAGCAGTGCAGATGGGGAGACCGTTGAAGGCCAGACAGCGCTGTCATTTCAGCAGTGCAGATGGGGAGACCGTTTGAAGGGCCAGGACTAGCGCTGTCATTTCAGCAGTGCAGATGGGGAGACCGTTTGAAGGGCCAGGACTAGCGCTGTCATTTCAGCAGTGCAGATGGGGAGACCGTTTGAAGGGCCAGGACTAGCGCTGTCATTTCAGCAGTGCAGATGGGGAGTGAATTTAACACTGTTGTGAGCCCAAGATTTTTTTTTCTTTCAGCAGTGAAGAGAATTAAGACTGTTGGCTTCTTAAAGCGTTGATATGTAATTTTCTGTGCACCTGATCACGTGCAAAACTGTTTCGTTAAAGCAGTGTCATTTCTTTTGACAAGACACTACTCGCTGGCAGTTCTGTTTGGGCATTTTTGGTCTGTACTTAATTCTCAGTTTTAAATTTTATTATATGTGTGCTTGCTGTTTTGGTAAGCATTTTGAACATGATATGCTTGGGTTTTAATTATGAATTTTGATTGTGCGTTTGCCTCCATGTGTTCCCTTTTCAAAATGTCCAAGGATGCTTCTGGGTCAGTGCATTATCTAGAATAGCCCCAGTGTGTTGGTTTCCCCAGTCCTGGCTGTTGGTGAGATGGAGGGTCCATCTTGCTCAGAGTCGTCTGTCGTGTAGCCAGTGCAAAGACTCCCTCTGAGGCATCTCTTCGCCAGTGCAAATTAGATCTCCCCCTCTGAGACATCTCCTTCACCCAGTGCAAAGACTCCCTCTGAGACATCTCCTTCGCCCAGTGCAAAGACTCCCTCTGAGGCATCTCCTTCGCCCAGCATCCTCTGAGGCATCTCCTTCACCCATGCAAGACTCCTCTGAGGCATCTCCTTCCCCAGTGCAAAGACTCCCTCTGAGGCATCTCCTTCGCCCAGTGCAAAGACTCCCTCTGAGGCATCTCCTTCGCCCAGTGCAAAGACTCCCTCTGACATCTCCTTCGCCCAGTGCAAAGACTCCCTCTGAACATCTCCTTCGCCCAGTGCAAAGACTCCCTCTGAGGCATCTCCTTCGCCCAGTGCAAAGACTCCCTCTGAGGCATCTCCTTCGCCCAGTGCAAAGACTCCCTCTGAGGGCATCTCTTTGCCCAGTGCAAAGACTCCCTCTGAGGCATCTCCTTCCCCAGTGCAAAGACTCCCTCTGAGGCATCTCCTTCGCCCAGTGCAAAGACTCCTCTGAGGCATCTCCTTCGCCCAGTGCAAAGACTCCCTCTGAGCATCTCCTTCGCCCAGTGCAAAGACTCCCTCTGAGGCATCTCCTTCGCCCAGTGCAAAGACTCCCTCTGAGGCATCTCCTTCGCCCAGTGCAAAGACTCCCTCTGAGGCATCTCCTTCGCCCAGTGCAAAGACTCCCTCTGAGGCATCTCCTTCGCCCAGTGCAAAGACTCCCTCTGAGGCATCTCCTTCGCCCAGTGCTGAGGATTCCTTGGACGCCTTGGTTGGGTTTTCATTGTGCTCCATTCTTGGTCTGGCCAGTGGTTACCACCAGGTGGCACTGGCAAAAGACGGCATTCATCACTGCATTTGGCCTCAGACTATCTGTGGGACAGCTGGTCTGTCCACTGGATGTGCATGTCCTACCCACCTGAGTTGAGAGCGTATTAGCATTGCATGAATGCTTTCCATATGGGCCTTCTGAAGCACCTCTGTATCTAGAACTTTGTCCAGACATAAGACGTCATTCATCACTGCATTTGGTCTCTGACCGTCTGTGAAGGACAGCGGGTCTGTCCACTGGATGTGCTGCTTTCCAGAGACTGATGCAAACGTCAGTGAGTTACCTCTGGTCCTGAGGACCAGATCCTGCTCGTCTGTCTTGGTGACCGTGTGTGTGTGTGTGTGTGTGTGTGTGTGTGTGTGTGTGTGTGTGTGTGTGCGGCGTGTGCGCGAGCGTGCATATGTGTGTGTGTGCTGCATACGTGTGTGTGCGTGCGTGCATGCATGTGCGTGCGTGCGCGCGCGCGCGCGCGCGGTGGTGTGTGTGTGTGTGTGTGTGTGTGTGACAAACAAATTCGTGTGAGGCAGCCGTCTCCGTCTGGGTCTACTATGCACACTTCCATGGACCCGTACAACCGGATGGCGCACGGCCGTGTTTTGCACGGCCGGGTTAGGGCCCACTAGCCTAAGGGTTGTCTTCCGTTGTACGTGACCATCTTGCGGCTGCCAGTACCGCCCGACACACGCGCAGCCCGTGAGTACCATCCCTTGTGCTTAGCGGGCAGTTGCCAGAAGGCGAAGAAAAAAAGAAATACCGTTCTTCATGAATTATTCACCACGCAATACCAGCTATAGTAGAATGACGGTGTCCACAAATTTTGCCCCGCGTGTCTAATTTACAAACGAGTTCGGATTCGTTTCGCGAGGGCAACGCTTTTTTATTTCCTTTTTCTTTTTTTTTTTTTTTGTTCCCAAGTTTGACCTCATGTCTGTAACGTGCAGAATCTAAGCTTGGTATTCTTGTGATTTGATTTGAGGCTGGACTGCATTTTCCTGACTGCCAAATTTTGAGCACATCTATTCAGAAATGCCTAACTTTCTAAATTAAACAGCGTGTTTACTGATGTGTTGGCGAATCAAAATGTGGCCATTCGGTCACATGACAGAGTCCAGCCCACCACAGTTTTTGCTCCTGGAGAAAATACGAATTTTATTTTCCTTCAGCACACTTTTTTCTGGCGCCGAATTTGAAAGAGAAGTGATTGTTTGTCCTTCATTTCCGTTGTCCTGAGTGCTGTTTCTCTTGCCTGAGAAAGACCCAGGAGGTCGAAACGCGTCGTGTTTTGTCTTGTAATTCGTTTGTCCATGTTATCTGGTGGAGTTATTACAAATACCTTTCAAAACTTTCCATCCCTGTCGTCTGGAGTTAATCTGGTATTCCCTCTGGAGGACTGTGGAGCTGTAGACACGCCAGGCAATCGACTCCCCATGGAAGGAGCTGTAGTCACGCCAGGCCAGATCGACTCCCCATGGAAGGAGCTGTAGACACGCCAGGCCAGATCGACTCCCCATGGAAGGAGCTGTAGACATGCCAGGCCAGATCGACTCCCCATGGAAGGAGCTGTAGAAACACAGGCCAGATGACTCCCCATGGAAGGAGCTGTAGACACCAGCATGACATCCCCATGGAAGGAGCTGTAGACACGCCAGGCTAGATCAACTCCCCATGGAAGGAGCTGTAGACACGCCAGGCCAGATCGACTCCCCATGGAAGGAGCTGTAGACACGCCAGGCCAGATCGACTCCCCATGGAAGGAGCTGTAGCCCACACGCCAGGCTGGCAGCATGCGAACTCCCCATGGAAGGAGCTGTAGACACGCCAGGCCAGATCGACTCCCCATGGAAGGAGCTGTAGACACGCCAGGCCAGATCGACTCCCCATGGAAGGAGCTGTAGACACGCCAGGCCAGATCGACTCCCCATGGAAGAAGCTGTAGACATGCCAGGCCAGATCGACTCCCCATGGAAGGAGCTGTAGACACGCCAGGCCAGATCGACTCCCCATGGAAGGAGCTGTAGACACGCCAGGCCAGATCGACTCCCCATGGAAGAAGCTGAAGACACGCCAGGCCAGATCAGCACCCCATGGAAGGAGCTGTAGACACGCCAGGCCAGATTGACTCCCCATGGAAGAAGCTGAAGACACGCCAGGCCAGATTGACTCCCCATGGAAGGAGCTGTAGACACACCAGGCCAAATGGACTCCCCATGGAAGGAGCTGTAGACATGCCAGGCCAGATGGACTCCCCATGGAAGAAGCTGAAGACACTTCAGGCCAAATGGACTCCCCATGGAAGGAGCTGTAGACACGCCAGGCCAGATCGACTCCCCATGGAAGAAGCTGAAGACACGCCAGGCCAGACTGACTCCCCATGGAAGAAGCTGAAGACACGCCAGGCCAGATTGACTCCCCATGGAAGGCCTCTGGCACCTGGGTCGGAGTCTGTCTGCAGCTCCCTCAAGTTATCGCCACCCTGTTTTGTCCCCTCGGTAATACACTTGATTGGGATTTCTGATTAATTTTTCAGATCTTTAATTTCCAAAGCATGGAGTCCTTTCAAAGTGAGGGCTGGAGTTGCCCCGGGATAGTTTCAAGGGTGAGATGACTGAAGGCGGAAATTGAAACAAATTTCAAAAAGAATTGTTAGTGATTCCGCAAAACAATATGGACCAACAGATTACAAGACAAAACACGACGCGTTTCGACCTTTTAGGTCTTCTTCAGTTTAAAACAAACAACATTCAGGATAATGAAAACGAAGAACGAGCAATCACTTACCTTCTCATATTCGGCGCAAGATGGGTGCTCGTTCTTCGTTTTCATTGCCCTGAATGTTGTTTCTTTTACTCGAAGACCTACGAGGTCAAAACGCGTCATGTTTTGTCATACAATCTATGCGTCCATACTGTCTTGCGTTCCGGGATGTTTCCCCAATGGAGTCATTTGATTTATGCTCTAGCAGAGTTAGCATGGAATGCAGTCATTCAGAGACGTCACACCAGAATATTACAATTGTCTGGTGTTGATGAAATGGTCTCATCTCCCTCTATTTTAACATCCCAACATTATCAAAAGACATATGTAACACAGGATGGAGAATGTTGAAAAAGAAAATGACTGAATATGTTTGCCTTTAGAAATTTGAGAATAAAAGTCCAGTTATGAGACTTCCAGACGAACGAAGCTACCTACAAAAGTGACGACAGAGGAACGACGCGTTTCGACCTCTTTGCCTTTTTTTTTTTTTTTTGGTCTGCTTCTTGGCTTGTTGTTGTACATGTTCTTGTGGTATGACAAAAGGTCACGAAGCGGTGAAGTGACGGTGTCTGGGCCTGCGCACTACCTGCTCTTGTCTCTTCCGGTAAAGCAGTGCATTGACCTCAACATTACCGCGGCTTTGTCACGTATTGTTTAATGCTCCTGAACAGAAGTCTCTGTCTGTGTGTCTGTTAGTCTGTATGTCAGTCTGTCAGTCTGTCTGTCTGTCATCTGTCTCTGTCTGTCTCTCGCCCACCGTCTGTCTGTCTGTCCGTCTGTCTGTCTGTCTCTCCCTTCGTAAAGGGCTAAGGCGTATATGAATTAATCTTTCGAATCTCTCTCTCTCTCTTCTCTCTCTCTCTCTCCTCTCTCCTTCTCTCTCTCTCTCTCTCCTCTCGTCTCGCTCTCCGTCTCTCTCTCCCGTCCTCCTATCCCCTCTCTCTTTCCCTCTCCTTTTCCCCCCCCCCCCCCCCCACTCTCCCAGACACATTAACTCTCATGTGCGGGCGCGATTTGGGAACAACAAGAACGACATCAAAACAGCAACAACCACCACAACGACAAAATAAGCAAGATACATTCATCTACCTGTTTCATAATCAAATAAATGTACATGGCTTCGACACTGACCTTCACGAATGTTTACAGATATGTAAAACAACGACTGCTTAAGGATCAGAGTCCCAAATGATTTAAATCGATCAACACACACACACACACACACACACACACACACACACACACACACACACACACACACACACACACACAACACACTCCTTTGATATTGATTATACAGATGTTTCAAAAAAGGATTATCCACATATCTTAAGAACATCTGTTTACACTCATTTAGAAACTAAGTACAATCATCATTTGAAAATTTTTACAGATGGCTCAGTGCTAGAAAATAATAACACGGGAGCAGCCTTCATAATCCCTAGCCTCAAAGTAGAAAAGCTCTTCTATCTTGGTAAACAGTTATCGGTAGAAAGAAACTCGTGGAGAGCGTGGCAGCAGAGAGTCCTCAGAAGAGAAGCCCCCTTCAAGCAAGTGTTTCAGCCCTTATCTCCTGACACTCTAGGGGGGTTGGGCCACACCCGGTTCATGACTCCGGATGTCCCTCTGCTGCCCCTTTTTTTTTTTCCCATCTTGGGACGAGCCATGGCTGGGATTCGAACCCATGACCCTCTGGACATGCTCATTTTCCACTTAATGACTCGCGCTTTAACCACTGAGCCACAGGGACACCTGATATTTGTAGGGAAATTAAGCCTTATGAAGTTCACTTTTGTTCCTCCTTGACCAGATCCAGCTTGAACACCTCTCTGCCGCTTCTGCCATTGCTTTCAGGGCTCTGGTTTTTTCCTTCCCTGCAACTGAGACCTGTTTCATGAGGCTGTATGCAGACGTTCCTACAAACCCCCTAGCTCCAATTTCTGCAGTGAGGACTTTGACCTGATAGCCTTCTCTCCTCAGGCTGTTTGCCAGATCAGCATACTTTTCAGTCTTGTAGATTTGAGCTGCCTCCATTCTGTTCTCATATGGCACCGTGAGCTCGATCATGATCAGCTGCTTGGTTGACTTAGAGTGGACTACTATATCTGGTCTCATGCCACTCTTGCTGATGATCTCTGGGTGACTCTTCCATTCTGGGAGGTCTGCAGTGCACTCCCAGTCATCTGCCCCGTCCAGCAGACTCTGCCTGCATGTTTCGAGTGGCACTGTTGTTCTTGGCCATGATTTGCTGCCTCCTGCCGTGAAGAATGTTGCGGGTGCTTTTGGAGTCCTGATTTTCCCTTTTGTGGTGTTGGTACTAGCCCAGACTACTTGTACAATTTCTTTGAGCACTTGGTTGTGCCTCCATGTGTACCTTCCTTGAGCCAGGGCTACTTTACATGAGCTTAGGACATGCTCCACTGTTTGTTTTTCATGGCAGAGGGGGCATGCAGGATCGTCTGTTTTCCCCACTTCACCAGGTTTGCATTTGAGGGCAGAAGGTCATATGCAGATCTGAGAATGAAGCTGATCCTGAGAGGGGCCATGTGCCAAATGTCATTCCAAGTGAGACTTCTTTGGAGTGCATTCTCCCACGTTGTCCATTGCCCTTGCTGGCTCTGCTGGACTGCTTTTTGGAGTCTTTTTTGGTCTTCTTCTTTTCTCATCTCCTGAATCATCATGTCTCTTTTGGCTTTTCCTTTGGCCTTTGACCACCATTCAGTTTTGGTCACCCCCAGTCCCTGTCTGTTGGTCTGTGTGTGTCCTGTTATTTCTCTGATCTTGAGACTTTCTTTTGCAGAATCCATCGCCTCTTGAACTTTCCATTTTCTGCCTGTCTTCAGCTGGGGCTTAATTGCTTCTACCACCTTGTCTCCTGAGTCCTCCAGCATGCTTTGAAGTCTGATCTTCCCTGCTTTGTATTCCTCCAGGATGGATTTCAGGGGTAGTTTCAGCTTTGCTTGGCGACAGTACAGCGCTATGTCAGTCAGACAGGGTGGGACACCAAGCCATTTCCTTGTGAACTTGTTGATTTTGGCTTCCATTGCCTCCACTATGCTGGTGCAGATGTCGTATATCATCAGAGGCCATAGCAGCTTTGGTATCAGCATGAACTGCAGACACCAGACCTTGTATTTGCCAGGGAGCCCACACTGGTCAATGGTCTCCAAGCCTTCCTCCGCCATCTGCTTGGTTTCTTTTGCTCTTTGTGTGTCTTTCAGCGTATCATCATACCATCTTCCAAGGCTCTTGACTGGTTCTTCTGTGACTGTTGGAATGGCCTGGTTGGCAACACTGAAGACCACAGATCCGGCCACTTTTCCTTTCCTGAGTGAGAGACTCCGTGATTTCTTTGGCTTGAACTTCATTCTGGATGAGGCAACTATGTCGTCCAGCCTCTCCAGCACATGACGTGTCTCGTCTTCTCTGGATGAAATCACTGTAGTGTCATCCATGAAGGCCTTGAGAGGAGGCATTTGTATCCATCGCCAAGGTCTGTTTGTCTCGCGTTGTTTGTTGCTGCTTTCAAGATGAGTTCCATTGCCAGCACGAACAGTATTGGGGAAATTGCACAGCCCATTGCAATACCCACTTCCAAGTTGATCCAGTCTGTTGTGTACTCCTTGGTAGAGAACCGCATTGAGAAGCCATTGAAGTACTTCTTGAGCATGTCGCGGATGTTCTTTGGCACATGGTACATCTCAAGAGCCAACTGTATCATCTCATGGGGCACAGATCCATATGCGTTTGCCAGATCAAGCCACACTACGTCCAGGTCTCTCTTTTCTGTTTTTGCTTTTTGGATTGCGTCCCAGATCATTGTGGCGTGTTCTACACAGCCCGCCACGCCTGGGATGCCACCTTTCTGGACTGACACATCCAAGTACTTGTTTTCCATCAGGTACTTGGTCAGCCTTGCTGCCATGACAGAGAAGAAGATTTTCCCTTCGACGTTCAGTAGTGATATTGGCCTGAACTGGCTAATGTCACTTGAGTTTTGCTCTTTGGGGATGTACACACCATCTGCCGTCATCCACTGGCTGCTGATCTTCTGGTTTCTCCAAGCCGATCGCAGCAGCCTGTGGAGCCACTCCAGCACCTTGGGACATTTCTTGTAAAGCTGGTAAGGTATTCCGTTTGGCCCTGGTGATGATTTGGCTCTGGCTTTGTCGACCACCTTCTTGATTTCCGCCAACGTTGGAGGCTTGCCATTGAACTGTTCCTCAGGGTTGGTTGGCCACACCAGACCTTGAATGTCGAGTGGTGCTTTGCTCTGTGGGTCAGAGTATGTTTTCCTCAGATGCTGCTCAAGAACTCCTTTGTCCACACTTAGGGTCCCAGATTTTGGCTGCTCAAACAGTGTTCTGGCAAACTGGAAGGGGTCTCTGAAGAAGCGCTCTTGTGTCTTCTTCTTTTTGCTCTTCCTCTTCCTCGCAGATTCCGCTTTGCTGAGGGCACTGTGTTTTTCTTTCAGGTCTTTCCACAGTTTTTCCAAGCCTTGTTTTTCAGCTGGCAGTGCGGTCTTCATTTGCATCTTGAGGTTTTTCTTTTGGACCCTGATCTTGTCCATCTTTTCTTGGCGTCTGGATTTCTTTGGAGGTGTTTTCTCTTTGGATAGTTTTGCTCCATAGGCGTCTCTACATGTGGCATACACAATGTCCCCATATGTGGCTAGTTTGTGTTCCAGGGTGCTTTTTCCTATCAGTGCATCGAGTCTTTGGACGATTTTTGCATCCAGTTTCTCCCAATCTTCAGTTTCGTTTGCTCGTGGCAGGTTGAGTTTCAGGCGCCTGGCATCGAGGGCCTGTGCAAATTCCTCATCCGAACCAACAGCGTGGATGTCCTTGGCACTGTGGTTTAAATCCTGGCCTTGGTCTTCCGACGTCTTATCTGCTGATGCAGTGCGCTGCTGCTCAATATCGATATTCAGTGCCGAATTACTTGCTATACTTAAATCGTTAGATTTTATTCTAAAATTTCCAATAAAAAGTTCACAAAGCTTAATAGGTGTTGATTCTAAAGCAGCAATCTACTCGATTAAGTCTGCATGTCCTTCAATCCGACTTGATATGATATTTGAAATTCATCACATTATTCACCTTTTATCCATGCAAGGCATTACTGTCACTTTTTGTTGGATCCCCTGTTATTGTGGTATAGTACCCAACGAGCGTGTAGATCAACTTGCAGGAAAAGCAGCTCAAAATGTCAGTTACGCAATACCACTCAAAGTTCCCTTAGATTTGAATGAATGTTTTTCAGTTATAAATTCAACGTTAAGAGAAAAAGTTAAAACCTCATTGATGAACTCAGACATTCAATATTATCACAATTGTATAAAATTTAGTGATGGGTACAATGGGAAAACGTTCAAACAAGTCTCCTCCTCGTCTAGGGAGATTGAAAGCTTAATCCATAGATTCCGTTTGAACGCATTGAAAACAAAACATTGTCATAATGTTAAATGTATGTGTGGGAAATCCTTAAATGTCAGTCATTTGCTGATTCAATGCCCAAGAGCAAGAGAGCTCCTAAGACATTCGGGTATTGATGCTTACACTGATGGATCGACTTCATTGCCTTTACCATATATTTTAAACAATTACTCTGTTCTTGACTCAGTTTGTAAGTGTTTGTTAAATAGTTCAGTTGGTACTTATCTGTAGATCTTATCACTTCTCACTTAAAATTGTCCGGGTGGAAGAGGGATGGGGGATTGGGGGGGGGGGGGGGGGGAGGGAGGGGATGTCATATTCTATCGTTAATGGAATAATACGCTTCATCACTTGCATACTTCATTCACCCACACATAAACTGTCTGAATCACTATAGTGGAAGGACATTAAACCGACGACGACGACGACGACGACGACGACGACGACACACACACACACACACACACACACACACACACACAACACACACACACACACACACACACACACACACACACACACACACACACACACCACCACCACCACCACCACCACCACCACCACCAATTCCGCGGCCACCACTATTACCACCACCACCACCACCAATAAAACCAGCGAGTAAAACATCATTGAGTTAACATTATATTTGTGTAATTTCTCCTATCACGTCCTTACAAAACAGTGTCAGAGAAATATTTCTGTAAACCTCTCTCCCTCCCTCCCTCCCTCCCTCTCCTCTCTCTCTCTCTCTCTCTCTCTCTCTCTCTCTCTCTCTCTCTCTCTCTCTGATGATAATAGCAAAATAAACGGATTCGAATCTTAAGGGCTCAGTTGATACAACGCATCCGATAATTCCCGTTAAATCAAAATCAGGGGAGGTAATTTCGTGACATCCAAAGCTCCGCTTGTAACGAAAGCCGGTTAAATCGAATCGATTTTAATCAGTCTATTCCATTTCATCATAACCGGCGTCAGCTGTTCATCTTTCATAATTTGCCACACGGACTAATGTGTAGATTAGTAGTTCGGGCAGGAAATCAATACCTGGCATAGCCGTGATGACCCCTCCTCATCCTGACCAAAGAAACGTGGTCCCTGAGGGAAATACTCTTTTCCTGGTCATTAACGCCAGAGGAACTCCCACAAAAACTCTGGGGAGGAGAGAGAGGGAGACTGGTGTCACGTTAAAGGGGGGAAAAGAAGGAGGAGAAAGAGTGTGGGGGGAGGGGGGAGGGAGGAGAACAAGGAAGAGGAGGTGAGGAGGAAGGGAGTGAGGGTGGGATGGTAGGGGGTCGGGGGTAAGGGCTGCCACTGTAAAAAAAAGAACGGAAGGGCGCAAATTACACAACTGGCATGAGGAATGCGGAACCTGAACACAGCTCTGAACCATCCAGGTGTGGGCTTGGCCTTAGTGGGTGGAGTCTAGCTGGGAGAGAGAGAGAGAGAGAGAGAGAGAGAGAGAGAGAGAGACTGACAGACAGATAAACAGACAGACAGGCGGAGACAGACATACAGAGAGCAGCCGATAGACAGAGACAGAAGGAGACAGACAGAGACAGGGATGGATACATAGACGGGGTAGAAGACAGAAAGAGAGGGATAGAATGAGGGGGGGGGTGATATGAAGGAAGATAGAGAGGGTGGACGGAGGAAGAGAGAGAGAGAGAGAGAGAGAGAGAGAGAGAGAGAGACGCGCGCGCGCACACACACACACACACACACACACACACACACACACACACACACACACACACACGCACGCACGCACACAACGCAGACACACACACACACGCGCGCGCGCGTGCACGCACACATGCACACACACACACAATCAGGCGCGCGCGCACGCGCGCGCGCGCGCACATACACACACACACACACACACACACACACACACACACACACACACACACACACACACACACACACACACATTTAGCGGAAGGGGAGCGGGTGTTGGAGATCAGGGGGAAAGAAGTGGAGGGAGGATGGGGGTGGGGGGGGGGGGGACTTGCGCCTGCCACCCATGACAAGCTGTCGGCAATGACACCGCGCCGCAAAGGGAAGCTACTCCAGAAAATGACAGACAACTCTTGATGGACGAGGCAGCCTCAACAGCAGTGATAGAAGAAGGACCAGAGAGCGAGAGAGAGAGAGAGAGAGAGAGAGAGAGGGGGGGGAGGAAGGGGGAGAGAGGACAGGAGGGGGAAGAGGAAGGCCACAGAGGAACGGGGAACAGGGCAAGAGGTGGAGATGAGGCGGGGAAGGGGTGGTAGTGGTGGTGGTGGCGGTGGTGGTGGCGGTGGTGGTTACTAGATTTGTTCTGAAAGCGGATAGCTGACTCCCAGCATGTCGTCTGAGTTCCGTGTGTTGACTCCGAATCTGTCCAGGCCTTCCTTCCGTGCTTGAGGTGGGCACAATATTTTGTTTGTACCCTCTTTTCCTTCTTTTGTTCTCTCTCTCTCTCTCTCTCTCTCTCTCTCTCTCTCTCTCTCTCTCTCTCTCTCTTTTTTTTTTTTTTTTTTAACCCTGTCACACCCATTGAAAGAGGAAGGGAGAGAGAGAGCACGGAACAGTTTGTTACAAGCTGCCGTTGTCTTCGAGCGGAAAGCGGAAAAAGTCTTGAAGGAAGAGGTTCCTCGGTGTGGTCTGTGTCCATGGTCTGTGTCCATGGTCTGTGTCCATGGTCTGTGTCCATGGTCTGTGTCCATGGTCTGTGTGTCTCTGCCAGTGTCGAGACGGTCCAGAGATGCATGCACGCGTGTTGGAGAGGATTCGATGTCCACGCTGTGCTCTGCGCCCGCAGAGGGATTCTGCTGATGTTCCGAAGAACGTGGTGAACCCGTTTCCACAGCAGACCTGCCAGCCAGCTGTGGGTCGTTCCCTGTGAGTTGATGGTGGTGACAGGCATGTCGACATGTGCTGACTGTGGGAACAGAAGGCCAGCCAGTGGAATTTAGTGTTTCCCCTTCTTTCTGTTCTCTTTCTTTTCTTTCACATGTTTTCTTTTCCTTTTTGTTTTTTGTTCTTTTTAAGCTCTGTCTTGTGCGTTTTTCTTTCTCTGTGGTGGACGCCAAAGGACCACAAAGTGTGTAGGGGGAGCCACGTGTCTCTGAACCGGTGAGTGCACACATGACTTTGGTATCATGCCCGCAGGCGAAGCAGGGTATTGCTTGTAGCCAGATTTGTCTGTCTGTCCGTCTGTCTGCCTATCTGCTAGACTGTTCCAACAGAAAAAATGTACAGGGTTATTTCTTGGTTCAGTGGCTATTTGTCATGAACATGTGACCTCTTAAGCAGCAAAACTCACGGAATGTTCAGGGTGTAGGTAGGGGATGGTAGACGCTACAGTCTGTCTTCGTGAACGAGGGGAAGGTGTTAGAACGCCACACTGCTGTGTCTTGATCGTGTGTGTGTGTGTGTGTGTGTGTGTGTGTGTGTGTGTGTGTGTGTGTGTGTTATATTTTCCTGAAAGTCAGCAACAAGTCTGCGCAAGACAGTGTCATCATATTGTTTTCAGTTAGTCAGTAT
>CM065739.1:3497012-3559512 GCA_033310375.1 Conus canariensis
TGAGAGAGAGAGAGAGAGAGAGAGAGAGAGAGAGAGAGAGAGAGAGAGAGAGAGAGAGAGTAGAGAGAGAGAGAAGGGCGGGTGGGGGGGGTGGGGGGGGGGGTGGGGGACGACGGAGGGAGTAAGAAAGGTGGCGGGGACGGGGGGTGGGAGGGGAGGGACAGCCATGGAGAATGCCAGTCGGTGTTCGTTTCCTTTCCAAGGACCCAGGTTGTAGTGTGTGTCAAGAAGTGTTGACCGCTGACCACTGCTTACCTGTCCCTCTGTCTCTCTGTCTGTGTCTATCTCTGTGTCTCTGTTTTTGGCTCTCTCTCTGTCTGTCTGTCTGTCTGTCTGTCTGTCTGTCTGTCTCCCTCTCCTTCCTCCTCCACCTCGTCTCTCTTTCTGTCTCTTTCTGTCTGTCTCTCCCTATTTTTCGTTTTAATTTTTGTGTCTCTTTTGCTTGGTATACCTCTGTTTCTTTCCGTCTCTCTCTGTTCCACCTCCCCCCGTCTCTCTCTCTCTCTCTCTCTCTCTCCTCTCTCTCTCTCTCTCTCTCTCTCTCTCTCTCTCTCATTCTCTCTCTTTGTATGTCTTCCTATCTCTGTCTCAAAAGCAAGACAACCTTTTTCATTTCTTATATGGAATGTGAACGGTTTATTGCCCAAACTTACAGATCATGATTTTGTTTAATTTATTTGTAGTTTTGACTTTGTTTGCTTGGTAGAGACCTTCATGTAAAAAATTGAATCTAATATATTCAATGGATATAAAATATATTATACATCAGCGGTGAAGTTCTCTCAAAAAGGAAGACGATCAGTAGGCATTATGTGTTTGATTAAGAATGAGTTCGCTCCCCTTGTAGAGATCGTTGACACACACACACACACACACACACACACACACACACACACACACACACACACACACACGCACACACACACACACACACACACACACACACACACAAAAGTAAATTGTTGTGCATTTGTCATTGATAAAGAATTATTCGGCTTGGAGAAAGATGTATTATATATGTGTTCTTATGTTCCGCCAGAAGGTTCGCCTCTTTATACTCATTCTGATCAAGATAATGGGAAAAGTTTGCTTGAGAATTGTTTGGTTGATAGTATGACAAGAGATGTTTATGTGGTATTGTGCGGTGACTTAAACAGCAGAACTTCAAGTGTATCTAGGGATTTTTTTTGGCAAACAGTATCATTGAATTACAATGTAAGAGCGAGTCTTACACTTCAGCAAGGTGTTCTCAAGATCAATATTTGAATGATTATGAATATTGAATAATTATGGAAAATTACTTCTGAACATGCGCACTGCCTAAGATTTAAGTATGTTTAAATGGTGTATGTAAAGGTGACCTTCAGTGTCACTATACAGATAGGCCTATATCACATTCTGGAGGCAGTGTCACCGACTATTTTTTTTTTTTTTTTCAAACGAGTTATTATCACTGGTGTGTGAATCATGTGAACTACACACTGTGGAAAGGATTGAGTCTGATCACAAGCCTGTTGCAGTTTGAGTAGTGTTTCCACAGGATAACGAAATCATTGCCAGTGAAAACAAAGATCATAGTAGTGTTTCCACAGGATAACCAAGTCATTGCCAGTGAAAAGGAAGGTCATAGTAGTGTTTACACAAGATAACCAGGTCATTGTAGGTGAAAAGGAAGGTCACAGTAGTGTTTCCACAGGATAACCAAGTCATTGCCAGTGAAAAGGAAGGTCAAACACTAGTGTTTCCACAGGATAACCAGGTCATTGCTAGTGAAAAGAAAGGTCATAGTAGTGTTTCCACAGGATAATCAAGTCATTGCCGGTGAAAAAGAAGGTCATAGTAGTGTTTCCATAGGATAACCAAGTCATTGTAGGTGAAAAGGAAGGTCATAGTAGTGTTTCCACAGGATAATCAAGTCATTGCCAGTGAAAACGAAGGTCATAGTAGTGTTTCCACAAGATAACCAAGTCATTGCCAGTGAAAACGAAGGTCATAGTAGTGTTTCCACAGGATAATCCAGTCATTGCCAGTGAAAACGAAGGTCATAGTAGTGTTTCTACAGGATAATCAAGTCATTGCCAGTGAAAAGGAAGATCATAGTAGTGTTTCCACAGGATAACCAAGTCATTGCCGGTGAAAACGAAGGTCATAGGGAAATGATAGAGAAAATCGTTCGGAATAGTGAATACACGGGTATTTTTTTATGACTCACTTTGTGAAAACGACATGAACAGTAAGTTGAACAATGCTATGGTTTTAATTGATATTGATGTCAATGAAGCATTAAGTGTGTTTGATGAATGTATAAAAAGACTGTGCGGATTATATGAAGAAGAAATGTCAAGAAAGTAAAGGTACCATGTGCCTTGTTCGACCCGGAATGTGAAACCACTAAGAAAAAGGTAAAAAGGCTTCTCAGAGTTAGTTGCAGGACATTGGATAAGGAGGATCGACAAAAGTATATCGTTGCTCGGCGTGAATATAAACATTTACTGGTAAGCAAGTGTTACAATTTAAAAGGGAGACAAGAGAGGAGGAACTTTCGCAAAAGCGTCATAGCAATAATGACGAGTTGCAAGCGTCCGTTCAATTATCGCTTTTAGATCACTGTATTTTCGGTCAGTGTAGTGCTTTTATTGATTTATTTAAAACATTTGGAAAGTGAGCGTATGCCTAATTATTCAGTTTTATTTTCAGATCAATTAATAAAGCGATTGGAATATTTGAGATTATGTTTACCAGGTCTCCTAAATTGCTAATGCAATACCGAAAGTTCGAGAATGTTGTAAAAGCTGATCGAATCACATTCGCATAAGCTTGTCGTGATTTCATTGGTTGAGCATACTGATATGCAGAATATTCTAGAAATGAATGATCGAGTATGTTGAAGAATATTCTTTAGATAACATATGAGAGCTGTGCGACCGGGAGGGAGAGAGAAATGAGATTAGTTGAAGAGTTCTAGTCATTATCGAGCACAAAAGTGTTAGAGTCTTTACTGAGTTTGAGTCTAGTCGATGAAAAGTGCCACTAGTAGAATATTGGCGGCTGCATGTACGATTGAGTTCCTTCCTGTACGACTTATTGAACCTGAAGGTTAGTTGAGTGCTGTTTTTTTTTTTCCTGTTCCTATATTCTTCAACGTTTGTAAATAAAAGGATCCTCTTCGTTTCAATACCGCCTGGTTTATTTTGTCGTCTGCAAGCTGAACACCTACCACAGGATCTGCAACGAACTCTCGCAAGCTAGAGTACTGCACTTACCTTGTACTGAGGAAGTCAGCGGTCTAGCGTGTAACATTTGGGGGCCAAACCGGTGATCCTGCTACATTGGTGTTTATTCCAGAGACATTATTCACTAGCCTGTACTAAACCAACTGTGATTTTGAAGGCGCCAGTCCAGATCGACGTCGACAAACGCCGTCACGTACTGCATCAGCTGTCGTCTGAGAAGAATCGAAACTTAGCCTAGATCAAAACACGACGCGTTTCGACCTCTTAGGTCTTCAGGCAAGATAAACAACTTTCAGGACAATGAAAACGAAGAACGAGCAATCAGCAATCACTTATCTTCTCATTTTTGCCACAAGATGGGCGTTGAAAGTAATTGCTCTTTCTTCGTTCACAAACAGCGAGATAGAGCACATCCTATTCCACCCTCCCAAGAGAGAGAGAGAGAGAGAGAGAGAGAGAGAGAGAGAGAGAGAGAGAGAGAGAAGAGAGACAGAGACAGAGAGAGACAGAGAGAGAGAGCTCTCTGTCTCACCCTTTCCCATAGCAGAGAGGCAGAGAGAGAAGAGAGAGAGGAGAGAGAAGACAGAGACAGAGACAGAGACAGAGAACACTATCTCACCCTTTCCCATAGCAGAGAGGCAGAGAAGAGAGAGAGAGAGAGAGAGAGAGAGAGAGAGAGAGAGAGAGAGAGAGAGAGGACCAGTTTCATCATCTCTTTCTGAAATATAACAACACCATGTGTGAGAGAGGTCTGTCTGTATTTAAAGAAGAGGTTTAAAAACACACCATAAAAATCCGAAGAAAAAAGCGGTCAGGCTGCAATAAAAGCGAAATAAAGCGGAGCCTTGACATTTGTAACATTTGTGTTTCTTCATTAGGTCCGTCGTGCGTTTTTTGTCTTCTCTTGTCTACCTGCCTTGCTCCCGTTATTCTTTCTTTTCTACTGGGTTTTCGTAGTTACAGGTGGATGGGCAGGGTGGAAGAGAAAGACGGGTAGGTGGAGTGGTGGGTGTTATGGGGGTGGGGGTGGGGGGGAGGCGAGGGGGGAGGGGGTGTCCATGTTCAGGTAGCAGAGTTTAACAGGTTCACTGAATGCAATTATGTCTGTCTGCCTGTCTCGCTGCCGGCCTACCGTCCATCCGTCCGTCTCTCTCTCTCTCTCTCTCTCTCTCTCTCTCTCTCTCTCTCTCTCTCTCTCTCTCTCCTCTCTGTGACATGTATACATGCATGCATGCATGCATGCATGCATGCGTGTGTGATTGTGTGTGTGTGTGTGTGTGTGTGTGTGTGTGTGTGTGTGTGTGTGTGTGTGTGTGAGTGAGTGAGTGTGTGTGTGTGTGTGTGTGTGTGTGTGTGTGTGTTGTGTGTGGTGAGTGTGTGTGTGTGGTGTGTGTGTGTGTGTGTGTGTGTGTGTGTGTGTGTGTGTGTGAGCGCGCGTGTGTGCATGAATAGGACTCGATCCACTGTGGCCTGAATACCTCCTTATCCCACACTGTATTTCCTCACGATGATTTTCGTTGTGATCCATTTCATTGATTTTCAGTGTGTTATGTCCTCACGATGATTTTCTTTGTGATTCAAATCATTGATTTTCAGTGTGTTATGTCCTCACGATGATTTCTTTGTGATTAATCATTTATTTTCAGTGTGTATTCTCACGATGATTTCGTTGGATCCATTCATTGATTTTCAGTGTGTTATGTCCTCACGATGATTTTCTTTGTGATTCAAATCACTGATTTTCAGTGTGTTATGTCCTCACGATATTCTTGTGATTCAAATATTGATTTTCAGTGCGTTTGTCTCACGAGATTTCCCTTGTGATTCAAACATTGATTTTCAGTGTGTTATGTCCTCACGATATTTCGTGTGATCCATTTCATGATTTCAGTGTGTATGTGCTCACGATGATTTCTTGTGATTCAATAATTGATTTTCAGTTTGTTATGTCCTCACGATGATTTTCTTTGTGATTCAAATCATTGATTTTCAGTGTGTTATGTCCTCACGATGATTTTCTTTGTGATTCAAATCATTGATTTTCAGTGTGTTATGTCCTCACGATGATTTTCTTTGTGATTCAAATCATTGATTTTCAGTGTGTTATGCCCCCACGATGATTTACTTTGTGATTCAAATCATTGATTTTCAGTGTGTTATGCCCTCACGATGATTTTCTTTGTGATTCAAATAATTGATTTTCAGTGTATTATGTCCTCACGATGATTTTCTTTGTGGTTCAAATCATTGATTTTCAGTGTGTTATGTCCTCACGATGATTTTCTTTGTGGTTCAAATCATTGATTTTCAGTGTGTTATGCCCTCACGATGATTTTCTTTGTGATTCAGATCATTGATTTTCAGTGTATTATGTCCTCACGATGATTTTCTTTGTGATTCAAATAATTGATTTTCAGTGTGTTTTCTGTTATTTGGTTCCAGCGCTGAATCAGTCTGACCTAACTCATGTGCAAAGGAAAGGTTGTTGTGAATTCAAAACGTTGACATGACTGTAAGCGGCCTTGTATTTCACAAACTGTTGGCATGACTGTAAGCAGCCTTGTATTTCACAAACTGTTGACAGGACTGTAAACAGCCTTGTATTTCACAAACTGTTGACATGACTGTAAGCAGCCTTGTATTTCACAAACTGTTGACAGGACTGTAAGCTGCCTTGTATTTCACAAACTGTTGACATGACTGTAAGCAGCCTTGTATTTCACAAACTGTTGACAGGACTGTAAGCGGCCTTATATTTCACAAACTATAGGTCCTGAACTGTGGGTTCACTGACCTCTACTGTGTGGAGACAAGTGTCTCCTTGTGCTTGCGTCAGACACAGTGCCCGTGACATCATCTGTGTGACGCCGCCAACCCTGTGACTCAACTGGTCCAGACACAGTATTAGGCTGCTAATGCACCTCCTGTCAGCTGGTGGACTAGGAGGAAACTTTGGCTCCAACTTGTCTGTCAACATGGTGCCGGGGACTGACATTGTTTCACATCTACAGACACTGCTGGCGGTGAGTGAGGACTGGCCGAGCTTTGTTCAAAGGCTGGATGCAATGTCATGTCAAGGTCAGCCTGACGGCCGCTACCACACCGCTATCATTGTCCATGTAACTGCTCATGGACAGAAGATGGAAACCTTTCAAGTCTCCATCAGTTACCTCTGACAGTGACTGTTCTTTACGAAGCAAACTGTTGGCCTCTAAAGGAATGATTTAGACATGCATAGAAGAACTCCCTTTCAATCATGAGTTTGGTTTGGTTTTGTTTTGTTTTGTTTGTTTTGTTTTGTTTTGTTTTGTTTTGTTTGTTGCGTGTTGCGCTTGTGACATGTGATTCTCTGTCCATTGTTTGTGGTGCTGTTTTTGTTTGTCTTGAGATATGCATGGTATTCTCACTGAAACTGAACAAACATTGACTCTGTGGACAGAGAGAGAGAGAGAGAGAGAGAGAGAGAGAGAGAGAGAGAGAGAGAGAGAGAGAGAGAGAGAGCTTCCAACTCCACACGTTATGAAATCGGTAATGAAAAATTCGTAATCCTTTTTTTATCCCTAGAAGTTTCGGTTCGTATGGAAGTCAGCGAAACTCTATAATCAAACAATGAAGTGAAATGAATTGTGAAAATTTGTATGAAGAAGCAGTCTCCCAGAGCAGCAGCAGCAATGGGAAACCAGCCTATACAGTTTGAGTAGGGGATGTAAGATACAGCTGAAGAGTTCCTAGCCTGAGGATTTTTTTTCAGTAGATCGGAGAAACTGGCTTTCTGCGAAATACGCACTGTGCAACACAAGCCTCCCTGGTTAAGTTATCTTACGGTTAATTCACTGTATCCTAACACTGACAGACTTGTGTCCACAAATCACATCTGCAAACAATACATAAAACCATTAGATAATAACAGGCAATTTTGTTTCATCTGTTGTGTGCGATTTGGAGCTAGTCAGATTGTTGACTTAATTGACTTAACCTGTTAAATTCTCTGAGGAACATCTGATTGTTCGCTTACCACATTTCTCACATGCATACGCACCTCTGTTTACACATGTGCATTAATGTAATCTAATTACATAACACTTACTGACTATGTGAACATGTATGTGATTGTCACTGCTGCCCTCACCTCATTATTGTCAATTTGTTCATCTGAATCATCACGGTTATTCTCACATAATAATTTACATGATGTGAGTAACAGTGATAATCACACACATGTTCGAATAGTGAGTAAATGTTCACATTACATTACTGTACATGTCTGAACTGAGAGTGGGATAGGTGAGGTAAAGATGGTGAGGTGACAAACAGCAGCATACCTTAGCATGCTATTACAGGTGCCAAATACAGAATTTCCTCCTCCTTGTCTCTATCTGTGCCTTGGCTTAAGGCTGTGTCAGGCCAGCTGACATAGGCTAGAACACCAAGGCTACATCAAAATGTTGTTATGCTCTGCATAGTTATGCGGGGACTGTCTTCAGTTGTGACAAGCTCCTAGCATAACATTATCAGTCTCCAAAGTCCTTCGAAGTCGGATGTGGCTGCCCGTGTGGTGGGGTAATCAAAAACGGTCACACACGTCATGTTCTCATCCCCAGCTGATGCATTTGTACCATAGTGTTCAAGTACTTCGGCTGTTTGGATGATCCCTGGAGTCTTTAAGCCGGGGTACAACAACAACAACAGCAACAACAACAACAACAACAACAACAACAACAACGTCTCTATCTGTTCTTACTATTATTTATTTACTACTTTTTATCGTATATTTCTTTCCTCCTCTTCTTTCTTTCTTTTCATATCCCCTCACGGCAATCCCCTCCCTCCTCTCGACACCCCCCTCTACCCCTGTCCCCCACGTTCGGTCTTTCGCCCGACATTAATTTTACGTCCTTGTGCTTAACTGTCACGTTTCCTGAGACTACCGTTATACCATCATTCACTGTGACTTTGAAGAAGGTTCTGTGTGTCGCAGGAGTTCTCCGTGTTTTACTGTAAGGAAATATGATGACCATGCAAAGTTTGAAAAACTTTGAACGAGATGTACGCAGGCCCACAATACTTACAAATTGTATTCGTTTACGGGCAAGCAAAACTGTATTACGTTGATTGAGACGAAACCCATGTTCATGCTATGTTGATGGAGACGATCGACTTTTCCATACCATCCAGACTATTTCCTAGAGTTTAACAGTTAGAAATTAGCAAAGCGGTACATCGACTGATCCATTGGAAATCTGAAAAACAACAACAACAACCCAAACCCACAACGATATCCCTTCGCAAGAGCCCCTGTGGCGTGTTAGAACATTTTGTTTTCAACATCGCAAGACTCTCGCCGGCTCCCTCGCTCATCTGGGGCCGGCACGTTTTTACAGGCGTACAGCAAGGGACTTACGCATGGTTGTGTTTAGTGACTCATTTCGGTGTAAAATCTCTGATGCTGGTCCCAAACCACACCTACTTTTTTCAAGATAGACAATTGTAATGAGTATCATAGTTTTTAACACGATCATTTAAATATATCAGTTTTATTAAAACAAATCTTGCACATGATTTAAAGTTCGACAATGATCGTAAAGACAGTATAACGATGGTGCAAAAACAGTTATCCATAAGGTTAGGTAAGTGTGTGTGTGTGTGTGTGTGTGTGTGTGTGTGTGTGTGTGTGTGTGTGTGTGTGGATAGGACTTTTTTTTTATTGAACAATTTTTCATTTTTTACAAGACATACACAACTTCACACCGAGACATATGCATTTCCTTCATAAGTTGTAAATGGGGAAGGGAAAAAACATACCCACCATCATTCCCCCTCCCCTATACATACATATATCTGTATTCACATATACACATGGTGAATGACAGCACTCTTAAATATTACACACTTTCCCCTCCCTCCATCCCATTTCCGCGTGGGGTATAATTTCTGCCATATTTACAAGAATAAATGAAACGAGGATGAGAAAATCAAACTAAGTAAATATAGATACAGTTTGTACTTTACATCAATGACAACATACACACTTTAGTATTGGGAGTCATAAAAAAAAAGAAGAAGAAGTTGCAACAGGCCCGAAAGCCGTGGGTAACAAGCAATTACCCTATACAATAGATAATACATGTGCATACAAGACTGAAGAACAATTGGCGATACTCGTGTAATAAAATCGGTATTTGTGGAATGGGAGAAAGAAGGCAATCAAGGAATTACTGTAAGATATGGGAACCAGGTTTCTTCAAACTGTCTTGCATTATGATTTATAACAGCTAAATATTTTTCAATATTATATCTATTTTTTCAAAATTGCAACAAAAGCCAACAAAGTAGGATGGACATCTCAAGTTTACATGTATAAATGTAGAATTTAGCTAACAGAAGAATGAGGTCCATTACTTTATCTGTTTTTGTATCTACTTTGACCCCAAATAGAACAAATTCCTTGTTTATGTTTATATTATGACAAAGTTGGCATTTGTCTTTGAACATATTTTCAAAATCATTCCAAACATTTTTAACAATACACTCATGCATCATGTGAAGAATGGTTTGTTCTTCTTGATTACAAAAGTTGCAAATAGGAGAATCAGAGATTTTACACATAAATAAGTATCTTTGAGTTGGGAGCAGCCTATGTAGAAGTCTAGTCTGAAACCATCTCAGTTGGACATCTGTTGTGGTTATAAAGCAGTGAGAAAAGATCAATTTCCAGTTTAGATTCTCAAAAAGATTATTTCATTTAGTGACACAAGTAGGTATAGCATTGTTATCATTCAAAATATTTTGTACACATTTATTGCCTTTTCTGATAAACCCCCCCCACCCCCCATACTTTCTGATCGAGCAATTTATATCTGTTGGTAAAGAGAACATTTACTTCCTGCCATAAGAACGAACAGCACTGAGAATACCTTAATACAAAAGAAAATTAGTTCTGATTCCTGGAAAACTTGTCAGAAACTCTCTGTATGACATGAAATTGCCATCCTCATTCATTAATTGCTTTACAAAAAAGATATTGTAGTTATACCATTCTTGCACAAATATAACTTTTTTATTTCTTAAAATATTCACATTGTAATGAATACATTCTGACATAAAATCATGAACAGAGGAAGGTTTACATTTCAAACACAATTTTTTATAATGTCTCAAAACATCCTTCCAAAATGGATTCTGAACATTCTGCATAACAATATTTACATATTCTGCTCCCAAATATCGCACATCATTGAACATAGGAAACATATTTAGAGTAAACATTTTCCAATGGCCATCATCATAAAAGAGTCTTCGTAACCAACTGATTTTCATGGAAGACATAAAATTTCTAATGTTAAGCATTTTAAAGCCACCAGCACTGTATTCTTTTTCAATTACTGACTTTTTAATTTTACCCCTCTTCCCATTCCACAAAAAGGTGTATAATTCCCTTTCTAAGGAGGTAATGAAATCATCCGGGGGTCCGGCAGGTTGATCAGGAGATGGACAATTTTTGAAAATACTAAAGTCTTGATAACTGTTATTTTGCCGAAAGGGGTGATTTGCCGTTTCTTCCATCATGTTAGAATTCTTCTTATTGCTAAGAGTTTATCTTCATAATTGATACGTACAATGCTATCTGTGTTAGTAGAAAATTTGAAATCAGGAATTTTAAAAGTACCTGGATCCCACACAAAATTTTTGTCCCTCATATATTGAATGCCACAGTTTCTCCCACTTCCTATCCAGATGATTTGAGTTTTATCAAAGTTTATTTTTAGACCCGAGATGTGTGAGAATTTTGTGAGCACACTTACGGTTTCATTGAATGATCTTTCAGAACCATCAAGATATAAGGTTGTATCATCAGCAAACTGTGACAGTAAATTTTCTTTCTCTTTTATTTTGATACCTTTAATATTTTCATTTTTACGGATCAAAAGTGACAAAATTTCTGCACATATTAAGTATAAATAAGCGAAGACGGATCTCCCTGTCTGACCCCCCTTTCGATCTTACACCAGGGTGAATACTGACCATTCACCGAAACACATGTGGTTATATTGCAATAAAAGGTTTTTATCCACTGTATCATATCCGAACCAAAGTTAAAAAAAATGTAAACATTTCAAAAGAAAGGACCAGGAAACGCTGTCAAACGCCTTTTCAAAATCAATAGATAATAGCATTCCCAGAATATTTTCTTTTTCCACATATAACAAGGTATCATAAAGCAAACGGATGTTTTCCCCAATAAAAGGTCCTTTCTGACACTCATAAATAATATTTGGTAGAACATCTTTTAGCCGGTTAGCAATACACGCTGAAGCAATCTTATAGGTAGTGTTTAAAAGGGAGATAGGTCGCCAGTTTTTTATGAATCTCTTTGGTTTCCCTTCTTTGGGAATGCAGGTGATGGAACGCTGTCTCTGTGTTATAGACATTTGTCCTTTTTCAAAACCCTCATTGACAAATCGTACTAAGAATATGCCAATATCAAGAAAGAAGAATTTAAAAAACTCCACTGTAAATCCATCAGGACCTGGGCTTTTACCATTTTTCATGTTTTTTTAATGCTTTAGTAGTCTCTTCAAAGGTAATTAATCCTTCTATTGCTTCACTATCTTCATTGGATAAAATAGTAGCATTTGGACACTCATCCGGGATGTTAATGTCGGTTGCATCTGTAGACTTGTATAATTCTGTGTAAAATTGTCTTACTTCATTAAGTTTAGTGTCTTGATCCGAGATAATACCTTTGTCATCAGTTTCAAGAAATGGTATGGATTTATCTAAATAGTTTCGGTGTTCTAAATTACAAAAGTACTTAGTCACTTTTTCTCCTTGATGAATCCAACGCATCCATGAGCGCACAGATATTCCTTGAATTTTTATTTCTCTAATTTCTTGTAACTGTAGTTTTAAACTTTCTAACTATGGAACGTCCTCTTGTTGTAAATTATTTTCAAGATTTTTTTTTTTTTTCCAGATCAGACTCTTGTTCACCCAATACCTTTTTCCTATGTGTGGAGTAAGAAATTGTTTTACCTCTAATTTCAAGCAATAATGTTTCAAAGAATAACTGATCATTTATTTGAAAAAATAAGTTTTCATTTGGTATACTATTTACATTGTCCACGTTATAAACATGCACCGCATATTGTTTCTTAATCTCTGAAATAAGATATTTTATTTCAAAAATATACTGTTTGTCTTTTAGGAGGCTATTATTAAATTTCCAAAAGGGCCTATCTCTTTTAAATTCATCTTTCTTCAAAGCTAAGGTGATAATAGAATGATCTGATCTGTAGCCAGGGTCAATATATACATCATTAACTATAGACAAAAATTCTTCGCTAATTATAAAAATAATCTAATCGTACCTGTTTTATTGAGTCAAATTTTCTCCACGTGTATTTTCTTTTGTCAGGATACATTTCCCTAAACACATCAAAAAGGTTATATTCTGTCATAATACTGTAAATCTTTTTTCCGTGTCCTGGGACGATTCATAGTACTAGAATAATTACGAATATCTAAATCAGTATGTAGAGGGCAGTTCCAGTCCCCTGTAACAATTACATGTTCATTCCCAATATTTTCAATGTGGTCAAAAACACTACCAAAAAAATCTGGCCTGTCGCCACTGCTAGGGCCATACAAACTGACTAAACTAAGTTTCTTTTTAAGAACTTCGATATTCAACACAATATAACAACCATGCTGGTCTTTGATTACGTCGTGCAGTTTGTACTCAAAATTGTTATTAAATAAGATAGCCACACCATTTTTGTTAGTTAGGATCTTGATTTAAAGTGATTGAAGTCTGTTCAGACGCGTACTCTGAAGAGAAAATCTCAAGTTCGTTTGTCTTGATCAAGGAGTGGCTCCAGGACCCTGTGATCTAGAGAGCAACGGTTTAACTGCTAAGCCACTCATCTTCCTTAGCTATCCCCTCCCAACCCACCTATCCCTTGCCTCCTCCTCTTCTCCCATGCGCGTGGCAATCTTTGATCATTCTTTCTCAAAAGGCCGGCGTTCGTACTGTGATAAGACAACTGTGAATGTGGTTTCGTAAAAGCTAAGGCTCTTCATAAAGTCATGTGAGAATGATGACATCGAGATGGCACGGGTGATCACCAAAGAAACGTATAAAAAAAGAAGAAAACAATTAGTCTTGACCTTAACGTTGGAAAACACTCGCGTAAGAACAGATCGCTCCGTAGGGACAGCACAGCGCGTTGTTCCCTTGCAGGCCGATGTTGTGGGTGACGAAGACACAGGCAGGCGAAGACTGGCCTCACAGGCGGCAACGTCTTCCTTTGCCCGCAGGCAGGAGGGCAGCTATAAATCAGGCACGCTCGAACGAACAGCAGTCAGCAAGTGGAATAGTCTCCTCCTCCCGAAATAGCCGGGAAAGGCGACCAGTTATTTCCGCAATTACAAGGGCATTTGCTCAGGAAACAAGACCTGTGGGTGTTTTATTCATCAGAGACTCATTGTCTGCGTAAAAACAAATTCGGTTCGTTTTGTGTGCGCAGGTATATGAGGAATATTGTTTGAAAGAAGGCTGGTCGCTACGGAGAGAGAGAGAGAGAGAGAGAGAGAGAGAGAGGGGGGGACACTGAAGAACTGAGATTAAGTTTAATCGTTACAAAACAAAATGATATTTGATAGCCTTTTTTCAGCTTATTTGTGAAACATCTACTCATACCATCTGAGATCATGTGGAGGGTAATGGTCACAGGCCCCGATCATAGCCGACAGACTGACAAATGTCTTTCCTACTGGCTGTCTTCTCAAAGACGAGCGACACCTACACAACAGGTGTGGCTTTAACTGGGTCAGAACGCTGTTGAACCCACGAGGAAAGGTGTATGCTAATAAGTATGCTAATTCGGTAAAGAGATCGGAAGAGGTTAACAGAGCACAGATACCTCACACTATTCTGAGCGAATAAAGTACAAATATATGCAGGCTCGCATGTAAAGCATGCTAGCGGGCATTTTTAAGCAATCGCGATGTGTACTCACTCAGCGTGTACACACATACTGGATAGTAGTAATTCATGTTGATGAAATTTTTGGTCCAATGGTTGAGAGAGAGAGAGAGAGAGAGAGAGAGAGAGAGTTCAGCTGCTTTCCGTACACTGTCAACAGCTTGCGCCTGAATGAGAAAACGGACTGTGGGAAAAATTAAATTAGAATGCACAGATATTAGAACAACAATAAATCAAATTGTGAGAACGGAAGACAGAAACAGAATAGTCACAACGAATGCTAAACAAACAACAAGAGAAGGAGAATGACGGGGGAAAAACCTAATCTGAAACATACCTTGAAAAATGTTACGAGAGTGTTAAATGGGTAGTTTAACGTTAAGTAAACAAAAAAGATAAAAAGCTGTAAGCTCTTTGTTTTGTTCCCACACAGCGTTTAAAAGACTGAATGTTGGATCCCTCATCGTTTCTGTCAATATAAATGACTCAGCAGATGTCCACTTAATAAATGAATCGATAGTAGCCTACTGTTTTACAGGAAAAAATTGCGCAAGCATTACAAAATACTCAACTTCAGTTCAAACTGTCCCGGATTAATAGTACAGTAATAATACTGTGACGACAAAAACAAACAAACAAACAAAAAACCACGCCCGATTTCCCACTGAGTACATTTTTTCCTGTTCATTCTTTTCACAGCTCGCGTAACGTAAACCGGGGATATGCGCTAGTATATGTCACACACGCACTGACATGCGCAGTCATTGAAACTTGGAACCTCGACTTGAGAGTCGTCTGCTGCTCTTGATTTGCTTGGCAGTTTTTCTTTCTCCTTTCTATTTTTCTGTGTTTTTCTTTTTTTGAATGAAACGGACTCCATATATTAATGTTAGTTTTCCTTATCCTTCATGCACTTGGCGATGTGGAGCTTGAAAGGCTTTTAGCCACGACAACCACTCATGAAAAGCTGGCGGAGTCAAGACTGGAGAGCAGGTATGTAAAAGCTAGATCTAAGTAGGTCAGACGACTGCACAAGGTTTTGGTAGGCTAATCAACTAAGATAGGTAGACTGGATCTATATCTTTGTATTGTGTATCAATCAAGATCTTCATTGATATAACCTGAACAGTCAACTTTGTGTCTAGACAACAATAATCACGGCAGACCTGCAGTTTACAGGACTTTTTTTTGTTTTTTTTTTTGACGCTCTCAATTTCAGTTTCTCTCGCTCGCTTTCACTTTGACACTTGTTCACACTCCGTATTTTCATTCTCGGCAAAGATTGAAATAAGAATTAAAAAACGGCCGAACATGTTAGGTCTATGCAAATCCCTAATCACCCCACAAGTTTACATATTTCAACCAATTCGGTTTGACAGTCAGGAGATCTGGAAGTGGCGAGAATTTACCTTGGCGTGAAGAGGAAATATTTGATGAGCAAAAATTAGAATTTACATGCCAGAGGCAAGGTTATGAAATATGCCGCTGCACGGCTATTTTAATTTGTCTGTTCGTGCTTTTTCCCCATGGAAAGTAATTGTATGGAAAAAAAAAGAAAAACCTGTGGAGTTTTCTTTTCATATTCATTGTGATTGATGTTGAGGGCAAGGATGCTTCTTTGTGTGGTGTGTGTGTGTGTGTGTGTGTGTGTGTGTTGAAGGCAAGGATACCTCTGTGTGTATGTGTGTGTGTGTGTGTGTGTGTGTGTGTGTGTGTGTGTGTGTGTTGTCTTTATTCTTTTTCGTATCATACTCTAATTCAAAATTACGAAGCACCACTGCTGATTGTGAGGCTACTATTTAGTATTTTAGGCAAGTATTGGGGAGTGGTTGGGGGCGACAAAATCTGCTGATCTACCCAGTGAAATTTTTGAAGTCTTGCAAAAGGCAGATACAGAAAAACGCTGATTTTCATTACTTTTAATGCCAGTCGAAAAGATGCGGTTTGTTGGAGAGAACTTATCTGTACCCAGTGAGGTTCGTTTGCTTGAAAGTTGAACGGAGTTTATGTGGTCAGCAGCACAGGATGAACGCACCAACACGCTTTAAATTTTCTCCTCATTTAGGTGGAATTTCATTAATTGAAAATTAATTAAATGAAATCAGTTACGTAGTTATGTGCCATCTGCAAATATATGGTTGATCGATTTACTAGTGTTAGATTAGGCCTAATTCTTAAAAAAAAAAGATGGGTCATTGTCAAAAAAGCACCCCCGCACTGATTGAAAATATCATTCATGTCCATCCTACATTGTTTCAAATGTGAAGCATAATTGTACTTGATGTGCATGCAAGTGAATGAAATTTAGCCAGTAGAAAGGGTTAGTTGAAGCTGGGAATATGAATGACCGCTGTGTGTGTGTGTGTGTGTGTGTGTGTGTGTGTGTGTGTGTGTTGTGTACGCACATTTGTTCTAAATCTTCCATGATCAAAAGAAATACGTAGAGCCCGTAGAAAAGAGAGGGGAGGGGGGCGATTCAATGAAGAGTTTTAAAAAGTAATTTGCCTCACACACTGATGAAATATAATATCAATGGCCATTCTACATTGTTCCAGATGTGAAGCATAATTGTGCTAGATGTATATGCAAGTGACTAAGATTTAGCCAGTACAAAGAGTTAAGTGAAGCTGGGAATATAAATGACCATTGTGTGTGTTTGTGTTGTGTGTGTGTGTGTGTGTGTGTCCGCGTGCGTGCGTGTGTGCGTGCATGCGTGCGTGCGCACGTGCAAGTGTGTGGTGTGTGTGTGTGTGTGTGTGTGTGTGTGTGTGTGTTTACACATTTGTTTTAAATCTTCCATGAGCAAAACAAGTAAGTAGAGCCTGTAGAAAAGAGAATGGAGGGGGGTGGGGGGGGGGGGGTAGGTAGATTCAATGGAGAGTTTTAAAAGTTATTTGCCTCCCACACTCATTGAAAGTATAATTAATGACCATCCTGCATTGTTTAAAATGTGAAGCATAATTGTGCTAGATGTATATGGAAGTGATTGAGATTTAGCCAGTGCAAAGAGTTAGTTGAAGCTGGGAATATAAATGACTGCGGTGTGTGTGTGTGTGTGTGTGTGTGTGTGTGTGTGTGTGTGTACGCACATTTGTTTTAAGTCTTCCATGAACAAACAAGTACAGCCTGTAAAAAAGAAAGTGGAGGGAGGAGGGAGGGGGGAGTGAATTAAAAAAGAGGTTAAAAAAGTTATTTGCCACATACACATACACACCCACACCCACCTCTCTTCCCTCACATATTCAGAGAGAGAGAGAGAGAGAGAGAGAGAGAGAGAGAGAGAGAGAGATTAACAAAATGTTTATAATTTGCATGTGTAGTGTATTTGTATTCTCATTCAGTGATGCAAGATATAATAGTGAATCAGGACAAATCCAACTGATTGTGACGTGAGGGGCAGTTTCATCTGTTCTTTGTCAGAAAGCAGCACACAAACACACATGCACACGCGTAAACACACAGACCCAGACACACACATGTATGCAGGCAAGCGCGTACGCACACAGACGCCCCCCCCCCCCCCCCCACACACACACACACAAACATCTTTTCATGACTGTTGTGTAGTTATAACTTATCAACATGCAGCCTGACATTGTGTAGGATCGACTCTTGACAAGAATGGATTACAGATATGGTGCATTTTTACTATCACTTTGCAATGGTAGTGTACACCTGACTTACTGCTTCTTCCAGCGACGTATTCAAATTACTTTGCATATAATGATTTTGCACATGACGGAAGACGTTCTTCGGGTTTTCTCTTCTATAGGCCACTCTCTCTCTCTCTCTCTTCTCTCTCTCTCTCTCTCTCTCTCTCTCTCTCTCTCGCTCGCTCGCTCTGCCCCATTGTACCTCCAGGCTCCCCCTTTCCCCTTTTCGTCATCCGCTTCTTTTCTCCCTTCTGCCATTCCTCCTTTTTCTCGAATGTATTCTTCAAATGATTTCTGGAAGTTTCCATTGCTTGGCATTCTTGTCTCCTCTGTTGATCAAACCGAAAGGTGAAAAGTTCGCTTCACAAAAGTCTCTTGCTGACGGTTGTGGCTGAACCAACAAAACTTTCTGTTTTCGTTTTCTGGTGTGTGGCGTTCAGTTGGACTCTGCTGTGGCGTGGAACCCTGCTCACGACTGCTGTTTTAGAAAGAAACTAACAGCAGAGTTTGAAAACCGCACACGTCCGACAGGCCGTGACAACTAGATTTTTTGGCGGGCAAGTGAAAATTCTGTCCACGTGTCCGTCGGGCAACCAAATTTGACTTTGTCAGCGGAAGGACGGCTGAGACGTAAGGTTCAGTGCAGACCGTCCTTCACTGCCACTACTCTTCAACCTCCTCACGCCCCCCGCCCATCTGCTAGTTTCTTTTCCCCCATGACGGAAATCTAGCAGAGTGCCATCTCTAGCGCAGCGGGTTCAGTGAATGAAACGTGTCAGAAGCATGCAAGAATTGCGCTTGTTCAGCACGGAAATGGTAGATCAGCTCCCATTTTTGTTTAAGATATATGCCGATGGGAAGTGGATTTATTTTAAAATGTGCGTGCGAGCGTGCGTGCGTGCGTGCGTGTGTGTGGTAAAGAGAGAGAGAGAGAGAGAGAGAGAGAGAGAGAGAGAGAGAGAGAGAGAGAGAGAGAGAGAGAGCAACACAGAGGTTTAATAATGTTAGATTAGTCCAGGAATATGCGATTGTGGAAACAATACAATTCTACTCAGTATTTTTTTTTCCCTTACACACAATTAAAGACAATGGAGAGAGAGATCCTGAACAAATGAATTGTTTTACATCCGTTCCCTCCCCCCTTCTTACCCCACAATTGCACGTGAATAGAACATGCCATACTGAATTATGTTTGCTGATTTGTTAACGCTGTGTGGATGGTTACTTTTATTACCGTCTTCTTACTTTGGGAAGGGAAGCAGAAATTTGAGGGGCCAAGAAAGATGCCTGTTTTTATCAGTTTGTCCTGAGGAAAACTACAAATCATCTGGGCATTTCTAGCGCTAAACAGAGCACTTTCTCTGCCTATCTATCTATCTATCGATCGATCGGTCGGTCGGTCTGTCTGTCTCTCTGTCGGTCTGACTGAAATAGTGTGTGTGTGTGTGTGTGTGTGTGTGTGTGTGTGTGTGTGTGTGGTGCGCGCGCGCGCGCGCGCGTATGTGTGTGTGTGTGTGTGTGTGTGTGTGTGTGTGTGTGTGTGTGTGTAGGAGCAGTAAAACTTAGGGAGCACTCGTTGGATATGAAATAGTTCTCCTGCCCCTTCTCCTGAAACACACGTCTTTCAAAGCTATGGAATGAATTGGGACACATTTCAATGTTTGCTCCACTCCCCAAACAGAAAATTAGAGGCACTTGGGCCCAGGTTTTACAATTATTTCTATGTTTGCATGACCTGCATCAACCCATTAATCCCTTATGCTGGTGGTGCGGTGTGTATATTTGCACTTTGGAAAAGTGATCTTCATCTAAGTGGATTTTTATTCTAAATAACTGCATCCCCCCACCCCCTCTCTTTTATAGGCTGTGCCTTTTAGATTTCCTCCTTTTGATTTTTAAACAAGCTTTAGTCCATTAAAAATTCAGAATGTTTTCTCTTTTACTAGGTGCTCAGATTCATTTTCTGGAAACACTTTTCATACGTGCAGAGTTTCTTTTCAACACACATGGAAGTGCTTCTCACAGCACCAGATCGATCATCTGGCGATTCAGCCAGGCTCACCGCCACTCCTCTGGCGATTCAACCAGGCTCACCGCCACTCCTCTGGCCAGAAAGTCAGTGCTGTCTTGCCCTGTCGTCCGTCTGCTACTCAGACGACCTTGGGCAGCATTCTGTCACTCCAGTCCAGGCGGCCTTCAACGACGACCTTGTTCGCTTCGTTTCTGGGCGAGTTTGACGTCTTATCAACGGGAGGCTCTTAGGGACATGTTCCCGAATCCTTAGGTGCCCCCGGCTGATACAACGTTGAACTCCGCCCAGAAGTGAAGCGAGCCAGCAGGTGGTGGCTGTAGGTGGCGGACTGCAGCATGCCGACAGCGGGGTGGCAGATCGCTCCCGAAGGTCGTCGGGTCGTCGTAGTGGCAGATGAACAACAGAGCGGCACAGCGTTAACTTTGTGGCCGGACGAGTTGCAGTGGGCCTAGCCTGAACAGCCTGATGACGCTTCTAATGGTGTAAGGCGGCTCGGCGGTGGAGCGCCATGCCCAGCAATACCTGAGATTTGGAATAGCTGTAGTTTGCTGGTGGACATGTTCAGGCATCTTCTGGCTTTAGGAGTATTTGACTGAAATACGCCATCTGAGCAGCAGGGGTTAGGACATTAGAAGTAGTGTCGTGTGTCAAGATTTTTCTACTGCAATCCTATTCTGTCCTTGAGTCGGCTTCGGGTGGTACAGGACCACCGCCAGTCAAGCATGAAGACGGCCGCCCGGTGGTCCTGAAAACAGGGGTGATCTAACAGTAGCGTAGACTGGACCTGCGTTAGTACAACTGATGCTGCGGTAGGGCTGGTTGTTCGTGCATTAGCATGGGTTGGTCTTGTTCTAAAAGAGGCTGTTCATGTATAGATCACATGCCAGAGTTTCTTCGTTGAGCATTCTTTGTTCTACATGCATTTCCAATACACCATAGGGTGTCGTTGTACCTGTCCAAATACGAGCTCGTACGGTTTTTCCCTGCAGTTTCTGATACTGAAATATCAATGAAGTGAACAGTAAGCATGAGACCAGAGCTCTGACATTTTCCTTTATAGTATTTCTTTCACGGATCATCTATCCACTTTACGCACACAGCAAACTGCTGCTTGAATACAGCTATTCGGAATTTTCACTCAGGCTAATCATACAACCGATACAAGTAAACTTATGATTCAGTAGGAGGAGGAGGAGGGGGGGGGGGGGGGGGGGTATTATCTATTAGCGATCACGGGCAGTAGCAAAATAGGGAATTAGAATTGTCACACACACACACGCACGCACGCACCAGCACGCACGCACGCGCACGCACGCACGCACGCACGCACGCACATGTGTAAAACTTAAAACTCAAGATAAAAAAACATTCCCTCGCTGCTAAAATTCAGTTCTCTTGGTGTTGAAGTATAACTTTAATCGTAATGTTCTACCTATTGTTTTACCTGGCCGTTTATTTGTGCTTTTAATGTTAGTGTGATTGTAATTAATCGGAAATCAAAATATCTACTGATTTGTAAATACGCTTTCCTGTCCCCAAAAGGACCAAAATAGTGGACAATAAAATACAAAGGAGTCTACTGCGCGGTTTTGCGGTGCAGTTCTTTTCTTACACACACACACACACACACACACACACACACACACACACACACACACACACACACACACACACACACATCTCTATCTATCTATCTATCTATCTATCTATCTATCTATCTATACACCCACATATATATAAATACATACACACACACACACACACACACACACACACACACACACACACACACACACACACACATCTAACGTGATTTATCCCCCACCCCCCATTTTAGAAGCAAGCATAACCAGCTCGCATGTAAAACGTAATTTACAGAAATGAAATGAGGGAGAGAGCACCGGGCAGAGGAAGACATTTCACGCATCACTCATCAGGATTTGCAGCAACCTTGACGTCAAGACTGCAAGATTTTTAATGAGAAGGATTATAACCCTGTCAACTGGACAGAACGTCTGAGAATACTAACAGATAAATAAATGACAAAACAACGCGTAATAAATGGTACAAGAACCACGCACACTAATTCGCTTTTCTGGTCATGTGCACATGTAAATAATATGCCTGTCAAGTGCGTTTCTTGTCTCGACCACACGCTGTCCACTTTTCAGGTGACGCCTGGCAGCTTGTACTTACAGTGAGTGATCATGTGCTGCATTCGTCTGAGCCTGTGTGTTTGTCGACTGACCCGTCCGGTTTGGTGTGATCGCACGTTAACATGCCGGTTGAACGTAAAATGCTGTAAGTACAACAAGCTCGGGGGAGACGGCAGAGAGGAGAGTGGTATGATGAGGAGAAGGTATGAGGGGTGGTGGTGATGGGCAGGGTAGGTGGAAAGGGGAGAGCGGTGGTATGGTCTGTGGGTGTTTATTCCTCTCTAATCCAGCGTGGTGACATCACTACTACATTTTCTGCTAAACTTAGGAGCCTGTATGTAGTGGTGTATTTTCAGACCCACGCACATGACGAGACAGGCATACAGAAACGGTCTGACCACCTGTCTCCATCCTCCAACAAATAGACTCTTGAGAGACACGCACATTCTGCACGCAGTGTGTATGTGTATATCTATCTATCTATCTATCTATCTATCTGTCTGTCTGGTTCATTTATCTATCTATCTATTCTATCTATCTATCTATCTATCTATCTATCTATCTATCTTGTGTGTGTGTGTGTGTTGTGTGTGTGTGTGTGTGTGTGTGTGTGTGGCGCGCGCGCGCGCGCGCGCCAGAGGACATGGTCAGATGTGTGCACGTATGATTGAGTGGATCATGGAGGGAGATGAGGAGAGGGAGCGTGAAGGGTATGTGCTGGGGCGTAATCTGACGATTAGGGGAGGTGGTGGTGGTGGTGGTGGTGGTGGTGGTGGTGGTGGTGGTGTGTGGTGGTGGTGGTGTGTGTGTGTGTGTGTGTGTGTGTGTGTGTGTGTGTGTGTGTGTTGTCCTTTCCTTGTTTATTTTTAGCATTTTCACCGTTTACTTGAACGTTCGTTCTGATCGTATTTTTAGTGGATACATCTATGGAAGGTGTGAATGACACGGAAATGTCTTACTACAGACTCAGATTACTGAAAAGACAGCAAATAAACATTTTCTTTGTATCCACTGTTTATGATCGTTCTTATACTGCATGCTCGTTCTTATACTGCATGATCGTTCTTATACTGCATGATCGTTCTTATACTGTATGATCGTTCTTATACTGCATGATCGTTCTTATACTGCATGCTCGTTCTTATACTGCATGCTCGTTCTTATACTGCATGATCGTTCTTATACTACATGATCATTCTTATACTGCATACTTCCTAGCTGACGCGTCCTACGTGGATTCTATTCTACACTGGGAAATAATGGGCATCATTACGTTTTACAGCACACTGATGTGAAGAAAGCTTCCATCCACACATTGTGTCATGATCAGCAATGATGCATGTGTGCAAAACAATTATCCCAAACAATAAATTATGTCTAAATATGGCTCACTGATTAGTAAGAAACAGCTCGGAACTGCTAAAAAAAAAACAACAAAGAAAACAACAACAAAAAAACAAAAAACAAAAAAAAACATTACTTGAAGTAAAAAAAAATAGTTTGGAAAAATTCGATCAATATTCCTAGCTGAAATGATAGCTATGTCTATTGCTTTGTTATTCAAATAGACCTATCATTCAATATTGCAGGTGCTGTTTTGTATGAATCGATGCCGTTGTTGGAAACGACAGAGGTTCTCAACACTAATTCAGAGTATCAAATATCAGTCATTTCGTTGTCAGACAAAAGGAAGTAAGCGCTTCCCCAGTGCCAGAGGCCATGGAAGACTCGAGGTAATGAATAAAAAAAAATGTTCTTGCGTAAAAGAATAAGCAAAGAAACCGTTTTCTTTTCTTTATGAAAATGGATGGGAATATGAATCTGGGTTTATTTCCAATTATTTTGATGGCAGAAATTACTCCAGGCATTTGAAGTGGAGATAAAAATTTTTGTTCAAACTTGAAAGTCTGTTTCCAACTGCAGACAAATATACAACAACAACAAACAGCAACAGCAACAAACTAGCCGGAAATGACTTGTGCCTTCTCACATCATGCTTGTAAATTGAAACGAAACAGGTGGTATATTTATGATGCCACCTAATCTTAAGTATTATGTAAAGGAACAAATTTGACTTTCCTTTGGATTCTTGGATACTTAGAAACGGAGAGGTCTGCTAAAAAAGTACTAAAACAGAAATGTGTGCGAATCACTTGACATGTCCTTCTCTTTACGAATACAAAAGACGTCGTTAAGTGTTCAAACGAACAGCTTGGCACCATTCCATAAATTATCAGAAAGTCTCAGCTTCAGATGCTGGTACACAAAATAGCTGTTCAGTTTTTATCATATCAGTAGCATCAATTGTTTCAAAATTTGTTAGACTTAAGCTGGAGTCTCTCAGAGCTAAATAAGACAATACTGCAAAATGTTCATAGGCAAAACAAAAATATTCAGAGCACATGTTCCACTGTGTACCTCTAGTCTTAGGGCATACTTATCATCTCATACCACCAGGCTTTTTCCAGGCTTTGTTAGTTTTTTAAAACCATTACTTGCCTTAAAATTATCATGTCGTTTGCTTTGTAGTCCAGACACATGCTTTAATCTAGTATTGATAGTATTTCTGTAATGTAAGCCTTTCACATTTATGCTCTCTCTCTCTCTCTCTCTCTCTCTCTCTCTCTCTCTCTCTCTCTCTCTCTCACACACACACACACACACACACACACACACCACACATGCACGAACACGTGCGCGCGCGCACACACACACACACACACGCGCGTGTACACACACACACACACACACACACACACACACACACACACACACACCACACACACACACACACACGTGTACATATGTGTACACACACACACACACACACACACACACACACACACACACACACACACACACACTGAAAGGAACTGGGGGTGAGGTGGGGGTGGGGATAAAGACCACCAATAACAAGGAGGAAGAAGGAAAGAAAGAAAAGGGCGCACCAGAACGGTGAAAACAAACACTATCCACTTCCCGTCTGATTCAAAGATTTTTTTTTAATGATAAGCAGACATAACCCATGAACAGAAACAGAACATTATCAGTAGGCCTTAAGGGTTTTGCTGCGGCACAAAATGTCACCTTCGGTACAGAAGATCATCTTGAATACTGGGATGACATGATGTCAGCAGGTGACATATTGATGACCACCGTAGAACAAATTTGTCACCATAGTTTGGCCGGGATCTGGTCTGGTCTGTCTCTGACATTAGAGGACAAGGAATTCCTGTATGTGCTGGTTTCCACAATGGTAGTATTGCCTTCTGATGGTGATAGCGTTGGCGTTGGTGGTGTAAGAAAATCAGTCTAGAGTCTGACATACCTGACTACTTGTGTCCAAGCACCAGCTACATGAAACAAACTACTTCTGTCTTCCAGACACCCAGATCCATTCATTGAAATCGAAACTATCACCTGGTGACATTTTGTACAGGGGTGACATTTTGTACTTTTGTACCAAGGTGGCATTTTGTACCGGTGTGACATTTTGTACCGCAACAATTCCTACAGACAGAAGCAAAATGCAGCGTGCATTTTTTGTCACCGAGAAGCAGCTCGCATTGCGTTCTACTTTGAAAGTGGACGTAGGTGATAAGGTATGGCGGTTTAAAGTTATTTGAATAATCTTTCTGTATCAAAAACAAGCAAACACACACACAACACTGTCAAGCGTCAACGCGACGTTTTACGTGGCAATAAGGGCCGTCAGTTTGTTTAGTGCGTTACGTCACTGACATCTTTCTTTGCAATGAAAAGACAGGCGTTCCCCTGATTTTTATTTTCCCTTCAACAGGTCTGTTTTTAATCACATCACGCATTACATTCATTCACAGTTTCTGTCAAGAGACTTCCCCTTTTTGTTTGGAAGAAAAATCGCATAGCGCATATGTTTAGGACAACCGTCGTAGAGACGCTGTTTGCATGTGTGGAAGGTGTAAAATGTTTGCAAAGGCGTTTGCAGTAACCCCTACACCTGCGTTCGTGTAATGAATTTAGCTAAGGCCTCTCTAGCAAAGAAGCGCGCGCGCGCGCGCTGGCGGCGTGTGTGTGAGTGTGTGTGTTGGGGAGGGGGACGAGGCGGAGAATGGAGGTTGGAAATATGGTGATAGAGGAGCAGGGCGGTTGAGGGGACAGGTAAGAAGGTGTCGATGGAAGCATGATTGTCAACAGCTTTGAATTAATGTAATCGCCTTAAACACTTTTAGCTGCAACAATGATAAAAAAGCCCGAGGTCTGGCTCCATTGCAAGAAAATGGGATTTGCAAATGGAGTTGAGAAATTACCCCTCATGGATGACTCCATTCTTTCAATTTTCTCCTACTAGGTAAGATGATGTAAATGGCTGAAATCTTTGGGTTCATTCCTAAGCTTAGTTCCCCATTCATCATCATAATTAATTGCCAACACTATTTTTTTCTGTGAACGAGAGAGGGCTCTTACAATTTACTACGAGTCAAAAGCCTTGCTATTTCAGTAAGGAGGACTGTGGTGAAAGCAGGTGTTTGTTGCTATTTCAGTAAGGAGGACTGTGGTGATGAAAGCAGGTTTTTGTTGCTATTTCAGTAAGGAGGACCGTGATGAAAGCAGGTTTTTGTTGCTATTTCAGTGAGGACTGTGAGAAAGCAGGTTTTTTATTTCGTAGGCGTAAATTTCATCAGTAGAGGAACTTATGGAGATGATGAAAGCAGGTTTTTGTTGCTATTTCAGTAAGGAGGACTGGTGATGAAAGCAGGTTTTTGTTGCTATTTCAGTAAGGAGACTGTGATGAAAGCAGGTTTTTGTTGCTATTTCAGTAAGGAGGACGTGGTGATGAAAGCAGGTTTTTGTTGCTATTTCAGTAAGGACTGTGATGAAAGCAGGTTTTTGTTGCTATTTCAGTAAGGAGGACCTGTGATGAAAGCAGGTTTTTGTTGCTATTTCAGTGAGGACTGTGATGAAAGCAGGTTTTTGTTGCTATTTCAGTAAGGAGGACTGTGTGAAAACAGGTTTTTGTTGCTATTTCAGTGAGGACTGTGATGAAAGCAGGTTTTTGTTGCTATTTCAGTAAGGAGACTGTGATGAAAAGCAGGTTTTTGTTGCTATTTCAGTAAGGAGGACTGTGGATGAAAGCAGGTTTTTGTTGCTATTTCAGTAAGGACTGTGGTGAAAAGCAGGTTTTTGTTGCTATTTCAGTAAGGACTGTGATGAAAGCAGGTTTTTGTTGCTATTTCAGTAAGGACTGTGATGAAAAGCAGGTTTTTGTTGCTATTTCAGTAAGGACTGTGATGAAAGCAGGTTTTTGTTGCTATTTCAGTAAGGACTGTGTGAAAGCAGGTTTTTGTTGCTATTTCAGTAAGGACTGTGGTGAAAGCAGGTTTTTGTTGCTATTTCAGTAAAGGACTGTGATGAAAGCAGGTTTTTGTTGCTATTTCAGTAAGGACTGTGATGAAAGCAGGTTTTTGTTGCTATTTCAGTAAGGACTGTGATGAAAGCAGGTTTTGTTGCTATTTCAGTAAGGACTGTGATGAAAGCAGGTTTTTGTTGCTATTTCAGTAAGGACTGTGATGAAAGCAGGTTTTTGTTGCTATTTCAGTAAGGAGGACTGTGATGAAAGCAGGTTTTGTTGCTATTTCAGTAAGGAACTGTGGATGAAAGCAGGTTTTGTTGCTATTTCAGTAAGGAGGACTGTGATGAAAGCAGGTTTTTTGTTGCTATTTCAGTAAGGAGACCTGTGATGAAAGCAGGTTTTTGTTGCTATTTCAGTAAGGAGGACTGTGTGATGAAAGCAGGTTTTTGTTGCTATTTCAGTAAGGAGGACGTGATGAAAGCAGGTTTTTGTTGCTATTTCAGTAAGGAGGACTGTGATGAAAGCAGGTTTTTGTTGCTATTTCAGTAAGGAGGACCTGATGAAAGCAGGTGTTTTTTGCTATTTCAGTAAGGAGGACTGTGATGAAAGCAGGTTTTTGTTGCTTTTCAGTAAGGACTGTGATGAAAGCAGGTTTTTGTTGCTATTTCAGTAAGACTGTGATGAAAGCAGGTTTTTGTTGCTATTTCAGTAAGGACTGTGATGAAAGCAGGTTTTTGTTGCTAGTTTCAGTAAGGACTGTGATGAAAGCAGGTTTTTGTTGCTATTTCAGTAGGACTGTGATGAAAGCAGGTTTTTGTTGCTATTTCAGTAAGGAGGACGTGTGGATGAAAGCAGGTTTTTGTTGCTATTTCAGTAAGGACTGGATGAAAGCAGGTTTTTGTTGCTATTTCAGTAAGGACTGTGATGAAAGCAGGTGTTTGTTGCTATTTCAGTAAGGAGGACTGTGGATGAAAGCAGGTTTTTGTTGCTATTTCAGTAAGGAGGACCGTGATGAAAGCAGGTTTTGTTGCTATTTCAGTAGAGGACTGTGATGAAAGCAGGTTTTGTTGCTATTTCAGTAAGGACTGTGTGTGAAAGCAGGTTTTTGTTGCTATTTCAGTAGGACTGTGATGAAAGCAGGTTTTTGTTGCTATTTCAGTAAGAGGACTGTGATGAAAGCAGGTTTTTGTTGCTATTTCAGTAAGGACTGTGATGAAAGCAGGTGTTTGTTGCTATTTCAGTGAGGACTGTGATGAAAGCAGGTGTTTGTTGCTATTTCAGTAAGGAGGACGTGATGAAAGCAGGGTGTTGTGTTGTACTTTCAGTGAGGACTGTGATGAAAGCAGGTTTTTGTTGCTATTTCAGTAAGGACTGTGATGAAAGCAGGTGTTTGTTGCTATTTCAGTAAGGAGGACTGTGATGAAAGCAGGTTTTTGTTGCTATTTCAGTAAGGACTGTGATGAAAGCAGGTGTTTGTTGCTATTTCAGTGAGGACTGTGATGAAAGCAGGTTTTTGTTGCTATTTCAGTAAGGACTGTGATGAAAAGCAGGTTTTTGTTGCTATTTCAGTGAGACTGGAGGATCTTGTGCATTCGAAGATGGAAAACAGGTTTTTGTTGCTATTTCAGTAAGGAGGACGTGATGAAAGCAGGTTTTTTGTTGCTATTTCAGTAAGGAGGACTGTGTGAAAGCAGGTTTTTGTTGCTATTTCAGTAAGGAGGACGTGTGAAAGCAGGTTTTTGTTGCTATTTCAGTAGGAGGACCGTGATGAAAGCAGGTGTTTGTTGCTATTTCAGTAAGGACTGTGATGAAAGCAGGTGTTTGTTGCTATTTCAGTAAGGACTGTGATGAAAGCAGGTTTTTGTTGCTATTTCAGTAAGGAACGTGATGAAAGCAGGTGTTGTTGCTATTTCATAGAACGTGATATGCAGGTTTGTTGCTATCAGTAGACTGTGATGAAAGCAGGTGTTTGTTGCTATTTCAGTGAGGACTGTGATGAAAGCAGGTTTTTGTTACTATTTCAGTAAGGACTGTGATGAAAGCAGGTTTTTGTTGCTATTTCAGTAAGGAGGACCGTGATGAAAGCAGGTTTTTGTTGCTATTTCAGTAAGGACTGTGATGAAAGCAGGTTTTTGTTGCTATTTCAGTTAGGAGGACTGTGATGAAAGCAGGTTTTGTTGCTATTTCAGTAAGGATGACCGTGATGAAAGCAGGTTTTTGTTGCTATTTCAGTAAGGACTGTGATGAAAGCAGGTGTTTGTTGCTATTTCAGTGAGGACTGTGATGAAAGCAGGTTTTGGTTGTCCGTTTCATTGAAAAAAAAAAGTGTTTATAAAAATTTTCGTGAACCTCGAACAATGTGAAAAATAGTTTTCTTCAACGTCCTTTTGTGGCCCATATGGTCTTTGTGGACTGTTATAGCATGAACTGACTTCTTTGTAAATGGTCTCCCTCCCTCCTTCGCCACCCCCTCCTCGCCCTACTCCCCTCAGTCCGTCCCCTACTTAAATGCTGATTAATTTTCTTCTATTCATCGGAAAGCTATGAAGATTTAGAATGGCAGTTGTCTGAGTAGATACAAACAAATATTTTACCCCCCCCCCCCCCCCCCCCACACACACACACACACCCCTCTTTCGTCTTTGTTAACGCGACAGTGGACTTGTCAGATGGTCCCAAAGATGAGTAGGATGTCAAAATGTTTTTAAAAAGAGAAGTTAGAGTTGGGAAGAGAGAGAGAGAGAGAGAGAGAGAGAGAGAGAGAGAGAGAGAGAGAGAGAGAGAGAGAGAGATCTGAGTATCCCATTAAATAAAACGACGGTGTTTTCATACCCCAAACTAGTTCATGCCCCAATTAAAATTTGAGAAGAGCTGTGTTTGAGGAGAAGGTGCCATAGGCTATACCAAAAATGACATTTCATGGCGTAATGCGTGTTTTAAAAAAAAGCGGTAAGTAGTATTTCAACAGGCAGCATAGGGGAGCATAAATCCTTACTGATGTACAACGTGAAGAAAGTAGAGCGCTTCATTCCTACGGCAATAAAGTAAGTTGAAAACATCGGTTTGCCATTAGTTCCTTTTGTGACATCAGTGACAGTCAACATACCTTTCATTGAAATCACTTTGAGGACATTAGTTCCTTTTGTGACAATCAGTGACAGTCCACATACCTTTCACTGAAATCACTTTGAGGACATTAGTTCCTTTTATGACATCAGTGACAGTCAACATACCTTTCATTGAAATCACTTTGAGGACATAAGTTCCTTTTGTGACATCAGTGACAGTCAACATACCTTTCATTGAAACCACTTTGAGGACATTAGTTCCTTTTGTGACATCAGTGACAGTCCACATACCTTTCACTTAAATCACTTTGAGGACATTAGTTCCTTTTGTGACATCAGTGACAGTCCACATACCTTTCACTGAAATCACTTTGAGGACATAAGTTCCTTTTGTGACATCAGTGACAGTCAACATACCTTTCACTGAAATCACTTTGAGGACAGACATCTCGTGCTGTCAGTTCAGTGCGTGTTCGTTCCTTTGATCATTATTCCATGTGTATTGGAATCATATCACGCTTTTCCTTTACGCCCATTTACCTCTGATCATTATTCCTTGTGTATTGGAATTAGCTCACGCTTTTCCTTTACGCCCATTTACCTTTGATCGTTATTCCATGTGTATTTGAATCATACCACGCTTTTCCTTTACGCCCATTTACCTCTGATCATTATTCCATGTGTATTGGAATTAGCTCACGCTTTTCCTTTACGCCCATTTACCTTTGATCATTATTCCATGTGTGTTTGAATTAGCTCACGCTTTTCCTTTACGCCCATTTGTGTTGTATTTCGTAATATACTCATTGTACATATTACAAAACCCTGACAAGAATGCCGACCACTCGTGGACAGAGACTGCCCACCACTTCAGTTTTCATTGACAAGAATACCGACCACTCGTGGACAAAAACTGCTCACCACTTCAGCTTTCATTGACAAGAATACTGACCACTTGTGGACAGACTGCTCACCACTTCAGCTTTCATTGACAAGAATACCGACCACTCGTGGACAGACTGCTCACCACTTCAGCTTTCATTGCTCAGTCCGACACTGGAAGTCGGTCATCTGTTTGTCGGTCAGTTGTGATGTCATCAGTCATGTAGGGCGATGTCGACATCGGAGTACCGGAATGGTCAGTCAGTCTTTTGTGGGTCATTTGTGATGCCATCAGTCATGTAGGGCGATTTCGATGGTCAGTTAATCTTTTGTCGGTCCTTTGTGATGTTATCAGTCATGTAGGGCGATGTCGACATCGGAGTACCGGAATGGTCAGTCTTCTGTGGGTCAGTTGTGATGTTATCAGTCATGTAGGGCCATGTCGACATCGGAGTACCGGAAAGGTTAGTCAGTCTTTTCAGCGCTGGGCCATACAATATAGCACTTCCGGTCTGTGCAGAATATCACACACACGCAAGCAGGTACGCACGCACGCAGACACACACACACACACACACACACACACACACACACACACACACACACACACACACACACACACACACACAATTTATCTTGTGGTGGTTTATCCGGCCAACTGACAAGACCCATTTTTTACAACAAACATTCATGTTAGTGCAGCCGTTGGAGGCTGTCTTCCCCCACCTCCTCCCCCTTCTACTTATTTTTTTTATGGTTCTTCTATCTTTCTCTCACCCCCCCCCCCCTTCCACAACTATTCCCCCATCAATTTTTTTGTTTTGTTTTTTGTTACGTGTTATGATTGTTTTCTGCGTGTTTATACACGTGCCTGTGCGCACGTTTTTTTTTTTTTTTTTTTTTTTTTTTTTTAATGAGTGTGCGGACATAAACTGAAAAACGCAATTTCCTAAGCTTTCGAATAAAAACTAGTCCTGTTTAAAACACCTACAGACCGCATTTGGCGGACTAAATGACGCCTTTGAATCTTGTAACAATCATCGACACCTGCGCTGATGTGACCTTTGCGGGTCGCCTGGGCTGTAAGCATTATTTGAAGCATTGACACAGTGTCGAGAGTTGACATTTTTATTTTATTTCATTTTATTTATTTTTTGTAGGGGATGAAGTGGGAGTGACGGGGGTGGGGTAGGGTGGGGGTGGGGGAATATGTGTAATGTAGTAATAACCTGTGGCGTTGGTGATTTATGTTCCTATTTCTCCTTTCTGTTTTGGTATTGATTCAGTGAAGCCGTTTTTCTCGATGTTATCATTTTTCTCAAAAAAAAAAAAAAAAAAAAAAAAAAAAAGGCGTTGAATATCAGAAAGGATTAATATAGATCTATTACCAGCCGCCGTGGCGAAGTGGTTAGCGTCGCGGACTCCCGGCTGGGAGGTCGTGGGTTCGAATCCCATCAGAGTCATGTGGGTTTTTCTGCCCTGACCGGCTCCTACCCAGAGTTGAGTTTGCTGTGGACTCAGTTGGGAAGACTGGGACCACACAGTCGAGTTTCATTCACTTAATGGATGCGTTTCTGAGAGTGCTGCTCTAATTTCGTGACCAACACTGCAGGTGCCTGTATCTCTCGAGCCTGGTTGACGCCGGGATATAAAAAAAGAAGCGTAAAGTACAGCCCTGTCATGTAGTCTCAGACCGAAATGGAAATCCGTAGCATCATTTTAATCATCCTCATTCTCATCGATCAGCATAAAAAAGTCTCAAATTCTGTGGCCCTTCATGCCGTGGTCTCATGGTGACATCAGTTTCGATGTCCTCTCCACGTCTGTGGTCTTGGTTTGGTTCCGTCGGGGTCACCGGTATCGGCGAGCCCATGGGGGCTGTCGTTGGACGGACGTGGTGGCGCCCTCCGGAGGGAGAGCTCGCTCACGCCAGCTCCGCGACTAAGCACTTATTGTCGTCAGTAGAGGGGCTTAGTAGGTGGTGTCCTGCGTATGTTAGATCAGAACAGGCGCCACTGAACACCACCGAAGTGACTAGGCAGCAGTGCAGCGTCTCCTCCGGTGGGTTGCCTCTTGACGACTTGACATTGACTGCTCCCCGTGGATTGCCGGTGCCGGGGCTGCGGCAGGGCCGACCGGGCTGTGGCTGTGGACAGGGTGTCGGAATGAGCGGCGTGGGTGCACTGCCTCTTAGGTGGCGCAGAGGTTGGGACCAAAAAAAAAAAAAAAAATCTATTCATACAACTATGAATTAGCATTTTCTTATCACGATTTTTAATCAACGGATTTTCTTGTTATCTTCAGTGTGCTTCGTGCATGGAGGTAGCTTCTCTAGTTCTCGGACAGCAATGATGATACGAATCATTAATCAGCACATTTTATGGTACCGATTGCTTGTTTGTGTTTATCAGTTTTCAATCTTATATATAGTAACTATGACCACAATGAATGAATAGTGCTAACCACTTACTAGTAAAAGCCAACAAAAACATTGCGAACACCCCCTCTGTCTCCCACCCCTCCATCCCTCTCTCCACCCTACCCTGTGTGGACGCTGGGGGACCTTTCAGTGTCGATCACATCTCCACCTTTTGGAGATTCTGTCTTGATTATGTTTCTGTTCCTGTCTTTTTTGGATTCTGCCTTTGGGGAAACTGGTCTCTCTTTCATGTCGTCCTTTGTGTTGATCATGTTTCTGTTCCTGTCTTTTTTGGATTCTGCCTTTGGGGAAACTGGTCTCTCTTTCATGTCGTCCTTTGTGTTGATCATGTTTCTGTTCCTGTCTTTTTTGGATTCTGCCTTTGGGGAAACTGGTCTCTCTTTCATGTCGTCCTTTGTTTCTCGGGCTTGTGACGCATCTGTTTATCTTTGTTTTTTTGAAAATCTTTACCTCCTTTTTTCTCTTGTTCTGTTGTAATGTGTCGACTAGGTATTAAAGTTTTAAACTGTCCAGAGTAAACATTACTTGTTCTCTCTGTAGTGGCTGTTTGCCTATTCGACCTTCTATGTATTTGTGAGGCACTGTTATTACTATGATTATTATTATTGTTGTTGTTATCATTATTGTTCTTCTTCTGATGATGATGATTACAATCATGATTGTAATAATCATCATCATTATCACTATTGTTATAGTTATTATTATCATTATTATCATTGTAATTATGATCAATATTATTATTATAGTAATATCATTATTATTATCAATATTATTATTTTATTATTATTATAATATTTATTATCGTTACTTTTATTCAAACATTAATTTTGCAAAGTTGAGGGTAAACATTTAATGGGAATGGCTGGCGCCTCTGGTACAAGCTAGTTGTATCCTCCTTTTGGATGACATTGTTCAGGTGCTATATATTAATGCATGATATATAGTTACTTGTTACACTTTTTCCTTAGGTGCTGTGGTTTGTCCTACACATGTTTACAATCCCAAACCAGTCGTGTGGTAGCTAGGCTATACTAAACTGAAACAGAAACGTTGTTGACACATTTGAGTCCTCTGTTAGCCTTGGAGACAGGTGGGGGACTAAGAAAACCATTTAGAAAGTTGTGAGAGGGTAGGGGGAAACTTTGTCTTTCAAAATATGAATGGCCGTCCACTGTAGTTTCCCCTCTTCTGTCAGATGTACGTCAAGTTACCGACTTGGATGTATTAGTCACACTGGATAAACCGCCTCCTACGTTGACGTCTGAACTCATTTCATGCAGTACTCTCGGCAGCAGAGACAAAGGACGGTGTGCTGGCCCAAACGTTCCAAGACGTAGAAAGGTAAATAACCCCATGACTAAAAAGTAACACACTATTGCACATTTCTTCTGTGTGTAAGACACAGGGAATTCCTGTTTGACATCAGGTTAGTTTTTACGTCGTCATGGGTTTACATGAGAATCCTTGACTGTGTCAGAATTCAGCAAACTTAAGAATCCCTATTTAATTGAAATGGACGAAACCACTGGTCCTTTCATGAACGTGGAAGATCGGGCTTAAGGAAGAAAAAAAACGATGCAAAGCATATAAACGTTCTCCCATTTTATTTTGAGTACGCGTGAGATATTCCATAAAGAGGAAAAACCATTATGGGCCGTTATAGCCGTTAGTAACGGCTATTCTGGTTAACATCGGCTATCATCTGTGACCCATAATGAACATACTACAAATTTTCAGAAAGATCGGCCAAGTACTTACTAAGATTTTCCATAAAAAAGAAAACCGTTATGGGCCGTTATAGCCGTTAGTAACGGCTATAACGGTTAAAATGAAACTTCGAGCATCATCAGTGACCCATAATGAACATACCTGCAAATTTTCAAAAAGATCGGCCAAGTACTTTCTGAGATATTCCATGAAAAGAAAAACCGTTATGGGCCGTTATAGCCGTTAGTAACGGATATAACGGTAAAAGAAAACCGAGCATGATCCGTGACCCATAATGAACATACCTACAAATTTTCAGAAAGATCGGCCAAGTACTTTCTGAGATATTCCATAAAGAAGAAAACCGTGATGGGTCGTTATAGCCGTAAGTAACGGATACAACGGTAAAATAAAACATCGGGCATCATTCGTGACCCATCATGAACATAATTACATACCTACAAATTTTCAATAAGATCGGCCCAGTAGTTTTGTCTGGAGCGAGTGGAACACATTCTGACCACGGACGGACGGACAGACAGACAGACACACAGACAGCATTTCTTCGTTCCCATTGTTAAGTACTCCCTGTTGTATAAGAACTGGGAGTACAAAAACGGTAATGAAGTGAAATGGTTTTTAAGCATAACTCTTCCTTTTTCTCCTTTTCCTCCTCCTCCTTTTCATCTTCTTTTCTTTTTTCTTCTTTTTTCTTATTTAATCAAATTTGAATTTTGAATGACATGAGTCTGAACTACTGTTAAGGGGGTACTCATATTAACGATCGGTGAGGTACAGGTTTTTAGGTAAGCAGCTGGATTTGGTCCTTTTAAAGTACATGTGCATAGTGAACCAAATCTTTGTATATCGAGTTCATAGTCTTCATAGAAAGAATCAATGCTGTCTTTGATTTGCTGGAACAAACAAAGCAAGCCACCAGATGCTTTTTCCGCAGGTGGGATCATGGGACATAGGCTTGGGCTTTGGAAGATCTTAAATGCGTTGTGCGTGCTCGTGGCGCGCGCGCGCGCGCGCGCGCGCGCGCGTGTGTGTGTGTGTGTGTGTGTGTGTGTGCACCAGCGGTTAGGCAGCGTTTTGTTGGTCAGTTTTTCTGCATTTTACTTTAAGTTTGATTGCTTTACTTTTACTTACTTAAATTTGGTATGATTGAAAATTACCTTACGTAACAGCTGCGTTCTGTTTCTGTTGCAGTAATCTTTCTGAAGTATTCATACCCAGTATAAGATATACTGACATGTTGGTATAATTTGTTCGGCATATGAGACGAAGACTGTTTTGGTTCTTAACCCATCTTTGTTTCATTAATGACACTAGACTGTATGGACTTCAAAATGAAACATTCATAACCGGGCCCATCGTCATGTGTCTGTAAAGAATGCTGGCGAAAAACAGTAAATGCACAACATGCAGCCATTTGTTGCTTTAGCTTCACTTAATAATGTAATCGTTGGTGACTGTGGTATAGACACGCTTCATCTGCATGCTTTGTTAAATAGGTATTATAAATCATATGCAATGACGAAAAACAAACAATCCCATCATCACCTTCACAAACACGCACGCAAAGACCCGCTCCCACCCCCGCATACACACACTTTGTCTTTAAAGAAAAACAGCAAAAATCGTTATGATTTTGCGGCTGTCATAAACTTTTACGAAACTCGTATGAAAACACTGAGACATCACTTGGGGAAGGAAAAGGGGGTTAGGTGCTCATAGCTTTTTTTTTTTTTTTTTAAAGCTAAGAGTCTTTCAAAGCCCCAGACCAGACAGCACTGGCGACTCTGATTTTCATCGTACGAACAAGTGTAGTCATCTGCATTGTATTGATTTTCATCGTACGAACCAGTGTAGTTATCTGCATTGTATTGATTTTCATCGTACGAACCAGTGTAGTCATCTGCATTGTATTGATTTTCATCGTACGAACCAGTGTAGTCATCTGCATTGTATTGATTTTCATCGCACGAACCAGTGTAGTCATCTGCATTGTATTGATTTTCATCGTACGAACCAGTGTAGTCATCTGCATTGTATTGATTTTCATCGTACGAACCAGTGTAGTCATCTGCATTGTATTGATTTTCATCGTACGAACCAGTGTAGTCATCTGCATTGTATTGATTTTCATCGTACGAACCAGTGTAGTCATCTGCATTGTATTGATTTTCATCGTACGAACCAGTGTAGTCATCTGCATTGTATTGATTTTCATCGTACGAACCAGTGTAGTCATCTGCATTGTATTATTTTCATCGAACGAACCAGTGTAGTCATCTGCATTGTATTGATTTTCATCGCACGAACCAGTGTAGTCATCTGCATTGTATTGATTTTCATCGCACGAACCAGTGTAGTCATCTGCATTGTATTGATTTTCATCGTACGAACCAGTGTAGCCATCTACATTGTATTGATTTTCATCGTACGAATAAGTGTAGTCATCTGCATTGTATTCACTCCACAGCTTCACTGTACCATAATGAAGTGAAAAGAACGGGTGGGATGGGACAGGGACTGGGATGTGGGAAGAAATTTACTTCACTGTACCACAATGAAGTGAAAAGAACGGGAGGGATGAGAAAGGGACTGGGGTTTAGGAAATTATTTACATCACTGATGCCTTAGTAGTTATTTCTGCTGTCATCGTTCTGCGGTGAATGATAATTGTGCGAGTCGTGAAATTGGAGCGTAATACTCTGCTGTCATCATTCTGCGGTGAATGATAATTGTCAGCTGTCATAGTTCTGCGGTGAATGATAATTGTCTGCTGTCATCGTTCTGCGGTGAATGATAATTGTCTGCTGTCATCGTTCTGCGGTGAATGATAATTGTCTGCTGTCATCGTTCCGCGGTGAATGATAATTGTGCAAGTCGTGAAATTGGAGCGTAATACTCTGCTGTCATCGTTCTGCGGTGAACGATAATTGTCTGCTGTCATCGTTCTGCGGTGAATGATAATTGTCTGCTGTCATCGTTCTGCGGTGAATGATAATTGTCAGCTGTCATCGTTCTGTGGTGAATGATAATTGTGCAAGTTGTGAAATAGGAGCGTAATACTCTGCTGTCATCGTTCTGCGGTGAATGATAATTGTCTGCTGTCATCGTTCTGCGGTGAATGATAATTGTCTGCTGTCATTGTTCTGCGGTGAATGATAATCGTCTGCTGTCATCGTTCTGCGGTGAATGATAATTGTGCAAGTTGTGAAATAGGAGCGTAATACTCTGCTGTCATTGTTCTGTGGTGAATGATAATTGTCTGCTGTCATCGTTCTGCGGTGAATGATAATTGTCTGCTGTCATCGTTCCGTGGTGAATGATAATTGTGCAAGTTGTGAAATAGGAGCGTAATACTCTGCTGTCATCATTCTGCGGTGAATGATAATTGTCAGCTGTCATAGTTCTGCGGTGAATGATAATTGTCTGCTGTCATCGTTCTGCGGTGAATGATAATTGTCTGCTGTCATCGTTCCGTGGTGAATGATAATTGTGCAAGTTGTGAAATAGGAGCGTAATACTCTGCTGTCATCGTTCTGCGGTGAATGATAATTGTCTGCTGTCATCGTTCTGCGGTGAATGATAATTGTCTGCTGTCATTGTTCTGCGGTGAATGATAATCGTCTGCTGTCATCGTTCTGCGGTGAATGATAATTGTCTGCTGTCATCGTTCTGCGGTGAATGATAATTGTGCGAGTCGTGAAATAAGAGCGTCATACTCTGCTGTCGTCATCTCCATAACAAGTCGAAAGAAAAACAGTAATGACTCTCTATTGTGACATCATAGGTATTTAAGCGGCTCGTAAGAGAAGCCGTCGTCAATATTCCCCGCTTGCCTTGCTGTCAACCAAAGAGGCAAACAGTGGCGTCTGTCATTTGTGATTTGACTACACTGACTTCAGAAGCAAAGTTTTCACATGGCTGCATTCTGTTTCCATAAGCAGAGTTATTCACCTTAAATACTTTGTACTAATCCTCTTCTGTACTTTCTACTAATCCTCTTCTGTACTTTCGCCGTATTTATGTCACAGTATAGGTTGTAATGTCTTCTCCTACCTCATTTAAATTCTTTCAGGTTCTCGGCGGCATGGTCAGTCTAACACCACGATTGTCATGAGTAGAGTTTTAGCGTCTAATTTAAACAAACCTCACGACTCTAGAGTTATACAATAAGGTCATTTTACTTATACATGGTTGAAGCAGTGTAGCCTAGACATATATAATGTATTTAGTGCCTGTATTGGCAATTGTGTGTGTGTGTGTGTGTGTGTGTGTGTGTGTGTTGATTCTTATATTCTATAAAGAAGTATGTCTTTAAAAAAAAATTGGTGTAATGAGACGTGTGGCATACTTTCAGAGTTGGTGTTAGTTTCTCCGCTTAAAAAAATGCCGTGCCCATTCCACATTGTCCAGACCTTCGTTCTCATCAGCTCTGACAGTTTTGTGCTAATTTTCAAATGGAATTGGATTATGACGATTTACTGATCGTAACAATACAGATTTACTGATCACAAAATGAAGATTTTGCGTAAAAGACGTCACGTATTGAAATGTAGGTAGAGATCTTCAGGTTTTGAATCTGTAGAGAAATCAGCAGAATTTGACTTCAGAGAACGTTTGTTACCGCTGAAACGGAAACAAAAAATACAAAGGAGGTGGAATCGATTGCCGACACTCGATATAGCCAAAGGAAATAAATGGAACGAGTGAAGACGCCTGACAACGCTTCTTTCTCTCTTTTTTTTTTGCTGTCCAGAAATGTGAATTTAAAAGAAACCCTCGCGTTGCAAAGAAACGCAGGCCCTTAATGTTCATACTATATAACGCACGACTGAAAAGAGCGTCTCCTTTGGTCCGTTTTTGAATGTGAGCAGCTCCGAATAAAATCACTTGTATCTAGTAACCTTTTACATAACCTTTTACATTTTCACCCAGCCTCCACTAGTTGCCTACAAACGTGACACCAACCTCAGAGATCTTCTTGTGCATTCAAAATTGTCCACAAACACAGTCTCACCACCTGGCAATTCTCCATGCAAGCAACCCAAATGCAAAACCTGTCCTCACCTAAACTCTTCTACAACCATCTGTGGCCCCTCAGGCAAAATTTCCATACGCAACCCTTTCACTTGTCAGTCCCGCAATGTAGTTTACATTCTTTCTTGCTCCTTCTGTGGCCTCTTGTATGTTGGAGAAACCTACAGAACCCTTAACGACCGTTTCACAGAACACCTACGAGCAGTCCGTCTCGGTTACAATACACCAATTGCAAACCATTTCTGCTCTTCCGGCCACAACCTCTCCCACATGCAGATTGCTGCAGTCTGGCAAAATTCATCTTCCTCTATAAGACGTAAAGAACAAGAGTCCCTCCTTATTCACAAACTTGGCACTATCCACCCAAATGGAATCAATATCAAACACTGACTTTCCTCCATAACAGCCCTTTGTTCTTACTTATCTTGATTTTGTCTCTTAACATTAGAAAGAAACTCGTGGAGAGCGTGGCAGCAGAGAGTCCTCAGAAGAGAAGCCCCCTTCAAGCAAGTGTTTCGGCCCTTATCTCCTGACACTCTAGGGGGGTTGGGCCACACCCGGTTCATGACTCCGGATGTCCCTCTGCTGCCCCTTTTTTTCCCATCTTGGGACGAGCCATGGCTGGGATTCGAACCCATGACCCTCTGGACATGCTCATTTTCCACTTAATGACTCGCGCTTTAACCACTGAGCCACAGGGACACCTGATATTTGTAGGGAAATTAAGCCTTATGAAGTTCACTTTTGTTCCTCCTTGACCAGATCCAGCTTGAACACCTCTCTGCCGCTTCTGCCATTGCTTTCAGGGCTCTGGTTTTTTCCTTCCCTGCAACTGAGAGCTGTTTCATGAGGCTGTATGCAGACGTTCCTACAAACCCCCTAGCTCCAATTTCTGCAGTGAGGACTTTGACCTGATAGCCTTCTCTCCTCAGGCTGTTTGCCAGATCAGCATACTTTTCAGTCTTGTAGATTTGAGCTGCCTCCATTCTGTTCTCATATGGCACCGTGAGCTCGATCATGATCAGCTGCTTGGTTGACTTAGAGTGGACTACTATGTCTGGTCTCATGCCACTCTTGCTGATGATCTCTGGGTGACTCTTCCATTCTGGGAGGTCTGCAGTGCACTCCCAGTCATCTGCCCCGTCCAGCAGACTCTGCCTGCATGTTTCGAGTGGCACTGTTGTTCTTGGCCATGATTTGCTGCCTCCTGCCGTGAAGAATGTTGCGGGTGCTTTTGGAGTCCTGATTTTCCCTTTTGTGGTGTTGGTACTAGCCCAGACTACTTGTACAATTTCTTTGAGCACTTGGTTGTGCCTCCATGTGTACCTTCCTTGAGCCAGGGCTACTTTACATGAGCTTAGGACATGCTCCACTGTTTGTTTTTCATGGCAGAGGGGGCATGCAGGATCGTCTGTTTTCCCCCACTTCACCAGGTTTGCATTTGAGGGCAGAAGGTCATATGCAGATCTGAGAATGAAGCTGATCCTGAGAGGGGCCATGTGCCAAATGTCATTCCAAGTGAGACTTCTTTGGAGTGCATTCTCCCACGTTGTCCATTGCCCTTGCTGGCTCTGCTGGACTGCTTTTTGGAGTCTTTTTTGGTCTTCTTCTTTTCTCATCTCCTGAATCATCATGTCTCTTTTGGCTTTTCCTTTGGCCTTTGACCACCATTCAGTTTTGGTCACCCCCAGTCCCTGTCTGTTGGTCTGTGTGTGTCCTGTTATTTCTCTGATCTTGAGACTTTCTTTATTATTATTATTACTATTTTTTTTTTTTTTTTTTTACTTTATCCCCCCCCCCCCCCCAGTCCTTCTGCTCTTGACCCATTTCTCTCTTCTTCCCCACCCTGCCCTCTCCTTCTATACCCCCCCCCCCCTCATCCCTTCCAACTCTCTCCTTCCTTCCCCCTCAATCCTTGCTGAACACTTTTCATCTTCTAGCAGTATTCACTTTTCAGCTTTTTGGCAGTGCTCACTTCCTCACTTCCCCATTTCTCCCTGCCCACTGTCACCCATTCCCACCTGTCCCCCTGAGCCAAGAAGGTTTTGAACCGAAGCGCCCTCATCCACCTCTTCCTCAAGGACCTGCTACCATAACCCAGGCAAGTTGTTTCTTTTACATAACCGTTTTTAAGTTGGTGGAAGTCCACCACCCAATTGCTGGAAATCCACCACCCAATTGCAGACAGACCGGTATACAGATTAACATCCAAACACAGACAATTCTGGAGACAGTAGACTATCCTCCTCTGCAGTTGACTACCGTGTGCTAGGTACAGAAACAGTCTATATTAAGGCACCTTCGTAGTCCAGTAATCTCCGCCCATAATTCAGCCAGGCCAGAAGGCCCTCCTGCGACCTTTATAATTGACTTAGTGGCATTACCTGCGGCCCACACATCCGACTGGTGAGTCCGAGCCATGAAGGAAATGCTTTATGGGAAAGCCAGGGCAATCCTTTTCACCGACTGGGACGGGAAGGAAATGGTCTTGACGGAAATGGTGGAAAGAGTCATTTCATTGAGAAAGAAAGCGCATAATAGTTTTTTTGGAGGGCTTTTGTGTGTTTCGCCCATGCTGTTTCTGTTGGTACAACCGTCCTTGCTTGGCATGAATGTCGTCCTGCATGCTGACATTGCCTCTCTGAGTCTCTCTCTCTCTCTCTCTCTCTCTCTCTCTCTCTCTCTCTCTCTCTCTCTCTCTCTCTCTCTCACTCTCTCTCTCTGCCTGTCTCTGTCTATCTCTCTGTCAGTCTCTCTCTCTCTCTCTCTCCCTCCCCCCCCCTATGTTTCTGACTGTCTGCCCTCTCCCCCCTCTCTCTCTATCGCGCTCTGTGTGTGTGTGTGTGTGTGTGTGTGTGTGTGTGTGTGTGTGTGTGTGTGTGTGTGTGTGTGTAGGTAAGTGTGCACACACGCGCGAGGGCGTGTGACTTCCTGTTATCCCATACATGTTTATTCTCACTCTCTCTCTCTCTCTCTCTCTCTCTCTCTCTCTCTCTCTCTCTCTCCCTCCCCCCCCCCCTCTCTCTCTGTGTCTCTCTCACACAAGCGCGTTCAAGTACATTGCTCTCTTTGTCTCATCTCCTTATCATGATTTGATATGTATTGTTTCAATATTTTTGGTTAGCTCTTTCCTGTTTATATTGCACATATCATGAATGTGCTTGTCTTTAACATGATTTTTTTCTATGAGTAGTTTCAGTTTTATTTATTCAATGATTCGTCCATTCTGTCTCTCTCTCTGTCTCTGTCTCTGTCTCCCTCTCTCTCTCTCTCTCTCTCTCTCTCTCTCTCTCTCTCTCTCTCTCTCTCTCTCTCTCTCTCTTCAAATTCCATGTCTCTTTGTTAATTACCTTCCACGTATTTTCATGCCGTATCAAAAATGATTACTTTTGTGCCTAGTTTTATCTCTCTCTCTCTCTCTCTCTCTCTCTCTCTCTCTCTCTCTCTCTCTCTCTCTCTCTCTCTCTGTGCGTGCGTGCGTGTGTGTGTTCCACATTCTGTACGTACTTTGTCATATCCATTTTACTGTCTGTTTCTATATATACTAATTGTTGTACGTTTTAGAACATTTCCGTTTCCAATTATTACATTTTGTGCTGAACTATACTTTACATTTCTATTGTTCCCCCTCTCCTTTCCATACCCCCCTCCTCTCTCTCTCTCTCTCTCTCTCTCTCTCTCTCTCTTCAAATTCCATATCACTTTGCTAAATACCTTATACGTATTTTCATGCCTTATGAAAAATGATTACATGTTGTGCCTTGTTTTCACTCTCTGTCTGTCTGTCTGTCTGTCTGTCTGTCTGTCTGTCTCTCTCTCTCTCTCTCTCTGTCTCTCTCTCTCTCTCTCTTTGTATACGGAATCACAAGTTTTTTTGCTAACCGCGCTAATTTAGGTGGAAGTTAAAGGTCGGAATGATTTGAAATGCAGAATATGGCTTTAATGCACATTGTTCCCCTGTGTCAGTGTTTGGGCCGTTCACTGTTTCTCTGCTTTACAACATATTCATGGAATAAGTGAATATCGATCAAGTACATAGCTTTTCAAGCATATATATCTTTTTCACACGGCCGTTGGTACTTGTTCAAATGTGGATGTACATGTAGTACGCCGATCTGAAACATTGGCAAGAATTCAGGAAATCGAAACTTCAGCCAAACTTAAATTTAATTATTTTGAGGTTGTTTTCATGGGTGCTTGTTTAAAAGTGGATGTACATGGTAGTATATTCATCACATTTGCAATACGTTAGGAAATCAGAACAGCAATCACAGTTAAATGTTATTGAGTTCGTTGCCGTTGGCACTTGTATTCAAGTGGATATACAGGTAGTATGTCAATCAGAAACATTGGCAATAATTCAGGAAATGGAAACTGCAACCACAGTTAAATGTTATCATTTTGAGTTCGTTTTGAATTTTGGGACCCAGGGAGCTTCAAACTAGAGGAAAGAGTATGTTTCACTCATAGAACTAAAGACCGGCGTGAAGGCAATGCAACTTCACGATTAGTTTTCGTAATCGATTCGTTTGTGTGTCGCTGCGTCCGTTTGACAATAGTACTTGCACAACAGGCACCCTTATTTGACATCATTGAGTTTGTGTCCATAAGCTAGGCCACTGCTGACCGTGAAATCTCCACCTTAAGAACGCACACAGGCATTGTATTTGACATCATGGAGTTTGTGTCCATGTGCTAGGGACCATGCAGACCGCTGACCGTGAAATCTCCACCTTAAGAACGTACAGACAGCAGGAACTATTCCGGGGATTCGCATTTGTGACGGCCGCGGGCAACAACATGTCCTCCTGAGGTGAATAAGACTGAATAGTTCTGGACTGATCTACGTGCCTGTTACATCTTTCATTTCGTGTTCATTTTCATCAAGGAGGTGTCCGCGTGCGGACTAGTCCATATACGCTACTGTTACATCGCTGTTTGTTTCCTTTCCGCACGCACCAGTCATTTTCCCCTGCACCTCACCATATCCCCACTCCAGCAGTTTGTATCGTTTATGCACCGGCAAACCATTCTGTGACTGACCACTCTTTCCCACTAACCCCATATCACTTCTTCACACATACATACACATGTCAAAGTCACGCACAGACATGCTGTCATACACACGATCACATCTTCCTTACATTCATTTACACACTGTGACACACACACACACACACACACACACACACACACACACACACACACACACACACACACACACACGAATGCACACACACACACACACACACACACACACACACACACACACACACACACACACACACTCCTCTCTCTCTCTCTCTCTCTCTCTCACGCACACACACTCTCTCTCTCTCTCTCTCTTTCACACACGCACACACACACACACACACACACACACACACACACACACACACACACACACACAGACACACACACACTGGGGAAAAAAGAGACATTACACACACACACACACACACACACACACACACACACACACACACACACAGACGCGCACGCGCGCGCGCGCACACACACATACACACACACACAGACACAGAGGGGGGGGGGGGGGGGATGTGAAAAAAATGGGTTGCGGGGTTGGGATGGGGGGTGGGGGTTAGAAGTGGATATGGGTACAGAGAAGACAGCAACTCTTACTATATTAACTAACTGACTCAACATACTGAAAATAGCAAGTTGTACTTTGCTGTTTAAAAAAATGATGTACCATAATTTATGTTTAGAAATATGCAAATGATTCGGTTTGTGGAATTACAGTTGCTTTGAGGAGGTATAAAGCACACAACACACACACACACACACACACACACACACACACACACACACACACACACACAGAGTTCGTATTTACTTAGAGTTCGTGTTTACTTCAAGTTGTAATAATAGTAACGACAGCTATGGTTTGCTAATGAGAGAGAGAGAGAGAGAGAGAGAGAGAGAGAGAGAGAGAGGAGGGGGGGGGGGGGGCTTTTCGGGCGCTTTCCATAAACAAAAGGTACTGCAGGTTTGTAGCAAAGAAGCCAGTTCATGCATTCACAGATACAGAAGCAACATATTGGGTTGGTACACTTACCTTCTTTTAGACAGAAAACACTCTTTTACGCACCACACACACACACACACACACACACACACACACACACACACACACACACGAGCGCGCGTGCGCGCTCACACATAAACATTTACACACACTGAATGCGTACTCACAAGCGCGCACGCACGCACGCACACACACACACACACACACACACACACACACACACACACACACACACACACACACACACACACACACACACGCGCACGCACGCACGCACGCACATGTGCGCTGGCGCTCGTGCACACACACACACACACACACCACACACACACACACACACACCATTCACACACCCACACCACACACACACACACACACACACACACACACACACACACACACAGAGATTCTTTATTTTGTCAGCATTATAAGTTAATTTCCGTGTTGACGTCCACACTTATCACAGATGACCTTGCAGACCACGATATAAGTAGACAAGAGGACTTCGGCGTGAGACCCGACACCACGTTTTACCACCATGACAACAGAACGTTAATATGGGCAGCGCAGAGAAACATATTTACGTTTGGAGTCGGCAGGGTTCGTTTTAACGTCAGGTTCGAATTTGGAGTCGCTTGGTTTGGAGCGAGAGAAAAAACAACAAAACGCTCACCACTTTTACGACGGCAAGATCCATTTTATTGTGGAAAGAAAAAAATGTCACATATGGTTAGAAGGTTTCGATCCATCTCCCAGTTTCAGTCCTTAGAAATTCTAGTTCTTTTGTCTTATGTCAGTGTTGTGGTTTCATATGTCACCCTCGGAATATTCCCCACCCACGCCGCACCCCACTTTCCCCCCTGCCCATTCTCCCACCCGCCATCTCACGCCCACCCCCCTCTGTCTTTCGTTCTTATCTTAGTCACACGTTTATGCTCCCTCATAAATATTTCACTGTGCTTGATCATTGTACAGGGAAAACAGTCATTGTGGGGTGCTGAAACAAGTAGAAAGAAGAAATACTACAGCTGTGACCTCTCAACTGACAGGAATGAAATGCATAATATTAAAATCCGAAAAGAGTAACTGATTAGCAGTATTGTCTGTTAAGATAGTATCATGTCTTTGTGGACAATGTATTTCTATACCCCCCCCCCCCCCCTTTTCCCCATTGCTCCCCCAGTGGATACATTTACCTGTTAACACAGTTTATTAGATTGTATTTAAGGTTTAGGAGAAAGAGACTGAGAACGCTAATTTTTCTCCATTTAATTCAGATTCATGCATTTGTTTCTTCTAATAAATGCTGTCTATTCAGACTTTATCATGCAAACGTGTTCTTAGATCTCTGAAAATATGAAAAAAAAAAAACAAAAAAAAAAACAAACTGACTCTTGTAAAACAAACAGTTCAAACGTACACACACGTGACATATGATTCGCGTTGATTAAAAGATATATGGTAATTGTAAGTATTCAGACATTTTTGAGAAAAAAACAAAAAGAAGGGGGGGGGGGGGGGGGGCACTCGTCATTGATTGTTTAGTCTGTTGAACGTCAATATTGCTCATTTTCACTTCAGATTACCCATTGTTATTGATTTTAAAACTCTATAGAAATTTTAGGGGTAACCAGGTCCGCTTCATGATAACATTTACGGTGTTTGTGTCACAGAGTAGGCGGGTTTTAAATGTAATGAGAGCGAATCAAAGACTAGATGTTCTTAACTTCGTCTTTCCTTTTCTATAGATCTCCTTCAATCTCTGTGTACTGACAAGTATGTCAGGTAAAGTGATCCGACGACTGCATTGTAGAGAAGGCTGCATCTCCCATGGCCTGATGATCAGCTCCTGGGCTGTAACAAAATAAAGTGGTGAATGGAGAACAAAATAAACTGGTGAATGGAGGACAAAATAAAGTGGTGAATGGAGAACAAAATAAACTGGTGAATGGAGGACAAAATAAACTGGTGAATGGAGAACAAAATAAACTGGTGAATGGAGAACAAAATGAACTGGTGAATGGAGAAATGAAGACTTGCTTCATTTCCCACGGCCGCTGATGATCAGCTCCTGGACTGTAACAAAATAAAGTGGTGAATGGAGAACAAAATAAACTGGTGAGTGGAGAAATGTTTCTGCCTACAAGCAGACAGACGCCAGACACCAGAAGAAATAGAATATAATACTGTCGCCGTTGGTAGACTAGTACTTCATTATAAGATGATGTATGTAACAGCTTTTGAAGACACCAGAAGAGATAGATTATAATACTGTCGCCGTTGGCAGACCAGTACTTCATTATAAGATGATGTATGTAACAGCTTTTGAAGACATCAGAAGAAATAGAATATAATACTGTCGCCGTTGGCAGACCAGTACTTCATTATAAGATGATGTATGTAACAGCTTTTGAAGACACCAGAAGAAATAGAATATAATACTGTCGCCGTTGGTTGACCAGTACTTCATTATAAGATGATGTATGTAACAGCTTTTGAAGGTAGAAAGAAACTCGTGGAGAGCGTGGCAGCAGAGAGTCCTCAGAAGAGAAGCCCCCTTCAAGCAAGTGTTTCGGCCCTTATCTCCTGACACTCTAGGGGGGTTGGGCCACACCCGGTTCATGACTCCGGATGTCCCTCTGCTGCCCTTTTTTTTCCCATCTTGGGACGAGCCATGGCTGGGATTCGAACCCATGACCCTCTGGACATGCTCACTTTTCCACTTAATGACTCGCGCTTTTAACCACTGAGCCACAGGGACACCTGATATTTGTAGGGAAATTAAGCCTTATGAAGTTCACTTTTGTTCCTCCTTGACCAGATCCAGCTCGAACTTTTTCCGGTACCTGTCTGGTCGTTTGCAGATATCATCGCGAACTCTTTTATCATTGTCGTTTGGGAACCAGCTGTTCCTGATGTACCTAACTCTCTAGCGAGACAGTGTGAGACAGTTTGCGTGCGTACAATGCTCGGAGTTGTAACACAGCGTGAATGTTACACTGACATTACCTCAGTACTGCTTTAAAACCTGTTCAATGTGGGGTGGCGGAAACCAAAACCCAAACTACATATTTATGCTAAATAACACTGACAGAGAAACTCGTTCTTCTCAGAGGTTTACCTGGCAGTCACATCTGTTCTCAGTACAGTACCTGTTCTCAGTACAATGTAATGTAAAAGGATATTTATAGAGCGCTTTACCTCGCAAGAGCCCAAAGCGCATATTACAGAAAAACATGATAAAATTATAATTCTAATTCAAAGCGCGCGCGCGCGTACACACACACACACACACACACACACACACACACACACACACACACACAACACAACACAACACAACACAACACAACACAACACACACACACACACCGCCGAAAAACTCACACACACACACACACACACACACACACACACACACACACACACACACACACACACACACACACACACGAGCGCGTTCAACACCAGCAAACACACGCACAGTGGTAAGTGGATATCGTTAATCAGTCCGAGGGAAAAGATGTGTCTTTAGGGAGGTATTCGATGCGACTGTGCAGACGTTATCATGACTAACGAGCAGCATTCAGCCTACGTGTCTTACTTTTGTAAAATCTCTCATGGCCTGGTTCTTAGTTTATTCAGCCTATATTTGTCTTGGTTTTATAAAATTCTTTTGGCCTGGGTCTTACGTTAGTTTTTCCTTGTCTTTCAAAAGACAGCAAGTGAGCTGTTAAACTCGTATTTCGAGGGATCTTGCGTAAGGCGTGTTTTAAGTTGATGCGTACGCAGGCAGCAAAGTGTCGGGTCACCTCAGTAAAATGCAGCTGACTTCAGCTGGAGGAACTTCTGTCAGATGCAACTTCTTCAGATGATGGGCGTAGACTGCTATGAACTTGTGCCCTGTGACACGCTTCATAAACGTAACGAAGCCAGTAGAGATACCCACCGATTAGTTAAACCGTATTCTTGACTTTTCTTCATCTCTGTATTTGGGGTATGGTGGGTTTCTCTGTTACAGCACGTACGTGGAAGCTATCTATTGCTTTGATTTACCAGTCGCACAGACACCACGCGTAACGGACTGTCGTGATGAGTGTGCTTTTATGTGAATCGTTAGCGTTTTGCTGGTTTCAAAGTCTGTCGGCCCGGAAAAGGTCTTGTTGGTTTCCATGTCAAGTTCAGCTCACAGAAATCGCCGGTGACATGGGCTTACTCAAGGGACAAAACCCCCTAAATTTCACCTGTACGAATCTGTCCGTGTGAGCTGTGTGAGATTGATGGGAGAGTAGATGGCAAACTTGGTAAAAGTCATATACTGTCAAGCATCAGGTTTGACAGACGCAAAATGTATAGTTTCACGCATGTAGTTAAGAAATATCTTTTGTTGAGTGTAGATATCCATGATTTTCTTTCACTAGATCTAAATTTGGAAAGTACACATGTGTATCACGGTGACCTCTTTGAAAAGAAACCACGGAAGATGAAATTCCGTTTGTTTCGCAGCCCTTGCTTTTAGTGATTCCCCATTAGAAATTAATGCCGGAGAAATTTTGTTTTCAGCCACCGTGTTTTTCGGCTTTGCTTTCTAATTTTATAAGTCAAAGTGAGTGTGGTTCGCAAATTAGTGTTATAGACATGATTATAAAACTTTTCAATTAAGAAACCAAACCAAACCAAACCAACCAACCAAACAAACAGAACAAAAACCAATGCTGACATCGTTGTTTGCGTGTTTTATTGTGAGGACTCGTAATACTGCCTTTACAAGAGTTTTTTTTTTAATGTCTTTATCGTCCTTTTCACATGAGATTATGGCCGTAAATGAATCAACTATCTGAATCTCTGTCATTCTGCCTGTCAATCTGTCTGTCTGACCATCTGTTCTCTCTCTCTCTCTCTCTCTCTCTCTCTCTCTGGGCATGACGGGTAATGGCGTCCGGTCAGCAGCGTTAGTAACCTGACGCAAGGAATGTTGCTTTATTTGATGTTGTTTGGAACTGTTTCAAGTTGGTACCCTTTGTAATAATACCGTAAGTAATTCGATTTATCGAAACTGAGTGGCAATGGTGGACTTGTCGATGTGGAGGGCCGCTATCGGCATTTTTTGTGGCAGACTGAACGCCAGGTCAAAGTTCACCGGAAAGAAGGATGTTGTTTTTGAACAGGAGAGCAGAGACACGAACAGTGAATCGCTGATAAATTCGATTGATATCATTGTTACATTTGTGATGTGCTGGTTTATCATAGCTCTTATTAACACTTTGTATAGAAATGTGCTTGAAATGCAATCAATGGACAATGAAATGATCAGAGAAAAGATAATCATGAAAGGGACTGCGTCTTATTCCGAATATATGATGTGTGTCAACACCGGTATGTGTCAGTTGGACACGCACGTGCAAGTGCCTGTCTTTGCTTTTTGTGTTGTGCACGCCGTGTTCTCACTGCGCAAGCTGCTGCTTAGCGGTGATGTAGAGACGAACCCTGGCCCCAACCCTGACGGACAGGCACTTACGGAAGAAGAAATTACGGCGATGAATACCACGACAGGACAAGAAGACATGATGGAGAGACTAATGCAAACCATACAGCAACAGTTTCAGCACCAAACAACACTAATCAGGAATGATCTTAGTGAGATTAAAGATGAACTAAGTCAAGTGAAACAACAATGTGAGGAGATCAACAGAAGATGTGACAGACTTGAAGTTGACCACAGACACTTGACAGAGACGGTGACTGACATGACAACTGACGTACAACACTTGTTTGCTGTGTCAAATGACAGAAAAGAAGAGACGCAACAGCTGACCGAAACACTCGAAGAAATCAAAGAAGAGGTTAAAAAACTAAAAATAGACACGGACAGGCTCGAGGACTTCTCACGCAGAGACAATCTGCGCTTCTTCGGGATTTCCCAGAAACTACCCAACGAGACATTCGACACGTGTGCCAGAGCAGTTGTTGATGTTCTCAATAGTACTGATGATGACAGACATTGGACAGATGAGGACATTGAACGTGCTCACAGGATAGGATATGCACGCGAGGATCAAGCTAGACCTATGATTGTCAAATTTAGGCGATGGAGAGACAAAATGTCAGTGATCGCAAACAGGAACACCAGGCAACAACTGCAGGAAAAGGGGGTTAGAGTGGCTAATGACCTCACTAAAGCACAGGCCCAAATAGTTGTTCAAGCTAGGAGTGAGGGAAAGAAAGCATACTTTAAAAAAGGTCATCTGGTCATTGGCCCTCGATTCCCAGATTCTCGAACATATGCGCAGGTGGCGGGAAGTGGGGATGACTGCAGTGATAGTATAGGTGGAAAATCAAATGCTGGCAAGACAGATGCTCAGAACGATACTGTTGTGAATAGGGTCAATGTGTCAGAGTCACTCACGCGATGTAGTGACACTAGTCACCACGGTGACACTCCGAGCCAAGGCAAGAAGCACGGTGACAGTGGTGGTTCTTCCCCTCCTCCTGTCCATGGCACCCGGCCCACACAGAGTCAACAGCAGCGTGACGATGGTGACAGGAGTGGAGGACACGTCACTCGCAGCTACACAGGGAGCAGGCGACACGGGTCAGAGACAACCAGCGGGGATTCCCCGAGTTGTGTCACCGGATGACGCCATGGCACTGACGCACGTGCATCACGTGGAGGGCACGCATCGGGCAGGCAGGCATGCCTACAAACCTACATTAGAAACCGGCTAAGCAAGTCTTCAGCTCCGGGTCGTGGGGGGGGGGGGGGGGGGGGGGGGGGGGGGGGGGGGGGGGGGGGCAGGCGATGGAGTGAGCGACAGGAGCCTGCGCTCGGCCGCCGCGAGAAAGCCATAGGACAGGCCCGACCATTCACCTCAGTGGACATTTTTAAATTATAATGTTGAAAACTTGTATAATAAACTGCACGACCTTTCTTTTCTGAATTATGTAAATAAATTTGACTTTGTTACCCTTACGGAAACTTTTCTTGATTCATCGTTTGATTATAGTAATGTATTTTCTGATTACTTAAAGTTTCACGTAGCAGCGAGAAAAATCTCGTTTCACGGGAGGAATTCAGGAGGTGTACTATTGTTGATAAGAAAGAATTTGCAGAAAAGTGTGAAAGAAATAAAACTGGACTGTGAGAATGTTGTAGCTGTAAAAATAGATAAACATGTGTTTGGCATTGGCAGAGATGTTGTATTAGTTGCTTGCTGTGTTGTCCCGGAAGGAGGCCCTATATACAAGGATAAATTGATAAAAGATGGGTGTTTTACTATTGGAAGAAGTACTACTACATAACTTTGAAAAAGACATGGATGAAGTTTATTTCATAGTTGTAGGGGATTTAAATGCCAGAACAGGACACAAACAAGCTACAAATGAAACGATGACAAACTATGCTAGCAGTATAGAGGATGCTGATATTGATGATGAAAGGTGTGCACGTCGTTCTAAAGACTCAACTATTAATAGTTTTGGCAAAACGTTGTTGAACTTTTGTTTCATGTTCGATTTGAGTATTTTGAATGGTTTTTGTAATGGTGATATTGAGGGTGAGTACACTTTTGTGTCTTCCAATGGTTGCAGTGTAATTGATTATTTTCTTGTACACAGTGATTTGTTATCAAACTTTGATTTACGAGTTGGGGACTGTATTCATCCATGGCACCTACCAGTTTAGGTAATATGGAAAGGTAACTGCTCTAATTCAGAGGATAAGCATTTACGACTGCAAGGTGAAGAAAAAATTGTATGGTCAGATGAAAAAGCAATTATATATAAAAATGAACTTGAATGCAATGAATTTCAAGAGTGTTTAAAGAAAGCCTGTCAACTGTTACATATTGATGTGAGAGTCTTGATACATTTGTCAGTGCTTTGTGTGGAGCTGCTGCCTGTATGGTTCGAATTATTGGTAGAGGTGTCAGAAATTGTAATGATTGGTTTGATATTGACTGCAAACGAAAGAAACAGGAAGTTAAAAGGTTACTGAAAAGATTTCAGAGATGCAGAATAGTAAAGGATAAAAACAAGAAAAGAGAAGAATATGCTTTGGCTCGAAAAGAGTATACTACATTAAGGAAAATAAAGGAACAGGAGTTTGAAGAAAACAGATTAAGGAAACAAAGAGATTCTGTTGATGATGCGAGGACATTTTGGACATTAATAAGATCTGTTAATTAAAAAAACGTTTTGTTTATAACGAGATATCAGTACAAAATTGGCATGATCATTTTTGGGGCGTTTTTCATAATTTTGATAATAATCCTACAGAAACTACAAATTTGGTGGAAGAAGATAACGAAATGGAGCCATTGTTTAACAATCCTATATCTAGAGAAGAAGTCGTTGCTGGTATCAATCATTTAAAATTAGGGAAGAGCGCTGGACCAGACAAAATCATAGCAGAAATGCTGAAGCATGCAAACTCAGCTGTAATTGATTTTCTTGTCCATTTATTTTCACAGCTTTTTGAAAATGGTACTTTTCCTTTAGAATGGGCGAAATCGATTATTATACCAATTTATAAAAAAAGGAGACGCTGACAATCCGGATAACTATCGTGGAGTAGCACTAACCAGCATTTTAAGTAAAGTCTACATTCACATACTAAACAAAAGATTAACAAAATGGGCAGAGAATGAAGAAAAGATTATTGAGGAACAAGCAGGTTTTAGAACTAGTTACAGCACCATAGACCATATATTTACACTATACTCACTGGTACAGAAATATTTACTGTGTAATACGAAGCTTTATTTCGCATTTGTAGACTTCAGGAAAGCGTTTGATTCTGTAAATCGCAATGTATTGTGGAATGTACTTCGTAAAAGTGGTGTGAATGGTAAACTGTATATAGCCATTAGAAGTATCTACAACTCGATGCTTGCATGTGTACGTGTGAATAGTGAATATTCAGATTATTTCGATTGTCCGAATGGAGTAAAACAAGGATGTCTGTTGAGTCCGCAGTTGTCTTCTTTTTTCATTAATGAACTAGCAATGGAATTATCAAGTAAAGGTAGACATGGTATTCAGATAATACCTGGAGCAGTAGAGATATTTTTGTTATTATTTGCTGACGATGTTATTCTTTTATCTGGAACAGTTGTCGGTTTACAAAACCAATTAAATGTCTTAAAAGAAGAAGCAGATCGCTTATGTTTAACAGTTAACTTAGATAAGACAAATATTGTAGTCTTCAGAAAGGGTGGACGTCTATCTTTAAACGAAAGATGGTTTTATGGAAATACAAAAGTTCAAGTTGTCAACTCATACAAGTATTTAGGAATGATATTTTCAACAAAACTGACATTTAGTTATGCATGGGAAGAATCCTTAAGCAAGGGTAAAAAAGGCGTCATTGAAATTCTGAGATCCTTAAGAAAGCTGAACTGTATGGATTGTGGTATATTTTGGAAAATTTCTGATGCACAGATAGAACCTTTACTTACCTATGGAGCTGAAATTTGGGGGTTAGAAGGAAATCCACAGGTAGAAAAAGTACACACGTATGCTATGAAGCGTTTTCTTCAGGTGCCAATTCATTCATCTAACACTCTTTTATACGGAGAGATTGGCAGGTACCCTCTTTACATAAGAACTTTTGTGAAATGTGTTAGGTATTGGTTGAAAATATTGAAGCTTCCACAGTCACGTTTGTGCGGACAAGCTTATGACATGATGCTCTTGCAAATGGAACGAGGTAAAGATAACTGGGCTAATAATGTAAAGAAAGTGCTGTCAGAACAGGGTTTTGGAATAGTGTGGATGACCCAAGGCGTGGGAAACGAACAACAGTTTATTACAGGATTTAAAGATAGATTCATCTGTTCTTTTAAACAGAACTGGCATTCAAATATGGAAAGCAAAGAAAAGTATCGTTGGTTCTTCTCTTTTAAGAATATATTCCATACGGAAAAGTTCCTGAATGTTATCACAGATAAATGGCATAGAAGTAATTACGCGAGGTTTAGGTTACGAACTTTAGGTTTCAATGCGAATAAAAGATGGTTCGAGTGTGGAACATCCACAGAATCACCATGCCCTTCATGTGGATTCATTACTGACAATGAAAAGCACTTTTTATTTCAAAGTACTGCATACAACGAAGTGCGTGTAAAATGTTCATTTTCCACTTTGGATGTTTTTGAAAGGCAAGATGTTGCTTCTTTGTTGTCATCTGATGACGATGGTGTGATCAAGTCGGTTGCTAGGTTCATTGCAGAAGCAATGAAAATCAGACAGAGGCATTTGTAACAAAGGTATACTACAAAAGTACCTAATTTCGGAAAATACGAATTAAAACACGTAGAAGAGTTCAGTAGAATAGTTATCGCGTGACTGAGTGAATGGTCGAATTAATCTATAATACTACATTTTCCCTTTTTGTACATGTGTTGTTGTTGTTGTTGATGTTGTTGTTGTTGTTGTTGTTGTTGTTGTCGTTGTTGTTTTTGTAATGATAAAGGACTACTCGTGGCTACGAGGGTATTCGAAGACTATTTTGTACTTTTTTGTTTGTTTGTTTGTTTTTTGTTTTTTTTTACATGTTTCGCTTATTTTGATTTGATTGATCATTGAAAATAACTGGGTTATATTGTTTGCAATGAAAGGAGGAAGAATGTGTTATTGCCCTGTTACCACCCTTGTCATAAGACCTTTTGGTAATGACAATAAACTATCAAAGTGTCAAAGTGTCAAAGTCTCTCTCTCTCTCTCTCTCTCTCTCTCTCTCTCTCTCTCTCTCTCTCTCTCTCTCTCTCTGTCTCTCTCTCTGTCTCTGTGTGTGTGTGTCTCTCTCTGTGGTCTGCAGGATGCCCAAGAATGAATTGCCTCGCGCCCCTCTTCACACACACACACACACACACACACACACACACACACACACACACACACACACACACACACACACACTATGTGAACATACAGGATGTAAGAAAACTCGCCTAAGGAAAAGCAGATTTTTCCCCTGCCACAGGCCTTCTTCGTATCACTAAAACAACCTATCGAATAAAAACATACACACACACACACACACACACACACACACACACACACACACACACACACACACACACACACACACTATCACTGAAACAACTTATCGAATAAAACACACACACAGACACTATCACAGAAACAACCTATCGAATAAAGAATACACACACACACACTATCACTGAAACAACTTATCGAATAAAACACACACAGACACTATCACAGAAACAACCTATCGAATAAAACATACACACACACACACTATCACTGAAACAATCTATCGAATGCAAGAAACTCAGCTATGAGAAAACCACGCCTGTAAAAACAAGCGTTCCTTTCCTAGGGCGTAATTGATGTTGGCTGTAGGGGAAAAAAAAGCTTGGTTGTATGAACATTTTCTGTCAACTTACTGATTTTTTTTCTCTCTGGGACCTGTGTATCTGCGTCACCTTAATATATCAGAGTGATAAAAACACCTGCACCAGATCTGATCCAGACAGAGCGACCGAAAACATTCATTTGTTAGACCGGCAAAACTTTCTTATTCATTTATTTATTTGTTTTGCTTTTGTTGATACTATACATGTCATTACAAAAGCTGTCAACGTGTTTAAGTACTTCCGAGGGTGTCTGTCATTTCTTGTTGTTTTACTTTTGACAACGTGTGTGTGTGTGTGTGTGTGTGTGTGTGTGTGTGTGTGTGTTGTGTGTGTGTGTGTGTGTGTGACCGGTAAGAAAGAGAGAAATCTGAGCTGCCGGAGGAATTCCGGCCTTATTGATTTTGATTTCAAGAGCTACTCCTAAAGTAATTCAGTAATTCTCTTGTGTCCTTCGCGACTTCGAATATACAAGACACATGTACGAGATGATGATGACTGTGACGACTGTGATTTTGACGATGGGTACTGTGCCTGATTCTAGTCTTTGACCAAGCTGTAGGCGCTTCACAATCGCACTCTCATTTATTCAACGGGCTGTCTGCCTGGGTAAACCAGAGTAAAAAGCGCTCCATTACCCTGTATTAATTTAACTAATCATTCGTTTTCTGTTTCAGTCATCGGGCATAAATCATCATAGTATCAGCAGACAGTCCTTCATTATTGTTCGACTTTTATTTGGCTTGGGAGTCTGCATTGTGCGTCTAACTTCAGATGGGGTATGTGCAGGTTATTTCCGTGTGCTGTTGACGAATTTGAGACGGGGTGTGACAGAGTGCACGAATGCATGTGAACTTAGAATGGATGACTCATCTGAGTCCTGTCCGAAGGACCTGGTCACCATTCCAGGTCAAACAGGAAATTCAAATCAAACTTTGAAGAAAGGAAATGTATGTAACACAATTATAGCTTGAGATAGTTTTGTGTTTGGTTTCCCATGGAAAAAAAAGGACAGACATACACACAATTGCGTCAGGAAAAAGACCATGGTGTGAAGAAAATCAGACATGAAAGCATCACACACACACGCACGCACACACACACACACACACACACACACACACACACACACACACACACACACACACACACACACACACACACACACACACAATCTATTTTGTTTTGACAGCACATTGCTGCTAATAGCGAATACTGAAACGACGTGACTTTATACATATATAACAACAACAACAACAATTATCATAATCATAATCGTCATCATCGTCATCATCATCATCATCATCAAAAGCAGCGGCGAGGGACAATTTATTATTCTGGTAAAATCCGTATGTGTGTGTGTGTGTGTGTGTGTGTGTGTGTGTGTGTGTCCGATGGCTTCCTAAAATTACAATGTACTCTAAATAAATGTTCACGCCCAGTCTGATTCTCCTGTTTAAAGAATTTCAGGCCTAAAAACTTAAACGCTCAGGAATCGGCTGATTAGAGCAGTGCTAGTATTGCTCCACCTCAGTCTTCCCTGGACAAAATTAGCCGCGTGCAAATCGGGTTTCTCGACTCGCGCGCACCATTGTTTCTCAGGCCCGCGGAACTGGCAGCCTGCCTATTGTTATTGTGTTTGTTGCTAAAAAAAAACCCCAAGCGTTGACATATGCGAAAAGCATATTTGTTTGATGCACCCACCTTTTTACTCGTATCCACCCCCCCCCCCCCCCTCCATCTAATGCTAAGAACTGCCGTCAAATGTGGCGTGTACTTCAAAGTAGTAAATAACATACAGTTAATAACAGTTGGCCATCTATCTGTCTCCTAATTAACACATAGCCTACTTTCTCTTCCCTTTGTGTTAAGCGTAGAGGAGAGTGCGGAGTTACAATATGTGGAGATGCGCGCGCGCGCGCGCGCGCGTGTGTGTATGTGTATCTGTGTCTGTCTGTCGGTCTGTGCGTGTCTGCGTGTGTGCGTCTCTGTGTATGCTTGCATGCGTGCGTACGTACATGCGCGTCTTTGTCTGTGTGTCTCTGAACGTGTGTATGTCTGTGTGCTCTGCCCTCGGTCCCCAGGTGGAGGGGAGGAATGGGATATACATCAGTTGGTCTCTTGGTCACTTAGATCTTACCTGCCAAGGCGCTTACTATTAGGTAACAATGAACAGTGGCTATGCAAATATCGCTCTCAATGAGGGAGGAAAGATATACATCATTGTCTCTGGTCACTTGATCTTCCTCAAGGCTACTAGGTACAGAACAGTGGCTATGCAAATACGCTTAGGATCACTACTGACGTCATTACTCCGTGTTTCCGCATTGTCTTCTAAGGATGAACAGCGGAAATGAGTGTTTCTGTAATGCGTCGTACTTAAAGTAGAACAATACCGTGACGAGTGAATCGCAACATACAAACCATTACTAACCTGTTCAGGCGGCTTGGATGTCAGTGGCTTTTTTTGTGTGGTGGATTTATGTCATGTGGAGGAATGGAAGGCGTGTAGGAAATGGCGACGTGGCTAACAACGGGGGACGAAGAAGGGAGGGGGGGGGGGGGGGGGGGGGGGGGGGGGGGGTGGGGGTGCTTGCGCGTGTTTCTGTGGTGGAAGTGGAGGTATGATACAACTTACAATGTCATGTTATTCATTAACCTCTGGCCTGTCTCTCACCCTGGATGGATTAATGAGTGAACAGGACTGTCTGTCTGACTTTGTCCGTCTGTCTCTCTGCCTGCCTGCCTGTCTGTCTGTCTGTCTGTCTCTGTCTCTCCCCTCCCTCACACACACACGCACGCACACACACACGCACCACACACACACGCATGCACGAACGCACGCGCACACACACCACCACACACACACACACACACACACACACACACACACACACACGGACGGATATGACACGCACACAGATACACAGTCACTGAAACGCATGCTGGCGTATACTGATAAATGTACAGATATGGCCATGTATTTGGAATGCGCTTAAATCATAATTATTTGGTGTAAAAAAAAAAGGCAGAAGAAAATTAAATTGGAAATGAAATGAGGTAGGGAACAGTAAACAATAAACAGTAAAGAATTGGGGTAACTTTTGCTCCCCTAAGAAAACCTAACACAGAGTAACTTTTATTCAAGACTGGCACAGCCTTTTAAACGTGAATAAAGTCAGACAAGTACATAGACGAACAATATATCTGCCTTCAAAAGGGATTGCGATGGTTCCCTTATGCAGCTAGCGAAGAGTTTTCATTGCGATGGTTCCTTTTGCAGCTAGCGAAGAGTTTTCATATCTGTAATATATTTTCTTGATTTCATGTTCCCAGTTTCTCCATCTTCAAATCCCCCCCCCCCCCCCCCCCCCCCTCCTTAAGTCCAAATCTTTGCCAAGTCATTACTATGAAGACAGTTGAGTTGTTGGCCTGCGCTTGTTTTTTTCCCCCACTATTAGATTGTTCGTCTATGTACTTGTCTGACTTTATTCAAGTTTAAAAGGCTGTGCCAGTCTTGAATAAAAGTTACTCTGTGTTAGGTTTTCTTATGGGAGCAAAAGGTACCCCACTTGTTTACTGTTTTTTTTTTTTTTGCTGTTCCCTACCTCATTTCATTTCCAATTTCGTTTTGATTAAATTGAGGTTATTTGTATTTGTGTCTGTCCGTCTGTGTGTTTGTCTTTTGATCTCCAGTGCATTCTTGGGTGGATCCTCAAGCGTAAGCTCAAAGATTGTCCCCTACATTTTATACTATTTGCATAATGTCTTTAGTTTTTCAGCAACTTTTTTTCCTCCCCACACTTTCGTTTGGTTTCATTTACTACCCTTCGCTGGCCGCTTTGGGGTGCTATTGGATTCTTTTTTGCACCCTTGGTGGTGAGAACACCACAGTATTATGGACTATGGTGTGTCTCTATTTGACGCCAGGAGCGCAGACACAACCAGCCGTGTCTCCCTGATGAGTTCCGACCCAGCGGACGAAAGGCCTCGGAGCAGGCAATACAAATATATCTGCCTTCAAAAGGGATTGCGATGGTTCCCTTATGCAGCTAGTGAAGAGTTTTCATATCTGTAATATATTTTCTTAATTTCATGTTCCCAGTTTCTCCATCTTCAACACCCCCCCCCCCCCCTTCCCCCCTCCTTAAGTCCAAATCTTTGCCAAGTCATTACTATGAAGACAGTTGAGTTGCTGGCTTGCGCTTGTTTTTTTCCCCCACTATTAGATTGTTCGTCTAGTGTACTTGTCTGACTTTATTCACGTTTAAAAGGCTGTGCCAGTCTTGAATAAAAGTTACTCTGTGTTAGGTTTTCTTATGGGAGCAAAAGTTACCCCACTTGTTTACTGTTTAGAAGAAAATTAGATATAATAAATAAAAAGAAATATTAAAATGAGCAAGTAAAGATTAGGATTAAAATAATTTGAAATAAAATGAATTAACAAAACACATGCACAGCGGAAGTGCATCAGACCTTTCAAATATGCTTAATTTTGAGCTAAAAAAAGTGGGCCAAAAGATACATTGTG
>CM065739.1:3564512-3589512 GCA_033310375.1 Conus canariensis
AACTGCTTAAACTGTCCACATTTTCGCTGAATGTTCTCATCTCTTTCTCTCTCTCTTTCTCTCTGTGTCTGTGTGTCCTGTCTGTGTCTCTGTCTGTCTGCGTCTCTGTCTGTCTGTCTGTCTCTGTCTCTGTCTCTCTCTCTCTCTGTGTCTCTGTCTCTGTCTGTCTGTCTGTCTGTTGTCTGTCTGTCTCTCTCTCTTCTCTTCTTCTCTCTCTCTCTCTTCTCTCCCCCCCCCCCCTCCCGAGCTCAGTTCTAGGTCCCCTCCTGTTTTCTCTCTATTTAAACGGTCTCTCTTTTCATATTTGAAGAATCTTGTGAATCCTTGGTGAACAACGATCCACACAAACCGCTCTAACCTTACTTCAGTGTATGCATCATTGCAAAAATCTGTAGAGGCTCGGGGATTTCAGAACTGTTTAATGGCGCGTTTGTAGATGCTGATTATGTGAGTAGTCCATGAAAGATTGTTTTCAATTATTATGACTAGGACACGATGATTGTCGACTTCCTCAGTTCTTACATTGTTGATATAAATAGAAGGAACTGTTTCATATTTTGTCGTCTCTGACGGGTTGTTATAAGCATAACTTTAGTATTGCTGGGGTTTTGTGACATACAGTTCACACGGCACCATTCACGTAAGATGTCTACAGATTACAATTACATCAGTACTGCTCATGTAATCATATGTACTTTTTCTCTGAGCCCCTGCCATGTAATCTATGCTATTTTTCTCTGAGCCTCAGTACTGCTCATGTAATATATGTACTTTTTCTCTGAGCCTCAGTACTGCTCATGTAATGATATGTACTTTTTCTCTGAGCCCATGTCACTATGTCTTCCGATCAGTACTGCTCATGTAATCATGTGTACTTTTTCTGAGCCCATACTGCTCATGTAATCATATGTACTTTTTCTCTGAGCTTAGTACTGCTCATGTAATATATGTACTTTTTCTCTGAGCCTCAGTACTGCATTAATCATGTACTTTTTCTCTGAGCCCAGTACTGTCATGTAATCATACGTACTTTTCTCTGAGCCCCAGTATGCTCAGTAATCATATGTACTTTTCTCTGAGCCAGTACTGCTCATTAATGATGTACTTTTTCTCTCCGGATGGATGGGATGGATGACGGGGTGATTTATTTTTCTAATTCGCTTTTTTTTTTCCCCCTTTGTTTTTACTCCCCCCCCCCCCCCCCCCTCCTCTTTTTCTATTTCTTCTTTGTCCTGTACAACATGAGCAAATCTCTCTCTCTCTCTCTCTCTCTCTCTCTCCTCTCTCTCTCTCTCTCTCTCTCTCTCTCTCTCTCTCTAACAACAACATCACCTTTTCCTCACTGACTTGAAATCAATCTTGCATAAAACAAAAATGTCGAATTTGAATATATGCTTTTGTACTAGAACGTGACTGCCTTATGGATCCCTGTTCATTCCTCCACGGAAAGTGCTGATGATACTCTCATGCTGACTGATGTTTCTTATATGCTTTTTCTGCAAGGAGTGTCAGCGTGTGTGTGTGTGTGTGTGTGTGTGTGTGTGTGTGTGTGTGTGTGTGTGTGTGGTGTACTGTTATGGTGATTGATGCTTCTTATATCATGCTCTTTCCGCGGAGTATGTGTGCGTGCGTGCGCGCCCGCGTGTGTGTATGCGTACATGCGTGCACGTGCTTGCAAATGTGTTTATTTGACATACTGTAGTTTTAATTGTATGCATGGTGTCGTTTATCATAAAATGAATCACCCCTTTTAGTTAGGCAGTGTTATATTGTGTAGTAGTATTAATGTGCTAGTATCCGTAGTCCCTGAAGGGCCAAGGGCCAGGTGGAAGAAAGCATTTTCTCGCTTATCTGTTACGCTTGGGAATATAGATTATTAATCTGTCTGTCTGTCTGTCTCTCTCTCTGTCTCTGTGTCTCTCTGTCTCTTCTGTCTGTCTGTCTGTCTGTCTGTCTGTCTGTCTGTCTGTCTCTCTCTCTCTCTCTCTCTCTCTCTCTCTCTCTCTCTCGCTCTCTTTCTCTTGTTGCTGGCCCTCTGAAAGTAGAAACAGACCATAAACATTCATAACAAAGGATCGTAATGACTGTAAAATTTAACTCTTTGGGAACGCTGCCTTCCCCTTTCCAGATCTTCTCCCCTCTTCTCCCTTCATGCTGATTGAAGAGCTTTTCATTACAATATTTTGTTTTTTGCAATAATGTCATTTGATTCGTTTAGTTATTTATTGATTTAAGGTATTTGCCTTTGTTTTTACTTCATTTATTTTATTGATTCATTTGTTAAATTTCTTATTTAATTTGATTACTATGTTTTCCTTTCCGGACTCCCTGTATCAGGTTATTCAGTTACCTATATTTTCATTGAATATAAGTCTGTTTTATACTTTAGTCCAATTACTTATTTATTTGTTTACTTATTCATCCGTATCCTCGGGTATTTCGTTTTTTTTTCTTCAGTAAAAGTTTCCCAGCCTTCTGTCAGTTCTCTGGCTGGTGTGCAATACCGTAGTATGTTTGTTGAGTTTTCAAAAAACCAACCAAAGGTGCCAACAAACATACTACGGTATTGCACACCAGCCTTTTCTGGGATAGCATTCTTCTTAAAAACCGAAAAGGCAGAGGAGTCAAATTACCACTTTCCGCGGTCACTGAGGAGAAACAATCAGGTTTCGAAATATCGGTATCTGACCAGGAGTTATATGTTAGTGGGTTTCCTCCCCATTGGAGACTGTCTCCCTCTTGGAGACTATAAGCTTGCTGAAGGTTCATTTTGAGAAGCATTTATTTTATTTTTCCCCATTCACCCACTCAAGCACATACTGTTAGTTAGGTAGAATGATCTACCACTGCAGATATGTATGCTTATCATCCCCTATTTCTTCAATCTAAGACGTAAGAGCAATCTTTGTTTATAATGGAATATATATATATATATATATATATATATATATATATATATATATATATATATATATATGTGTGTGTAGTCTTTTCTTATTGATCTGACCTGTTACAGGTGTGACCTATTTTCCTGTATGAGTTAGCTGTGTTGTTGGCTTGGCTGTAATGATAAAAGTTGGAGAACGTTTGACCTAGTTATCCGTTTATTTCGTTTGACCTAGTTATCCGTTTATTTCGTTTGACCTAGGTATCCGTTTATTTCGTTTGACCTAGTTATCCGTTTATTTTGTTTGACCTAGTTATCTGTTTATTTCGTTTGACCTAGTTATCCGTTTATTTCGTTTGACCTAGTTATCCGTTCATTTTGTCTGTCTATTGACATTAAACATTTTACTCGTTTCTTCTTGTCATTTTATTGCGTGTTTTGTTTTTTAAATTCTTGGTTTTTTTTCTTCATCATTAGAGGTAATAGTAGTAGTATTGACGTAGCTATTTTCCCCACCACCATTGGTTCTTCTTCTTTGTTTTTGTTTTTAAGCTCACCTTTCTCTGTATTGAATCTTCCTGTCCTGTCCCCAGTTCGGACTATGACAGTGCCCGATGAAAAAGGACAATGATGACACTTCTCCACTCTCCTGCAGAAAAAAAGACACTACCCAAGCTTAGTGAAACCATTCTTTGCTTTCTTTTATGTAGAAGACTTAAAGTTCGAATCGCGTTGCTTCTGTATCGTCTTTTGTTTGTTCCATCCGGTGGGCGGTCTTGTGAGTCAACTTTTCTTCTCTCGCTTCACAATGTTGGTTTGAACTTGTGATGTTTAAAGTGTGGTATGCGCCGTGTGTGTGTGTGTGTGTGTGTGTGTGTGTGTGTGTGTGTGTGTGTGTGTGTGTGTGTGTGCAACAGATGTTTAGCGTAAACCAAGAATGCTGCTGTCCGAACCCAGTGCACTCCTGCTGGCCTGTGTGATATCCATCCTGTTCTGGCCACTGCAGCAAGCCACCACCATCATCTATAGAGGTCTGTAGTCCTCCCCACCCCCACCTCTGCTGTCTCGTCTCTGTCTCTTCTCTTCTCTGTCTCTCTCTCTCTCTCTCTCTCTCTCTCTCGGGTGTTTGTTTTGAGGTTAGTGTAAGCTCAGCTTTCTCAACCCAGCCACGTCAGACACTGCAGTTTCCGGCGAAAACATTAGAAAACAAGGACTGCATTGTGCTGAACAGTCCGGAGCCTTTCTTGGGTCCATTCTGAACAGAGACAGTATATGATCAAAAAAGTCAAAGATGAAAAAGATGGAGTGTATCCTGGCATGGCTGCCGTCACAGAGCTCTGAAAACCCAGGTCTGTCAGCTGTCATTACAAGGCTCCGTGTCATCTGAAAGCCCAGGTCTGTCAGCTGCCATTACAAGCCTCCATGCCATCTGAAAACCCTGGTCTGTCAGCTGTCATTACAAGCCTCCATGTCATCTGAAAACCCGGTCTGTCAGCGTCATTACAAGCCTCCATGTCATCTGAAAACCAGGTCTGTCAGCTGTCATTACTAGGCTCCGTGTCATCTGAAAACCCAGGTCTGTCAGCTGTCATTACAAGGCTCCATTTCATCTGAAAACCCTGGTCTGTCAGCTGTCATTACAAGGCTCCGTGTCATCTCAAAACCCAGGTCTGTCAGCTGTCATTACAAGGCTCCATGTCATCTGAAAACCCTGGTCTGTCAGCTGTCATTACAAGGTTCCGTGTCATCTGAAAGCCCAGGTCTGTCAGCTGTCATTACAAGGCTCCATGTCATCTGAGAACCAGGTCTGTCAGCTGTCATTACAAGGCTCCGTGTCATCTGAAAACCCTGGTCTGTCAGCTGTCATTACAACGCTCCATGTCATCTGAAAACCCAGGTCTGTCAGCTGTCATTACAAGGTTTCGTGTCAACTGAAAACCCTGGTCTGTCAGCTGTCATTACAAGGCTCCATGTCATCTGAAAACCCAGGTCTGTCAGCTGTCATTACAAGGTTCCGTGTCATCTGAAAACCCAGGTCTGTCAGCTGTCATTACAAGGCTTCATGTCATCTGAAAACCCTGGCCTGTCAGCTGTCATTACAAGGTTCCGTGTCATCTGAAAGCCCAGGTCTGTCAGCTGTCATTACAACGCTCCATGTCATCTGAGAACCAGGTCTGTCAGCTGTCATTACAAGGTTCCGTGTCATCTGAAAACCCTGGTCTGTCAGCGGTCATTACAAGGCTCCATGTCATCTGAAAACCCAGGTCTGTCAGCTGTCATTACAAGGTTCCGTGTCAGCTGAAAACCCTGGTCTGTCAGCTGTCATTACAAGGCTCCGTGTCATCTGAAAGCCCAGGTCTGTCAGCTGTCATTACAAGGCTCCGTGTCATATGAAAACCCAGGTCTGTCAGCTGTCATTACAAGGCTCCGTGTCATCTGAAAAGCCTGGTCTGTCAGCTGTCATTACATAGCTCAATGTCATCTGAAAACCCTGGTGTGTCAGCTGTCATTACAAGGCTCCATGTCATCTGAAAGCCCAGGTCTGTCAGCTGTCATTACAAGGCTCCATGTCATCTGAAAACCCAGGTCTGCCAGCTGTCATTACAAGGCTCCATGTCATCTGAAAACCCAGGTCTGTCAGCTGTCATTACAAGGCTCCGTGTCATCTGAAAACCCAGGTCTGTCAGCTGTCATTACAAGGCTCCGTGTCATCTGAAAACCCTGGTCTGTCAGCTGTCATTACAAGGCTCCATGTCATCTGAAACCCAGGTCTGTCAGCTGTCATTACAAGGTTCCATGTCATCTGAAAACCAGGTCTGTCAGCTGTCATTACAAGGCTCCGTGTCATCTGAAAACCCAGGTCTGTCAGCTGTCATTACAAGGCTCCATGTCATCTGAAAACCCAGGTCTGTCAGCTGTCATTACTAGGCTCCATGTCATCTGAAAACCCAGGTCTGTCAGCTGTCATTACAAGGCTCCGTGTCATCTGAAAACCCAGGTTGTCAGTTTTCTGGTGTAGAAAAAAACGGCAAAATGTATACATCTCTTTGGATGCAAGAGTTGGACACAAAAATGGAAAGAGCGCGTGACGTAGCTTGCGGTGGATTTTGGACTGGGCAGCCATTTTGGTAAGCACTAAAAAAAAAAAAGCGCGTCCCTTAGCGATCAACACGTTGTTGTTGTTTCAGTGTGTGTGTGTCCGTGTATATTCGTGCGCGCGCGCGCGCGCGCGTGTGTGTGTGTGTATGTGAGAGAGAGAGAGAGAGACAGAGAGAGAAAGAGAGATCAGTATTAGGTACACAACTTTACTCATGTACTCACTCTTCTTAACTTTTCAGCAGATCCTATAATCATATTGCATTTACAACGAAAATGGAAACGCTCACACCACACAAAGGATAGCCCAAAAGTGGAAGTCAAGAGGAGGAAAGACGCCATAACCTTCTGGGATCGATCCATTTGAAAATAACGGTTTAAGTACAACGTATTTCACCTTTTCCTTCCCGCTGCATTTTCCCATGATCTCCAAGAAAGGTCGATCGAAACATAGAAAATCTGCTCGCTCGCGGAGTACTTACAAAAATGGCGGACATCGCTTTGCTTCCATAGAAACACTCCGTCGTCGCTCGTTCCCCGTAGCAGGTCTCATGCAAAAAGTAATCCAGTTCCGGGGTACGAGAATCAATGCTTCTCCGCATCTCATACAATGGACGTGAGACACATAAGTATCAAATCAGACAGTAAGTCAGAAATACGCTGGCAGACATCAAACGCCTGATGATTTTCTCGCCATGACTGTCGATTAAGACCGTCTGATTGGTCACAGGAAGGATGGCTATTCCTGACTGAAGCAGGCTGAGAAAGGTCGGGTGAAGGTGCGGGCAATGTCTGCTTTGTTTGGAAGGTTGACGCAAAGGTTTGTGGGAATCCCTGGTTGTGTGAGCGTCCTCCACAGCACCACTACATCTTACCGTCACGGTACAGCAATCACCGTGTCTTCACCCTGCTCCATGCTAGAAAGATACCCTATTTAAGTTCGAAGATGTAATTCTAAACTGGCGACAAAAATCTCGGCGAGTGGCCAAAAGGAACGACAACAAAACACAATGATGTAGGATCGTTTGGGTAGGGTGACATCAAGTGTCGAGACCTGTGGACATAACAGCTCTCTTTGAGCTTGACCTGAGCTCATGACAGCACGGCCAAAAGCTGTTCATTTGTTACCGTATTGTCCATGATATTAGCTGAAAGGTTGATGATAGTGGCCTACAGACGCAGGACCATTATACACAGATTTGCTTAGCCAAGTGGAGCGTGAAGAGATGATGAACGATGTTCATAAGTGGTTGTCTTTCCAGGATAAACAAACCGCTTTTAGGGACTGCACGAACTAGATGAACTATCAAAGTGAGAAGTGCACATCTTTTACTGCACTTCTTTCACAGCCATCCACCCACCCATACATAGGCACACACGTGGACTGACGACGTTAAGTTGCATTAAAGATCAGAAACGTAGGTTCATCCAATCCATACCCAAGGTGTTCCAGAACGTGTGTATAGGCCTCATCCCTTAAACACATCTTGTCTTCTCTTGTTCAGAACGGGTGTGTAGGTCTCATCCCTTAAACACATCTTGTCTTCTCTTGGTCAGAACGGGTGTGTAGGCCTCATCCCTTAAACACGTCTTGTCTTCTCTTGTTCAGAACGGGTGTGTAGGCCTCATCCCTTAAACACGTCTTGTCTTCTCTTCTTCATGAAACATTCTCTGCATCCTTGCCGATAATTTTGTGTCGGTAATTCCCCATGAGCAGGCTCTTTCAGTGCTCATAGTTTTCCTGCCCCCTGAAAGTTCTGTGATGGTAACTTTCTGTTTTCTATGAGTCTGTTTTGAGTCTGCCCCGTCTTTTCTACATGCCTTTCTTCACTGCTGTCTACTGCTTGGCTGCCTTTGTGGCTTGATCTCCCGCATTTCCCCTGGAAACTCTTTCACTCTTTCTTCACGCCTCAACTGATAGCACGCCGGCTTTTGCGCTCTCTCTCTCTCTCTCTCTCTCTCTCTCTCTCTGGTCTGACGACTAGGTAGTGAAAATAGTGCACACAGCTGCCCGTTCTGCAATGTCTGCCCGAAACATTTTCAGACTTTTTTGTTTTAACCATGGGAATGAAACGTTACGAGGGGAAACCGAGCGCTCCCAGCATGCCCTAGTTTTACCTGCCTTCAGGGTGTTGATAATTCAGCCATTAATTATTCTTTTTTTTTTCTTTTTGTGTGTACTGAACATACTTCTCTCTTTGTTGTTTGGTGCTTTTCAGGGTGTAAGCTTTTTCTCTTCGAGTTGACAGCCTTCAGGAGACCCTTCGTGGTCGGCTTGGCAATAACAATGACAGTCCAAAGTTCTTTCAGTAACATGATGTGTGCATTATCGCCTGTGAAACAGCTGCTCAACAGAAACACACGAGGTAGAACTGACGACCTTGGTATTGCGATCCCAGCCCGTGTGGTGTCGTTGGTGTCACTTCATGTTCACGCATTTACTTTACGACCATCCTGCTTGATTTGTGCGTTCGTCAGCTGCCGATGTCAGCTCCGCAGACTTTTATTTGGGAGCACATGCAACACGGTGGTTGCACCGGGCGGAGTGACGGCAGTCGTTAGGATGGGGAAGGGGATGAAGAGCCGAGCTGTGCGCGTCCCCATACATCAGGTCCGACGTGACAGTATTATGTGCCCACAGTTTTTACCGGGGGGGGGGGGGGGGGGGGGGGTGGCGAGTTGAGGGGGCAAAGGTGTGGGGGGGGGGGGGGGGGGGTGTGCCAGCGTTGTGGGTAGTGTGGGAGTGTGTGTGGTGTTGTGTGTGTGTTTGTGCTGTTTTCTGTCTGTCTCTCTTTCCCACTCATTCATTCGACGCCTGCGCCACCCCCCCCCCCCCCAACACACACACACACACACACACACACACACACACACACACACACGCACGCACGCATGCAACACAAACACACACACACGCTCTCTCTCTCTCTCTCTCTCTCACACACCCCACCACACACACACACACACACACACACACACACACACACACACACAGCACACACAACCAATATGACGGTGCTCATTTTACTTGGTTTTCTCCAGCTCACCACACTGTGAGGAGACAACAACTAATACACGGTATTTCCCATGCCGTTGTAATTATGTTACAGAGTGTGACGACGTTGTAACTCACTAATCTGAACTCCTGGGGTTTTTTCTAAATCTTTGTTTTACATGACGGTAACATATATCGCCATGTAAAAACAACAACAACAACAACTGAGGATTTGTGTATCTTTTTGTTCTTGTTCGCACACATATGCACATGAACACTGCCACCACTGCAATAACATCACCAGATTCTCTGTCGGCCAATCATCAAGCTGAGCAGCCCTTCATCCACCAACCACTTTGTTCTTTTTTTGTGGGCTTTTCTGTTTCTTGTACGTAATTCAATATTTTCATTTGCTTTTCTTTCTCTTCCCGATTTTATTCTTCGTGTGCTTCAGTAGCCCCCCCCCCCCCCCCCACCTCCCTAAAAGAAACCCCAGAAGGAGAAAGCAAAAGAACAGGCAACCTATGTAATGCAAGAAAATATGCGATACATTCAGTTTTGATATAAACTGATATAAGTATGTTGTACTTCCTGTTTCTTCCATAGATAATGGCTGAATACAGATTCAGCGTCTGACAGTCTGCTCCTCAAATATTTTTTTTTTCTTTGAGAAAATGGTTTTGAGCATTTTAGTCTTTCTTGTTTTCTTTTCAAGTCATGTTGAGTGATGCAGTTTTACCTTATTCGTTGACTTGCGTGAAGGACGTTAGTCTTTAAGTGAAAGCATCGTCACTCGACATCGCATGTTCCTTTTTTTTTTTATTATAGATATCCTAATAGTTTCCTAACATTAAGATTTGATGATGTGGCAGCACACACAAGGGAAAAGAAAACCCCAGTCACCTTGTGAGCTTACTGCTGATTTTAGTTTCATCCAGCTGATCAAAGCAAACTAGCAATGGACACGAAGGCAAAATCCTGTTAGTAACTAACCAGTATCTCCTTGTCCTGGCATCCAGGGAGGACTGTGACAGCGGTCATACGAACAATGTATTCATCTGGTCAGCGAGAAAAATATCCCTTCTCGCCGATTTGAACCTCGCACAGGGCGCATTATTAGCCCCTCTCCACCGCACTGCAGGAGGAGGTACGAGTGCTAGCGGCTCTTACGTATGAGATAAACCAGATTCCCGTTTGTCACGTGCACTCAGGACACGTGAAAGAATCTGCCAAAGGAGGGCAAAATCAATAGAAAAACCCACTCTGATAGTAATCAGAAACACTCAGCAAACAAGATGGAGCGGCGGGAAAGGAAGAGTGGCGCTGTACCCTGGCGATGCCCACTCCACGGGGCGGGCAACACCAGATTCTGTCGTAATGTTAAAGTGATGGCAATGAAGGGAAGTCCTGACCATGCTATGGAACTGGCAACACACCAAAAATTAATGCGCCAAGGCCTTGCTATTAAGGAGTCGAGTATTGATATACTGGCGCAGTTGGACGATTTTGAGAATGTTATTGTGTTTGAAAGTTGATTCTCCCCATTTTCTTTCGTATGGCCATCAAGGCACAAGCCAGGTGGCTTCAAGCAGACAGATCAAAATCAAAGGAATGGAATTATTTTGTGCTCTTGGGGCTGGGGCAAAGATAGGGTCACGGGTGAGTGCAGAGGCCTGAAACGTGAGTCGGCTAAGGGGAAGGTCATGTATTTGAAGATTGTGATTTCATCGCTCAAGATACCCCATCCCCCCAAAAAAAAAATACAAAAAAAAAAGAAAAAAGGGAAAGAATTGGTGGAGAGTTGTTCTTTTGATCAGTTATCAGTTTAACATTAAAAATGCAGGCTTAAATTGATGGTAGGCCTCAATACGCTTACATGGATTTATAGTGGCTTCAATTCATGGTAGGCCTCAAAACGCTTACACGGAGCTTCAATTCATGGTAGGTCTCAAAACACTTACACGGATTGTATAGTGGCTTAAATTCATGGTAGGCCTCAAAGCACTTACACGGATTGTATAGTGGCTTCAATTCTTGGTAGGTCTCAAAACGCTTTACACGGATTGTATAGTGGCTTCAATTCTTGGTAGGTCTCAAAACGCTACACGGATTGTATAGTGGCTTCAATTCTTGGTAGGTCTCAAAACGGTACACGGATTGTATAGTGGCTTCAATTCTTGGTAGGTCTCAAAACGCGTACACGGATTGTATAGTGGCTTCAATTCATGGTAGGCCTCAAAACGCTTACACGGATTGTATAGTGGCTTCAATTCATGGTAGGCCTCAAAACGCTTACATGGATTGTATAGTGGCTTCAATTCATGGTAGGCCTCAAAACGCTTACACGGATTGTATAGTGGCTTCAATTCATGGTAGGCCTCAAAACGCTTACACGGATTGTATAGTGGCTTCAATTCATGGTAGGCCTCAAAACGCTTACACGGATTGTATAGTGGCTTAAATTCATGGTAGGTTTCAAAACGCTAACACGGATTGTATAGTGGCTTCCGTGCATTGTATAGTGGCTTCAGTGCATTGTATAGTGGGTTCAGTGCATTGTCTAGTGGCTTCAGTGCATTGTCTAGTGGCTTCAGTGCAAAACTCCTAACTGCGGCGTGTACACTGCTCCACAGGATGTGCTTACCGGGCTGTGGTGGGTAAGGAACAGGCTCTGTGGTTCTGTCTGGCCGACAACCTGTGCGCCATGTTCCACTGCCAGGACAACAACGTCTTCAGCCTGGACGACTGTGGCTGCGTGCCCCCCCACCCCCGCCGACACAGGGGCGCCTTGGGCGGCGCCATCAACGGCAGTGGAAGGCCAGGCGGAGTAACCATGACGACGGCCGCGTCGGCGACCTCCCCCTCGTCACTGCTGAGGACGTCGTCGTCGTCGTCTTTGGTGCTTCTATCAGGGGGAAGGAGTTTAGTGACGTCGCCGCTGCCGCCTACCTTTCCTTCGGCGTCGTCGTCCTCATTGCATGGTTAGTTGGTGTGTGTGTGTGTGTGTGTGTGTGTGTGTGTGTGTGTGTGTGTGTGTGTGTGTGTGTGTGTGATCGTTCTCCTCTCTCTCTCCCTCTCTCCCTCTCCCTCCCTCTCTCTCTCTCTCTCTCTCTCTCTCTCTGTCTGTCCCTGTCTCCTTCCCCTGTCCCTGTCTCCTTCCCAATGCACATGTGTATTCATGTATAAAGTACGCAAGTATCCATAACAGTTTTTATGCCCTCTTACTGACCGACCCCCCCCCCCCCCCTCCCTCCACACACCCTTTCCCTAATGTTTAAGGGTTGGTAGATGACGTAGTTTTCTATACATTACTGAGCAGTGTTGCTGGACTCTTTTTTTGTACTAGAATTCTCAGACCTTTTGAAGATCAGACCATTATCTGCTAGTTGCAGATAATGGTATGATCTTCAAAGAGTCAGAATTCATGTAAAAGAAAATTAAACTAGAATTCTTTGACTTCTTGAAGATCAGACCATTATCTGCTAGTGCCAACGCTCGAGCAGTTCCGTGTTTGCTGAGGTCTACAAGGCCGTTACAGTAAACATTGTACAGTGCAGGTGAGAGAGGAGAGCCTTGAGATAATCCCATAGACAGTTTATGGCGTGTGACTATCCAACCTCTAAATCGTAGGTTGACAGCTCGCTTATGAGTTGCTGCAGCGATCCACGCTGACAGTGCGCTGCTGAATCCCTAGGCCAGGAGTTGCTCCGTGAGAGGCAAAACTGGACTTTGTTGTATAGACCTCATTCATCGCTAATGCCAGCGTTTCTTCTTTCTTTGGAATCCTTCACATACTTCATGGGCCAAATTTGCCCTGTTTTTCCATGTATTTCTATCTGCTCCATAACCTCCTCAATGGGAAGAAAGGATCTGCCCATCTCTAAGGTCTCTTGCCATTTTCCTAGCTATAAAGCGTTTCATGAGATTTCTTCTGTATTTTGCATGGTAAGAATGCGGTCGCCACTTGGCTGATTATGATCGTAAAGGGTTCTTTTGTTTTGATTGGTTTTCCTCCCGAAATTTTCTCTCTCTCTCTCTCTCTCTCTCTCTCTCTCTCTCTCTCTCTCTCTCTCTCCTCACACACACACACACACACACACACACACACGCACACGCACACACACAGAGGAGGCATGTGGTGGCGTACACACACGGAGGAGGCATGTGGCGGCGTACATGCATTACATGCATAGTAGGTTTGTTTGGGGGGGGGGGGGGGGGGGGAGGGAATGTAGTCTTTGCTAGGCAACTCTTTGCTTAGCAAGACGTTCAGAAAGGGAGAAACATCGACGAAAAAGGAAAACGGAAGAACAAGAGAAAACAGTTGAAAATCAGGGCTTCAGGCCTTCTTTTGTGTGGGCGGTTCCAGGGAACAATAAACACTATTTTTGGGGGAGGGGGGGGGGGGGGGGGGGGCTTTTGTTTTATTTTATTTTATTTTTTGGGTGGTGGTGGTGGTGGTGGTGTTAAAGCAGCGACATATTCCGGGAAAACAGCAAATTATCCGTAAGACAGCAATTTCTCTCGGGGAAAAGAGGGAAAGGTTTATCCCGGAAAACAGTTGATTATCGGGGTGTAACGTGTCGTCCCATTCCACTCCTGGGAACCACTCTGTGGTGGGTGAGAAAGGGCACATACCCAAACTCACCACAAAGGGAGTAATTCCAGACCGATCCCTCCCTTCGTTCCAGAATAGCTGCCCTCCCAAATTATCGGTGTCCTCGGCAACCACACATTTCAATGAAAGCACGTTGCCATAGAATTGAAGGGGGCAGTGACTCAGTCACTGGGGACAGTCTTGAACGGGTGGGGAGTCAGGGCACGTGCCTTCCTTCACTTGCCGCCGATTAATTTCGGGAGTGGGGTCATTACGGGACGTTCCACTTGGAAAATAACAACTCACAAACTAAATAATACATTTAAAAAACGTCAATCATGTTGAGAAAACTACTGTTTCCCCTGGGAAATCAACTTTCACCAGAAAGCAACCTCTTTACGAAGTAATTGGCTTTTTTTCCAAAATTATTTCTATGTCAACATATTACGTTATTACGTTTTCCAACAAGAATTCTCCCATATCTTTTCTTTAGCAACATCTGTTTCTGTTCATCACCTTCTGCTATTCCCGGTTCCTTCGCCTGTGTGAAATTCTTGATGACGCCATTATGGTAAGCAGGTTTATTGCAATGTACGTCACGATCCGTCTGTCACTCCAGTAAGCTGTTGGCGAGTTCACGCCTCTCCTCATTTACATCTCTATCTCTCTCTCTCTCTCTCTCTCTCTCTCTCTCTCTCTCTCTCTCTCTCTCTCTCTCTCTCTCAGAGCAGGAACCCGCCCACCAAAAATTTTATGATGTTGACCAGGTGAACGCTGTAATGAGAAAATGATTTTAATAAAGTACACGCTTCATACACACGTTAAGGACCAGTAAGAACAATGGCTACAAGAATTCTGAAGTGAAAGAAAAAAAATGCAATTCTTATGACCAGAAGCTCAAAATTTAAACTCGTAAGTCTTCAAGGCTTCATAAAATGTAGTTGTGATAGGGCAGCAAATAAAGAGATAACATTAAGCCATTTTTCAAACAGTATGTATGAAATTAACAAAAAGCCGTTTTAGTACTTTTTTTTTTTTAATCGCGAGATCTTTTGTCAGGATACCCGGGGCGAGAGGGTGCGGGGTGGGTGATGAGTATAGGCTTTATTATATCCCCGCCCTCTGGAAATTTTCTTAATCTATTTTTGTGACTGTTTGACTCTGGCTTTTCATTATCATTTATTTTTCTCTCTTTACTGTTATCCATTATTTTCTTGCATCTGTGGCCCAGTTGCCTTTCTTAGAAAAGTGTTTCTTGGCCCCACACTCGCTCGTCTTGTTTCTGTTTAAAACATGCTATTTTCATGTATTTCTCCGTGCAAACGACAGTAAGAGGATGGGATTTATTACAATTAGCGACGAGTTGTGAACGCTCGTCGGAAACGAATGCAGTCAGTTATGAAATCAAGAATACAATCAATCATAACAAACCTAAACACAATAACTATTACCATGAAAACCAGTGGAACTGTTCCAGGAAAATGCAAAACCACAGTCAACACTTAGCAGTTCCCACTCTGAAGCGGGTTTCACAGAACCAACCAAGTCAATGCCAAGGCAGCGGAAAGGACTATCATCAGGAGGCATCTGGACCAGAGGGACTTTCGTTGTCATAGGCTACCTGTTGGAGTCATTTTTGGACACAGATCACAAGACAGACTAACCTGCTAACATCTGGACCAGAGGGACTTTCGTTGTCATAGGCTACCTGTTGGAGTCATTTTTTTTTACACAGATCACAAGATAGACTAAACTGCTAACATCGGTACAAGTCCCCAGCCAGAAGAATTGCTGCCAAATCCTTTTTCAAGAGATTCTTTGGACCCTTGTACCCTTGAACTTGGTCAGAATCACGGCATGTTTGTAGAAACCACTCTGTCCAACTACACGCTCAGTACAGCATTCCTTTCTGTTCCAAGGGGAAAAAACTGTCCGAACGTCTCAGATTGTCACGAATGTTCTTCCTTCGCCACTTCTTGAAACCGTTGTGCACAGCTTGGCCCTCTTCAGATCCCCTGGTTTGACGTCAGTACACACACACACACACACACGCGCGCGCGCGCGCGCGCGCAAGCACACACACACACACCCACCACCACCACCACCAACAACAACAACGACACCAACACACACACCAACACACACACACACACACACACACACACACACACACACACACACACACACACACACACACACACATAGAGTCAGTAATTGTTCCGATTGTAAAAACATGGTAAGTCAGCCACAAACATTGATAATAATCGGCCCGTGGCTCTGACTTCACATGTTGCTAAACTCATGGGAAAAATGTGCTAAGTAGACTTCTTATTTTTCTGATAAAATCATGCAATACCTTCCGATGAAGCAGGCTTTAGGAAAGGAAGATCAACCGCTGAGCGTGTTGTCAAACTAGCAATACAAATAGAGTATCAATCTGCTGGACTAAAGAGCGTACTAGCCACGCTCTTTGATATTAAAAAGGCCTTTAAGAGTGTATGGCATGCTAGATTGTTATGTAAACTAAAGACGATTCGTACATCTGGTAATTTCAACAACAACATCAAAGAATTTCTATCTTAGAGAAGGTTGCAAGTCATAGTAGAAAACACATATTCCAGTTTTAAATCATTGGAAATGGGCATACCTCAAGGTTCTGTTATAGCACCTATGTCATTTAATATATTGCTGTGTGATCTCCCAAAACAGGTGACTAAAAATGCCACAGTTGTGCAGTATGCCGATCTGTGTATGTGGATAGATGCTTGCTTAAAAAATACACCCAAAAGACCAATAAATTTCTACAGAAAACTTTATCAGGCGGAGGTCGACAGTCTTGGCAGGTACTTATTTATGAATGGTCTGAAACGTTCTCATGAAAAAAACCAAACAACATATAAGGTTTTATTCAACAATGGAGAAGACCCACTGATTTGCCATCTTTTTAAGTTTATGGGATAACACGTACGCATGTTAAATTCTTAGGTGTACATTTCATACCCAAGCTATCATGAAATTGTCATATTAATTATCTCTTAAACAAAGCAAGAAAGAGCTTAAATTTTCTTAAGATATGGAACAAACAAAGCTGGTGTCAGGATGTAGAGACGTTGAAGCACTTAGGTATATCATCATTCCGTTTTAAGTTATCATGTGCTCAAGAGACTTTCTTTAGTGCACCCAAACATTTATGACAAAAGTTGTAAAGCGCCGACAGTAAAGCCTTTGAATTATGCCTTGGAGTCCCAGTGCATGCATCTACTATTGGAACACATAGAGAAATCGGCGTTTTACCGTTAAATGAAGGTAAGAAATTCACAGTCGCAAAATCGTTATGAAATGTTCGACCATGGAAGGCGTAAATGAAAAAGAAATATACATAAATACCGAGTCCCATTATCCAAAGAGAGCAAAAATGATATCCTCATTATCCACTATTGGTTCTTTTACAGCATATTTAGTTATGGAAACTGATGTGAATATTGAATCATTGACAAAGAAGTCTTATACAGATACCGTTCCAAACTGCGAAAAGAACCGAGCAAAGTTCGATCTTGATCACACTGAAGCGAAAAAAGCTGATCCACCTTACATCTTATCAAATTCAGCAAAGATGCATTTGGAAAATAAATATCCCAACCATCTTGAAGTGTTTACAGATGGCTCAGTAACAAAAAACAGAGAACCTGTTTTTGCTTTTATTATTTTCGTTGCTGAAATGATAGCTATACTAATGGCATTGACATATCTAATTGACTTACCATAGTCAATCTTTCAAGTGTTGTTCTGCGTAGATTCAGTATCGGTATTACAATTCATAACGTTTTGCAATTCAAATTCAGATAATTTTATTTTGAAGGACATTTGTAACTTAATTCATATCTTGATATGTAAAGGAACTGACTTAACTTTCTTTTGGATTCCTTCACACAGTGGAATCTTGGGTAATGATCTCGTTGACAAATGTGCGAAAAAAGGTGCTACAACTGAAAAATGTTCACAACAACTTAATATATCCTTCACTTTACAAGAAAGACATCAAATGTTAAAACAAAAGTCTTGGGAGTGCTTTAGAACTAGTCCGTAAGACCTTAGTTCTAATGTTAAAACACAAAAATAGTCAACATTTTAGTATTGATTATGTCAAAAGCACCCCAAATCTGCAACTTCGGGATGTATATCAAAACAGAAATTTCATTTCAACATTTTATCGATTGAAGCTAGATGTTCTCAGAACTAAAGATAATACTTCAACGAAATATATACGTGGCGAAACAAACAAATCGAGAGGTCATGTTTACTGGAGTGTGTGCCTCTCAGGGCGGACTTACCGTGTGCATGGGGAATATCTGTGATTGACGCTTTTTTTTTCTCTGATACTGATCTTGTTTTTAAAGTCACTTCATGTCTGTTACCTGTTCCAGTGTAGTATTTGATATGATGTTGGCGGTTTTTGTGTGACTATATGAACACACCGACACCTGCACACCCACACACAAACACACACGCACATATGTAAACACACACGTTCTCTCTCTCTCTCTCTCTCTCTCTCTCTCTCTCTCTCTCTCTCTCTCTCTCTCTAATATCACACTTTTTTGTGAAAAGACGAAAATGAAAATATACTACTACTACTACTACTACTACTACTACTACTACTACTACTACTACTACTCCACCTCCTCCTCCTCCTCCTCCATTTTTGCTCTTCTCTCCCCGTTTTCAAATCGAACGCGCTGAAGTAAATTCCATTTCTGCTTTTTGTATGTCTTGTGTGGGCGCACGTTTTGCAGTTTGGGAACAGGAGTGTACGAGCGTTCATGCATGCGAGCGTGCGCGCGCTCGTGTGTCTGTGTGTGTTTCCATGGGTGTGAGGGTTTTGAGAAAGATAATGAGTGTGTTTGATTGTGTGTGTGTGTGTGTGTGTGTGTGTGTGTTGTGTGTGTGTGTGTGTGTGTGTGTGTGAGCCAGTGTGCATAGAAGTGTGCCTTGCGAGGGTTATGTGTGTACGTGTATTTTTTCTTTTCTTTTTTAAACGTGTCAATAAGAATATAATGTATGGCCTTGAAATGATTGTGTCTGAAAGCGCTAAATAAATGTCCATTATCATCGTTATTGATGTTATTATTATCATTACTTTGATTGTTGTCATTATTATTACTATTATTGTTGTTATTTTGCGATGCTTGGTCTTTGTTCTCCCTACTTCTTTTTTTGCACACTGTACCTATCGCTGGCATTTCCTTTCTTCCCCGTTTTTTCTGTTCCCAGCCCCCCACTCCACTCCCCCACCCATTGGTACTGTCACCGTCATCTATACTCCCCCACCCCTTAGTACTGTCACCGTCATCTACACTCCCCCACCCCTTAGTACTGTCACCGTCATCTACACTCCCCCACCCCTTAGTACTGTCACCGTCATCTACCCCCCCCCCCCCCCCCCCCTTAGTACTGTCACCGTCATCTGTCTTCAACCTTTCCCTCACTATTGCGCCACCTCTTTCTTCCTGTCCCTGTGCACGTTAAGCTCCCTTTTACTTTTGACTCTTTGTCCTCACGGCACTGTTGCCCACCTCTTTCTTCCTGTCCCTGTGCACGTTAAGCTCCGTGTTACTCTCTTTGTCCTCACGGCACTGTTCCCTCTTTCTTCCTGTCCTGTGCCGTTAAGCTCCTGTTACCTTTGACCTTTGTCCTCACGGCACTGTTGCCCCACCTCTTTCTTCCTGTCCCTGTGCACGTTAAGCTCCGTGTTACCTTTTGACTCTTTGTCCTCACGGCACTGTTGCCCCACCTCTTTCTTCCTGTCCCTGTGCACGTTAAGCTCCGTGTTACCTTTTGACTCTTTGTCCTCACGGCACTGTTGCCCCACCTCTTTCTTCCTGTCCCTGTGCACGTTAAGCTCCGTGTTACCTTTTGACTCTTTGTCCTCACGGCACTGTTGCCCCACCTCTTTCTCCTGTCCCTGTGCACGTTAAGCTCCGTGTTACCTTTTGACTCTTTGTCCTCACGGCACTGTTGCCCCACCTCTTTCTTCCTGTCCCTGTGCACGTTAAGCTCCGTGTTACCTTTTGACTCTTTGTCCTCACGGCACTGTTGCCCCACCTCTTTCTTCCCGTCCCTGTGCACGTTAAGCTCCGTGTTACCTTTTGACTCTTTGTCCTCACGGCACTGTTCCCCACTCTTCTTCCTGTTCCCGTCACCGTTAAGCTCCGGTTACTTTGCTCTTTGTCCTCTCGGCACTGTTGTCCTCTGTTCTTCCGTCCTTCGTAGTCACTCTTCTACCTTTGTCTCTTCTCCTGCCTGTCTTCTCTGTCCTCACGTCCCTGTCGATTCCTGTCTCATCTCTCGCTCTCTCTGATCACTGCTCTGTCATGCTTTTCTCTGTACGTCTGTCTGCTCTCTCTCTCACCTCCCCCTCTGTGCTCTCACAGAAACACACTGTGTGTAAGGGTGTTTGTGTATGTGCGTGCGTGCGTGTGTGTGTGTGTGTGTGTGTGTGTGTGTGTGTGTGTCTGTTTGTGTGTGTGTTTATATGTGTGCGTACGTGAGTGCATGCACGCGCGCGTATGTGTGTGTGTGTGGGGGGGGGGGGGAGGGGGGGGGGGGGGGGGGGGGGGAGGGGTGGGGGGGGGGGGCGTGGGGACGTGCATGTGTATGTGTGACTGAGTGCATGTATGTGTGTCTGGGCGCTCGTGATTGCGTACATTTGTGTTTGAAAGTTTTGTAGTGTGTGTGTGTGTGTGTGTGTGTGTTTGTGGTGTGTGTTGTGTGTGCATTGAGTTTTTGTTATTGTGTGTGCACGCGTGCATGTTGTGTGCGTGGCGCGGCGCCGCGTGCGCGCGTGTGTGTGTGTGTGTGATGTTCTGTGTGTTGTTGTGTGTGTAGTGCATGTCAGTGTCTGCGCGCGTCTGCGTCTTTTTATGTGCTTGTACAAATTTTGCTAGTGCACGTGGTAGGTGTTTTATGTCGGCGTGTTTGATGGTGCGCGTGTGCGTCGTGCGCGCGCGTGGTGTTGTGTGGGTATTGTGTGTAGTGTTGTGATGTGTAGAGACGTTGGCCTCTTTTCAATTGAGCGAATATTTCAACAGCATCTGGGGTGTTGATGCAATGATGTCTTAAAAATCCCATGATTGCCAACCGTACTCCCGGCCCGCTCCCTGTCTCCCTCCCGCTCCCTTCCTCCTGTTTCGGTGTGTTCATCAACACCTTTCCCCTCGCTGCCTCTCCCCTTCTGCTTGTGTGCGCACGTATTCAGATGAATATTGAAAGACAGTTGTTATATTTTCCTTCCGTTCTTTTGCCCGAAACGGATCCACAAAGTAACTTAATTGTATATATATATATACATTACATATTATGTTTCCATGTAAATGTCTATCGTGTAATCTCTTTCTTCTTAGTTGACGAACGCATCATGATTTATTGTTCAAAGACATTAGTATATTGTTTTCGTTCGTGTATTGCGAAGATTCCGATCTTAACAGTGATGACCGTTGAACATTGGCTGTAACTAAATAAACTAGTTTGTTCCTGCTGTTGTCAGTTGTATGATCTTTTTCTTAGTTGACAAATCATGTTTTTCAATATTTGTTTTCGGGATTGCGTGATCCCGATCTTACAGTGTGCGTTGAACATGGCTGTACAAAAAAAGGTCTGCTTTGAATATGGTGAAAGATGTTGTCGCGGAGCAGCTGCTTTGGGTTGAGCCTGTTACATTCTAATACTTATGTTAATTTTGCTTCAGCTTTGCTTGTCAGCATGGTGATGTATCCTAATGTTGGCGTGATACTTATGAACATTTCGTTTAGCTATGAGCAGTAAAATAACCATTGCATTCATGAATTGTCAGGGCTTGGCCAGTCCACAAAAACGAAGAGATGTAACTATTTGAGAGAAAAGTCATACTCATATATTTGTTACAGGATACCCATTTCCGACCAAAATTAGAAAACTATATTCGTGCAGAATGGGGTTATAAATGTTTCTTTGCGTCTAACAATTCACATTCTCGCGGAGTAGCTATTTTGTTCAATAATAACTTCGAATTTCAGTTAAAAAAATTTTTATAAGGACACAGGAGGTAATTTTATTTTTGCATCAGTCAAAATAATGGACACAGAATGTCTCATTGCTAGTATCTACGGACTTAATCGTGATGAGCCAGAGTTTTACATGGAATTGGAAGATCATATCAGGGAGGTCGGAGCTGAAAATGTCATAATTACCAGCCACCGTGGCGAAGTGGTTAGCGTCGCGGACTCCCGGCTGGGAGGTCGTGGGTTCGAATCCCATCAGAAGTCATGTGGGTTTTTCTGCCCTGACCGGCTCCTACCCAGAGTTGAGTTTGCTGCGGACTCAGTTGGGAAGACTGGGACCACACAGTCGAGTTTCATCCACTTAATGGATGCGTTTCTGAGAGTGTTGCTCAAATTACCTGACCAACACTGCAGGTGCCTGTATCTCTCGGGCCTGGTTGACGCCGGGATATATTATGAAAGGAAGCGTAGAGTACAGCCCTGTCATGTAGTCTCAGACCGAAATGGAAATCCGTAGCATTATCTTAATCATCCTCATTCTCATTGATCAGCATTAAAAAAAGAATGTCTCAAATTCTGTGGCCCTTCATGCCCTGGTCTCATGGTGACCTCAGTTTCGATGTCCTCTCCACGTCTGTGGCCTTGGTTTGGTTCCGTCGGGGTCACCGGTATCGGCGAGTCCATGGGAGCTGTCGTTGGACGGACGTGGTGGCGCCCTCCGGAGGGAGAGCTCACTCACGCCGGCTCCGCGACTAAGTAATTATTGTCGTCAGTAGGGGGCTTAGTAGGTGGTGTCCTGCGTATGTTAGATCAGAACAGGCGCCACTGAACACCACCGAAGTGACTCGGCAGCAGTGCAGTGTCTCCTCCGGTGGGTTGCCTCTTAACTTGACATTGACTGCTCCCTGTGGATTGCCGGTGCCGGGGCTGCGGCGGGACCGACCGGGCTGTGGCTGTGGACAGGGTGTCGGAATGAGCGGCGTGGGTGCACTGCCTCTGAGGTGGCGCAGAGGTTGGGACAGCAACAACAACAACAACAAAAAAAAAAAAGAAAAAAAAAAAGAAAATGTCATAATTGGAGGCGATTGGAACTTAGTTCGCAACTACTCTGTAGACTGCTATAACTATAAACATAATAATAATCCTAAAGCGCAAGAGCAATTAGAAAACATGGTGGACAATCTAGATTTAACTGACATCTGGCGTGAATTAAATCCGGAATTACGCAGATATACTTGGAGGAGAACTAATCCATGTCAACAGAGTCGTTTAGATTTCTTTCTTGTTTCAGACTGGCTTTGCAATTATGTTATAGATGTTGATATCTTACCAGGATATTGATCTGACCACTCCTTAATTACAGTAACGTTAGAACAAGGCAGAGAGATAAAGAGAAATTCATTATGGAAATTCAACAGTTCGCTATTAAAAGACAATAGATACATAAAAGAGGTAAACGAGGTTATCCAAATTGTTACCGAGGAATATGCAGCACTTCCTTACTGTCGTTGTGGATTGGCCCAAATTCCTAATTCAGAAATCCACTTTGTTATATCTGATCAACTATTTTTGGATACATTGCTTATGAAAATTAGGGGCAAAACTATATCGTATGCAACGATGAAGAAACGGAAGGACGCAGAAAAACAGAAAGATCTAGAAAGTAATATTTCTTTTTCGAGAGGAAAGTAGCGTTATCGGAACAAGAAAGGCTTGAACTTGAAAAATGCAAACAAGATTTAATTACTCTTCGGGAAAAGAAAATGGAGGGTGTATTGTTGCGTTCAAGGGCGAGATGGGTCGCAGAAGGGAAAAAAATAACGAAATACTTTTGTGGACTTGAAAAACGTAACTACGTTAATAAGAATATAATCAAACTTACGCGAGATGACGGTACTACTTTAAATGATAATGATGAAATTGCCCAGGAAGTTAATACCTTTTACAGAAAATTGTATGCTAATAAATATGCAGAGCCTTGTGAAATATTTGATTTAGTAGAAGACTTGCCAACGTTAAGTGAGAATCAGAGAACGTCTTTGGAGGGTAAAATTACTTTAGAAGAAGCAGGTATTGCTCTTAAACATATGTCAAATATGAAAAGCCCTGGGAGTGATGGTTTTACAGCCGAGTTTTTCAAATTTTTCTGGCTGCAACTTGGTCCATACGTTGTAAGAGCGATCAATGATGGATATGATAAAAAGGAGCTCTCATCAACACAAAAAGAAGGCATTATTGTATGCATTCCCAAGGGTGACCAGATAAAAAAACTGGAGACCCATCTCGCTTTTGAACATTGTGTACAAAATAGGATCTACTTGTATAGCTAACCGATTAAAGCAAGTGCTTCCCTCTATCATCAATGAGGATCAGACTGGTTTTATTCCTAACAGGTATTTAGGAGATAATATTCGTCTTATCTATGACATACTTGATTTCATGATTGCATCCAAAAAACCAGGTTTACTTCTTTGTCTGGATTTTGAAAAACCGTTTGATAGTGTAAGTTATGATTTCATGTTTAAGGTACTTCACGTCTTTGGCTTCGGTCCAAGCTTCTCTCAATGGATACAAACATTTTATACAAATATTAAGTCAACTGTGTCTTTGAATGGAAAATTAGCTGGGTGGTTCCCTGTTGAGAGGGGTTGCCGTCAAGGTGATCCAATTTCTCCGTATTTATTTATGTGTGTTGAGATTTTGGCAAATATGATAAGACAAAATAAAGGTATAAAGGGAATTCAAGTAGGTAATACTGAAAACAAGATATCACAGTATGCAGATGACACTGAACTACTATTAAGAGGGAGACAGAAAATCATTCGAGGAATCTATTTACACCATTGAACATTTCGGAAGAGTATCTGGACTCGTATTAAACGCAGAAAAAACAAACGCAGTATGGCTAGGTAGTAAACGAAATTCACCTGTTAGGTATATGCCGCATTTAAACATAAAATGGAACCCTCCAAAATTCAAAATTTTGGGTATCTGGTTTACATGTGACTTAAAACATTGCGAAATCATGAACCTTGAAGAAAAGTTTGCAGAAATCAAAACACTGTATAAAACTTGGCTCAAAAGGCAGATAACGCCACTTGGCAGAGTAGCGGTGCTTAAATCTATTATTCTTTCCAAACTAACCCATCTATGGATGTTATTACCAAATCCACCGGACTATATTACAGATGAAATCCAGAACTTTATATATAAGTTTGTTTGGGGCAAAAAAAGAGACAGAATCAGTAGGAAAACGTCCGTGAAAAGCGTAGTGCAGGGGGGAATCGGAATACCAATCATAAAAAAGCATATAAATGCTAAAATCTTATCAAGTAAACACCGATGGAAGAAAGTGCTTGTTTCAGTGTATGAAAAAGCAGAAATTACCA
>CM065739.1:3594512-3599512 GCA_033310375.1 Conus canariensis
AGGGCACTCTTTGGCTCCATGCTCTACAAATCGTCTTGGCACAGTGGGCTTGTAGGTTTCCCCCAAGTTTTTGAGTCTCCTGTCAGCCGCAGTTATACACTTGGAGGGAAACACAGACTTGTTTTGGGGGTTTGAGTACAGAAGATGGAGGTTCCTTCTAATGATGGCAGTTTTCGACGGAGCTCGAGGGTCAAATTTTGTGACCCAAGCTATCTTTTTGCTCTGCTTTTTACGGGGCTGATGGAGTATTGCATCTCTTGATTTTGCGGATCCCTGAGAGATCTCTTTGAAGGCTCTGTCATAGTGCCAGCCTGACAAGGTTAGGTATCTTGCATATTCCCTTATCCTCTCTTTCAGCTGTTCGTCATTGCTGATTAACATTCTTAGTCTGGTCCCAATGCTTCTCGCTGTGCCTCTGAAGACTCACTTGGGGTGGCAGGAGGAAGGGGGGAGGTAGCTATGGCAATTCTTCGAAAAAAACGTCAGTTTCGATGAGCCCAGCGTTATTTATATCACCCTTACGTCCAAGTATTCTTTTTTTTTTAGTTTCTTTCCCCTTCCATCCCCGAACCATTTCGTTTTGACCCCCCCCCCCCCCCCCTCCACTTCGTTTTGCCCCCCCTCCCCCCCCCTCCCTTTACTCAATTTCTTAAAACTAAAACTATGCTGGCCTTCAGAGATATTTGCATCCCTCCCCTCCAGGTTAGGTGTGACCGAAGTTGTAATGGATACAGATGTTGCAGCAACTACTATCATAACAACTGATGAATGGACTTTATGTGTTGGATTCCTTAGGATATGTGTATTTTAGTCTCGAATGAGAAAAATCTTGATGTATAACACTTTATCATGATGGCATTGTGTGTGTGTGTGTGTGTGTGTGTGTGTGTGTGTGTGTGTGTATGTGTGTGTGTGTGTGTGTGTGTGTGTGTGGATGAGAGAGTGTGAGTGTGTGTGCACATGAGATAGTTGTGTGTGTGTGTGTGTGTGTGTGTGTGTGAATGTGTGAGTGTGTGTGTGTGTGTGTGTGTGTGTGTGTGTGTGTGTGTGTGTGTGTGTGTGAATGTGTGAGTGTGTGTGTGTGTGTGTGGTTTGCTGGGTGGTGCATACTTGACTGTGTATGTGTGTGTGTGGAAGGAACAATAGAAATATAAAAGTGTAAAATGGATGGGAGCGCCAATGGTGTGATAGCTTATTGTTTTCGAATGTGCAGATTCCTGGTGAAGGCTGAAAAGCCGAAAATTTGAAAAATGAAATAAAGTGGAAGAAAGAGGCACGGGCATGTACACACACACACACACACACACACACACACACACACACACACACAGAGATATACACACATATGTATCTATCTATCTATATATCTATATGTATATTAGTAGAGCGTAGATATATATATATATATATATATGTGTGTGTGTGTGTGTGTGTGTTTTCACACGCACATTTGTATTTGTCCGGTTTTTTTTTTTATCAAGTTAGGTAAATAATTTTTACCTGCATATATTATTGACACCTATCTCAGACACACACACACACGCACGCACGCACGCATGCATACACACACAGGTGCGCGCGAGCGCGCGCCCTCACACACACACGCATGCATGCACGCGCGCGCGCACACGTACACACACACACACACACACACACACACACACACACACACACACACACCACACACACTTCCCCCTCCTCCACCTGTCTAACACCGTGTGCCATGTTCTTTACACCCCCAGCTACGGGCTGCCGGCGGGAAATCCATATTGACGGCCTTTCGGCGACCAGAGTGGACCTGGGCCCCCAGGGCAGTGGCGGGGTGGACAGTGTGTACATCGAGCCCCGGGGGGTGATCGACATGAAGAACGGCTCCGCCCTGTATAACGGTTTTTCCTCCCTGTCCGTGCCCATGTACGCCAGTGCCGACTTCGATTCCGGCATCACCGTGGAGTTGGTACTCCTGGAGGACAAGTTCCCGCTTAGACAGGTCTGGGGGGTGGCTGGGTGGGTCTGTCTCTCTGTCTGTCTGTCTGACTGTATGCCTGCCCGTCTGTCTGTCTGTCCGCCCGTATGTCTGTGTCTCACATACACACACGCACACACGCACGCACACACACACACACACACACACACACACACACACACACACACACACACACACACACGCACAAGCACGCACGGCACACGCGCACACACATACACACACACACACACACACACACTCTCTCTCTCTCTCTCTCTCACTCACTCACTCACTCACTCACAGCACTCACAACACACACACACACGCGCCACACACACACACACACACATACACACACACACACACACACACACACAGAGCACACACACGCACACACAGCACACACACTCATACACACACTCACACAGCACACACACAAAACACACACACACACACACACACACACACACACACACACACACACACACACACACACGCACACACACATTTTTCATAATTTCATCTTCACTGCCTTATCAGTGGCGTTACTTTCACCCGCACCTTCTGTCCCACCACGCACACAACCACAGCCAGGTTGAGCAGTCGTAGCGCAGCAGTCCTCAAGTATGCATCAACACCTTCTGTCCCTCCACGCACACAACCACAGCCAGGTTGTGCTGAGCAGTCCTCAAGTATTCATCAACACCTTCTTGTCCTCCACGCACACAACCACAGCCAGGTTGTGCTGAGCAGTCCTCAAGTATTCATCAACACCTTCTGTCCCTCCACGCACACAGCCACAGCCAGGTTGTGCTGAGCAGTCCTCAAGTATTCATCAACACCTTCTGTCCCTCCACGCATACAGCCACAGCCAGGTTGTGCTGTCGTAGCGCAGCAGTCCTCAAGTATTCATCAACACCCCCATGAGGGAACCCACCAGCGGAGATACTGCACTTCTCCACAATCACTTTGGAGATGTTGAGTTGTGACCGTTCTGATCTGCCATGTGCAGCAAACCACATAGTAAACCCAACCTGACCACAATCATTACTCAGTCGCGGAGCCAGCGTGATGGAACACACCCTATGGAAGGCACTATCACGTTCCACCAGCCTGTCCCTTGAACTGGCCGGTTCCGACCGCTTTGACACAAATCCACCAGGAATCCAAACTGAGGTCACCATGACAACAAAGCATGAAAGGGCCACAGAAGTTGAGACTTTTCCTGATGATCAAAGAGGATGACCAAATACTGCTGCGTTCTGTTCGTGCTGTTCTCTGTGCACAAGTCGGAAGGGATCAACTGCACTTCTGTTCTTAGGTGTGAAGTCTTTTTTTTGTGGGATCAAAGTATTATTGAAATCTTTTAGGTTTAAACTGTGTGTGAAGTTACCATCAGCTAGACCTTTTTTTACCGCTGCATGTGTACAAGCCGTTTTAATTTGACAGAGAGCGAAAGCGTGGGATTGTTTTAAGGTTGGTAGTAATGGTATATACTATGTGCCACTTTGTAGTGTAAACTCTGCAAGCTGTTCAAATACCATTTCATACGGGTTCATGGCTTTTGATAAATACGTTATCCGTAGTCCGATCTGTTGGTTTATGTATCTGTTTGTAAGTTAGCTACAGCTACAAGAAGTGGGAGGGAAGATGGGAGTGGGTAGGGTGGGGAATGGGAGACGGGAACCAAAACCAGATGACGGAGAGGGCATTTTTGAAACTCTTCACTGGCAGCAGATAGTTATCATCACAGTCTGTCTTGACAATACCTTTTATTTCGCCAGTCTGGAATCGACTTTCGTGCCCCGGGTGAGACTGATCAGTTCAGCTGGGCTGGTGGTGTTGGACTGTTCTTGGTTTTAAACGGAGATACATCACCTAGAGTTGTGTGGGGTTCCCCACCAGCACGGAGAGAAAAACAACATCTGACAGCCTCCCAAGGATGTCAGTGAACAAACGGCAGAGAGAACAGGGGGAAAAAGTAAATAGGCTGCAAAACCAAATACTCAGGAGAAAAGAACATCTTTGAGCATGTGGTTGAGAATCCAAATGGACTGCAAGGAGGCTCAAATGTGCCAGCTATTTGAAAATAACCCAAGCATGCTCAGTCCGTCAGCGCTGACAGCAGCCAAGAAGTGTGCAAAACAGCCTTAATTTGGATTTCTTTAAGAGATACAAGAACCCCGGTTGTTGACCAAACAATAATATGGTCAACAAATACGTAGTGGAGAAACACGTGCAGGACAGCTAAGCGTCCGTCATCGACATGATAAAACTTTTGTCATTTAGTATATGATCGTTATTTATTTCATTTTTTCCCCAGAATAAAGACATTGTAAGTTCTTGCTTTCTCATCCATTGGCTAATATTAATTGTCTCGATTTCTTTTTTTTTTGTATAAAAGAAAAAGTTTCCAGTGTTATCCCTTAAAAAAAAAGGGTTTAAAGGGTCACTGTTTTCTATATGGATAGGTTGATACCTGTTTTCAGGATATCTATCCGGTTACAATACTGTTTTGAATAGTTAATTTTTTCATGGTCGAGAAGTTACACAGAAAGACTGGCATGTAGTCTGTAATTTTCAGTTCCGTCACTTGATGGCGATTTTATGTTCTTAACTTGTTTTGAAGCGTTTATTATTCTTTAAATATAAAAGTGAAGTGTAGGTAAGATTTAGAGAAATCGTTTGATTTTTTTTAATCAACGTCTACTTGTTCCATTTCTTGATGTTTTGATCGGCATTCACGTTTTGTCAATACACTTCTCAAGATCGTTTGTTCTATTGTTTTGATAATACCTGCATTTGTGGGTTTGGATTCTTCTGATTGTTAAAGTAATTTCAAGATTCCCTCAGGTTACTGGTTTCTTTGTGTGAGTGAGTGAGTGAGTGAGCGTGTGTGTGTGTGTGTGTGTGTGTGTGTGTGTGTGCGTGCGTGCGTGCGTGCGTGCGTGCGTACGTGCGTGCGTGCGTGCGTGCGTGCGTGTGTGTGTGTGTGTGTGTGTGTGTGTGTGTGTGTTCAAGGCTGGCAAAGAGC
>CM065739.1:3604512-3629512 GCA_033310375.1 Conus canariensis
GACCTAAGAGGTCGAAACGCGTCGTGTTTTGTTTTGTGCTTCGTTTGTCAGTGTTGTTTGGCGGAGTTATTTCAGCACTTCCTGAAATTTGTTTAGATTTTCGCCTGCAGTCGCGTCACGTTGCAACTAACCTTTTTTTTTTTAGTGAACTGAGCGGCAGACTTTCTGTAGCGGCATATAGATGGCGTGTGTTTGCGATGTGTGCAGCCGTTCGTTGCCAAACGGGTAGCGCTGTCGTTTGATGGACACAGGCTGACGGGACGGGTCAACAACAGCCAGAGGTCGGCCAGCGTCCAAGGAGAGGGTCTGTATTAAGGGTGTGAGTGTGTGTGTGTGTGTGTGTGTGTGTGTGTGTGTGTGTGTGTGTGTGTGTGTTTGAGAGAGAGAGAAAGAGAGAGTACATGTGGTGTGTATGTGAGAGAGAGAGAGTACGTGTGTGTGTGTGTGTGGGGGGGGGGGGGATGTGTGTTTTGTGTATGTCTGTGTGTGGGTTAGTGCGTGCGTGTGAGTGTTTTAAGTCAATGCAAATTACGAATTGGACTTTTGTTTCCAGTTGCTTTGATTTTCTTGCATACAGGCAAGAATTCGTTTCACTCTCTGTCATTTATTCAGTCAGTCTTCCGCCTCTTCTCCACCTTTTTTTTTCCATTTTTCTCATGCTCCTTTCTATCATTGGCTCCTCGTGTTCTGTCGTTGTTAATGATGAATTTTCTAATCTCTCTCTTCTCCCTCATGAATTTTCTAATCTCTCTCTTCTCCCTCATCCCTTCCCTTTGATCCCTCATCACTTTGATAGTTGTATCACTGTCGTCGCTCACAAACGGTGTTTGACGTTGGTAAGGGGTGTGTGCAGGTGATTACGTCATGGCCAGAAGAGCAAAGCCCTTGATGTTTGGAAACACCTTGTGTGACGTGGATGACGTCTACAGCTATCGAGGACAGATCACACAGGTGCTGTTCCTTTTGTTACGCCCATTTTCTACTCATCCAAAACGAAGTTCTTCTTCCTTTATTTTTCCGTCACGGTAACAAGCAGGTTGATATTGAGAATGGTATATGACTCGATCTGTTTTTCAAAGTTTCAGTTACAATTTTATCAAGGAGATGTCACCGCGTGCAGACTAGTCCATATACGCCACATTACTTCCGCTAATTTTTGAGACCACACAGCATGATTTAACGTTTATGGATACGTGAATTCGTGACTAAGATAAAAACCAGTTCATTGTTTTAACAACTAAAGGTGGGATTCAAAACCTTGCGCAAGTCTTCTTTTAAACCTGTCTGATCTTCTGTAGTTGGTAACATGACGTCCGCGCTGCTCAGTCCGGCTTCCCCATGGATACAGCCCCTCACCTGTATTCTCTGCCACACCAGTGGGCCGAAGGCTCGAACAGCCCCACCTGCATTCTCTGTCACACCAGTGGGCCGAAGGCTCGTACAGCCCCACCTGTATTCTCTAGCCCCACCTGCATTCTCTGTCACACCAGTGGGCCGAAGGCTCGTACAGCCCCCCTGTATTCTCCGTCACACCAGTGGGCCGAAGGCTCGTACAATTTGATAGAGGTTTACATATAATGACAGATAAGGATATTTTCAAGAATTCGATATTGGTTCGAGGTCACGTGACATTACTGGACTATACGCTTCCATTTATATGTCTCGATGTTGACCAGGCCCGAGAGAAACGATAACTGATAGGGAATTTTAGCGTGTCAGTCAGAGACGCTTATGATAACCGGATTAGACTTCACTCTGGAGCTGGGTAGGACTGAACCGTGTTACAGTCATGGTGCTCCTGAAGTGTTGAACTCTGTGATCTCAAATAGCGGTAAGACTCCAGATAAGATTGACTCGGAGACCACAACAATCACGTACACATATTTGTAATGAGCTTGAGTCTGAGACCACCGAGTAATTATACATATATAGCTGAACAGTTAAGTAGCAGGGGGAAAAAATACGTGCAGGTTAACAATCTTTCCATCATTATAGTAATGACTTGGCAAAGATTTGAAACTTGAAATAAAAATTTGAAGATGAAGAAAATGGGGAATATATATATATATATATATATATATATATATATCATAATATATGAAAACCCTTCGCAAGCTGCATGAGGGAACCATCATAATCCCTGTCGAAGGCAGATCTCTATATATAGTGCCTGCTTCTAGGCCTTTCGTCCGTTGGATCAGACTCATCAGGGAAACACGACTGATTGTGCCTGTGCTCTTGGCGTCAAATAGAGACACACCACAGTCCATAATTCTGTGGTGTTCTCACCAAACAAGGGTTCAAAAAAGAATCCAACAGCACCCCCAAAGCAGCCAGCGAAAGGTAGAAACTAAAACAAACGAAAGTGCGGAGAGGAAAAAAGTTACTGAAAAACTAAAAACATTATGCAAACTGTATAAAATGTAGGGGACAATCTTTGAGCCTATGCTTGAGGATCCATTTAAGGATGCAAGGGAGATCAAAAGATATGGAACAGTCTGAGTGGTCAACTCTGCTGTTCAATAACCCAAGCATTGTCAGTGGCTAAGAATTGTGCAGAACAACCTTTACTAGGATCTCCTAAGAGATGCAATCGCCCACTGACTGACCAAACGATATAATGCTGAACAATTAAGTAGTGGGGGAAAACAAGTGCAGGTTAACAATTCGACCATCATTATAGTAATGATTTGGCAAAGATTAGAAAAAAAAAATTGTACACACACACACACACACACACACACACGCACACACACACACACGCACACACACCACACATAATATATATATATATATATGTGTGTGTGTGTGTGTGTGTGTGTATTACTTCAAATATATGAAATATATAACACTTTTGTCACTTTGTTTTTTATAATGATTTATTCCTATCAGCTCCCCCCCCCCCCCCCTTAAAAAAAAGTTCAGTGACATGATTTGACTTTAACAGCTGATAAAACATTCAGTCTTTTGCAAGATGGCATGAGCATTCGAAATGCAATTAGTATTATAGCACACCAGAGTATGTATGTATTATCTCCCGAAAACCCATGCACTTCCATGCCATTCAGTAAACAAAGTTCAATATCTTCACAAAAAAATCAAACAAAAGACTTTCAAAAGAAGTCTAATTTGGTCTCCAGAATTTCTCAAGTCGTCTCGGCTATGTCTGCACTTTGAGCAGTCTGTGCAGATCGTTTTATATATTCCATTAATTAGGTCTCTCCCTTCAGCCAGCAATAGAGTGCTTCTAGCATTAGGGCACCGCATGTAACAGCCAATCCATGGTCATGTTTTCTCACAAGCTCAAGGAGACAGTCTTCCAGCATCGTCATTCCGTTATGACCGTCAGGTGCTCGGGTACAGTCTCTTGCAATGCCTCGACAACACGAGTTGTAAAACAGCTGATTTAATTAGTCAAGTCTTAAGAGCACTCGCTTGGACTCCTCTATTGCAGTTAGGAATAGTTAATACAACGCTGCAAAACTCGTTCTATTGCAGTTAGGAATAGTTGTGACAACGCTGCAAGACTCGTTGTTCTATTGCAGTTAGGAATAGTTAATACAACGCTGCAAGACACGTGTAGTTTGCACTGTAGCTGCTCGATCATACCGTTTGACACTGCCCGTGGTGATCAGCTGATTTCACTTAGAATTGAACTGCTCATTCAGTTTTTCAGTGTTTTCCCTTCTTCTAAAAATACGGCTATACAGTTTCAGGCTGTTTGACACACGTATTACATCACCATCAGCCTTACCGATATGGTGTGGTAAGGCTGGTCCTGTACTAATGTCCACCTCACCAACCCCTAGTAGATAGCGCGTCAAAAACACCAGGAAACTTGCTGTTACTATGCAGACTCGGATTGTGACATGAATCATCCGAGTGTTCTTCATACTAGTGTTCACTTGTCGAGCTGTCCCTGACTTTAAAGAAGCGAATAAAAGTCCGATGTAAGAATCCTATACTAGCCTCCCACTACACTGTTTCAACAGGCATGAAGCTGCAGGAAAAGGGAGAAATACTAAATGCTAGAATAACTACTGTGTGAACATTCAGGCAACAGCAGGCAACAGCAGAGCAACAGTCAGACCCGGCTGACGGGCAGGACGGTAGAAAAAGAACTCCCAGAGAGAAAAAGAGAGGGAGAGAGAGAGGGACGGACGGAGGGAGGGAGGGAGGGAAGACAATGACTTTGGTGGAAAGCCGATAGTGAAGCCCGCTGAAGGGAGCAAGACAGGAAGATCTGTATTGCGGGGTAAGACTGTGCCGGTTCCACTGACACCAACGTGGTTCTGCCTGTTTCAGATTTCGGTGTCACGATGTGCCAGGAACCTCAGCAGCCTGTCCTGATTCCTGCCCACACAGCAACCAACCCACCTACCAACCCAACTGCCTTTCTACGTGCTGTCCACACAGCCAACCAGCCTACCTACCAACCCAACTGCCTTTCTACCTGCTGCCCACACAGCCAACCAACCTACCTACCAACGCAACTGCCTTTCTACTGCTGCCCACACAGCCAACCACCTACCTACCAACCCAGCTGCCTTTCTACTGCTGCCCACACAGCCAACCAACCTACCTACCAACCCAACTGCCTTTCTACCTGCTGCCCACACAGACCAACCAACCTACCTACCAACCCACTGCCTTTCTACTGCTGCCCACACAGCCAACCAAGCAACCTACCAACCCAACTGCCTTTCTACCTGCTGCCCACACAGCCAACCAACCTACCTACCAACCCAACTGCCTTTCTACTGCTGCCCACACAGCCAACCAACCTACCTACCAACCCAACTGCCTTTCTACTGCTGCCCACACAGCCAACCAACCTACCTACCAACCCAACTGCCTTTCTACTGCTGCCCACACAGCCAACCAACCTACCTACCAACCCAACTGCCTTTCTACTGCTGCCCGCAGCCAACCAACCTACCTACCAACCCAACTGCCTTTCTACCTGCTGCCCACACAGCCAGCCAACCTACCTACCAACCCAACTGCTTTTCTACCTGCTGCCCACACAGCTAACCAACCTACCTACCAACCCAACTGCCTTTCTACCTGCTGCCCACACAGCCAGCCAACCTACCTACCAACCCAACTGCCTTTCTACCTGCTGCCCACACAGCTAACCAACCTACCTACCAACCCAACTGCCTTTCTACCTGCTGCCAGCACTGCCATGCAAGACTGACCAATGATTCACAATCTACGGTTCTGTTACACGGTGGTTTCTACCTAAGCGATCAGTCAGAGACATATTCATCACGTGTCGGGGAAAGTACGGGGTGTTGTTGTTATACTCTTCATCATATATTTAGTTCGTCTCTTTCGTCTTCTTTTCGTTCGCAGTTTTCTGGGATAATTCACACTTGGAATCTCACTCAGTTTCTTTCCTTTTTTTTTCTTTTTTTTTCTTTTCTTTTTTGAGGGGGGGGGGGGGGGGGGGGGGAGTTCCTTCAAGGTCGGCATGTGTACATGTGTTTTCCATGCACATGTTCAACCTTCAGTGGGATGTACCTGCAATGCTCAAGCGTCAAACTGGCATGAAGATGGAGGATGGTGAGGTGTAGTACAAAGCTCTTCTATTGCGAGTTCAGAAACGGCGTGGTGTTGGTGTTCCAGGACCAGCATTCTTCACTGGACACGTGACCTACCACCAACTGGTGTCTGTTATAATTTCAGGGATTTCTGGGAAGTGTTTACCAATTCACGTTTCCGGCTGGGGGCGACAGAATTTCAGGACTTCTATCGCAGAGGTGTTGCTCTGAAACTGGATCATAAGAGAATGCATTCTTATAATACAATGCAGGTTTTCAAGACAATAGACAGTTTTGTTCAGACTTGGTATGAAACTTACGACGGAATGTGATTCAGCGTTTCTGAACGCCCCAACAACCAATTGTCACTTGGTGGATCACTGGAGACTGAAAAGAGATACGAAATAAACAAGGGAAACGGAGAGACTCTGTTCTTGTGCTCAGGAAACGCGACGTTTGATCTGAACAAAGAGAGATTGTGTAGACGCAAAGCAGACTTCAGTGATTGTGTGCTCAGGAAATAAAACGACTGAAGTGAACGAAGTGAGCAACTCGACGTTTTAATTATGAGTATTACTAAGCCTTCTGATTAAGTGTTGAGGAAGATTATTTGTTCACTTGTTTATTTATTTTCATACTGTTTTTTTTTCTTTGCTGAATATTTGATGTTCATTTCATTCCTGCTGGCCAGGCAAAGAATACGTAACCAAGAGATACTCAGACTTCATTGTTACTTTGCCAGCAGCCTACATCTACAACGGGACCTCAGCGGACACATTGAGACTGTACGTACTCAGTCCGCATCGGTAGATTTGCACACAGGTTTTGTTGCCAAGGCTTTTATCAATCGCCATTGGAAATACATTCTCTACCACCACCACCACCCCTATAAAAAAGAAAAAAAAAAAGAAAAAAACAAACTTCACCTAAAAGAAAAAAGTAGAATAGTCTGGAAAATCCCCCCTCCCCCACCTCCTCTCCCCAGTAGCAATACGTACATGCCCAAGTAAATTGATATTGCATGATCGCCACTCAAACTCAACGGACCAGTCGTATGACTGGAGACATTTTGTAAACAGGGTGGAGATTTTCCCATTTGGGATTTATCTCATTGATTTCAATGTGAAATTTGGTTATAATCCAACATAAGTGACATTGGCTTTGTTCAGCTCAACAATGGCCATGCTGTTTCTTTCCTGGCACATAGAACTGAACGAATTAAGTTTTTGATGTGGGCAGTGAAGACAAATCTAAAGGATTAGATAGTGAAGATTTAATTCCAGAGGATAATGAAGCAGATGATCTCAGTGCCGGTAACTGGGCGCTGTCCAGTCGTGATCAACACACTCTTTATAGCTCGGACTCAAGTCGAAAAGATAGTGGCTATGCGCAGGTGGTCTGTCTTTTAGAATACGAAGTACCCATCGTTTCATTCGGGCAGCAGACATGGATAGCAATAATTTGATCTTGAAAATATCTCGTCAGATGGTTACCGACCACGTTTGAGGACCTCAGTGCCCAGAATGGGATACAGTGCTATGTGGGAAAAAAAAATCACAGACGAAGGAATACACCGCGTATTGAAGATGGATGAAATTGGTGTCTACACTGCATCACAACTTACACAGTTTAGTGCTTTTTTTGCAAACTTTGCAGGGGAGGGGGTCGGAGGAACATGGGATGCACATGTGCATGGCTTCAAACACACAGTTTCCTCATGTTTATGCCTGACTGTTTTAAGCCCTGGGTCACTGAGACACCAGCTGTCCTTTAGAGACAGATTAGTTCAGAATGAGCAGTTAGGGACCACATAACCATCTTGCAATAGGAACAAGTCATGATAGCCAGCGAAACAGCGACAGTTTGTCCGAGGGACAGAAAGGGGAGAAAACTGTTGTGGACCGTCCGTCACAGGCACGTGTGTCCAGTGATGTGAAGGGGGGTAGAGTTCACAGATCCGGGGTCCTTGCTCACCAACTATGGCCCTGAAAGGATCGGTGTACAATCAATTTCTACTGGGCTTCATGAAAACATCTCAAAGTCTGTCGACAAAAGGAACGTTGAAGTTTCACAGCCCCGCATACCAAATTGTTTTCTCTCATGTCCAGTGATAGAATTGTCGTGTTTTGTTTCTGTTTTAAAAAAAATAGGTTGCACGTCTCGCCCGAGCAAGAAACGAAGAAGAAGATGTTAGGTGCTAAGGCCAGAGCTGTCGTAGCTGTATGTGAGCTAGCGTGCAGTCAGCGTGTTGCTGTGGTGATCAACGACTACCTCGCGAACAACGTCGGTTTGTTCCAGCCTCTTCGCCTTTCCCTCGTGTCCAGAAGTATTATTCACAAATGGCTGTACCATGTCCTTGAATGTTGACTGTAGAATAGCGCTGTGTGTATCTGTTGACCTGTCGTTTGCACGTCACCCATCTCAAGGAGATGCACGCATTGGATGACTAGCATCTGCTAACGTTTGATGCTTTTGTTTGTACAATATCTTGTGTTGTAGGTTTCTCACTCGCTCGGATTTTTTGTCCCCATCGTTTTTGCTGTCATTGTTCCACGTCTTCAGTCTTGTGACGTATTTTCTTATTGAATATTTGTTTGAGGTTCCTTTGCTTTGATCCTCCCATGATTTGACACTGTTGCTGTGGTTGTTGTTGCGTTCAATACTTTTGAACTGGAAAGAGGTTACGCTAGCTGTAACAAAGGTTATGTTAGACTATAATGAATGAACAAGTGGCGTGGCATGCATGTACGTGTTAGTGCGCGCATGTATGTGTGTGTGTGTGTGTGTGTGGTGTGTGTGTGTGTGTGTGGTGTGTGTGTGTACATCAGTTCGATTCAAATCAAACTATTCCATTCACCCCATGAGGGGCGCGGACAGTAGTAATGGTCGGGTATGTTTCTATAGTCTCCTTTAGTTTTGATACCATGTTCATGTTCATGATGCGGCAGGCACCCAGTGGCCATTCAAAATAGCAGACTGAAAAATATCTCATGTGCGATTTCAAGGAAGGAAGAAGTCATTTTTGTAAGCAAACAGGTTTACGTTAATATTTTAATCCAAGAATCAAGCCAGGCTTGAACTGTGCACCGCATTGAAATGTACGCATGCACTTTTGCTGACCGACACGCGCAACCACACTAACAGTGACGTTCATACCGACTGCACACACACACTCACACACACACACACACCACCCCACACACACACACACACACACACACACACACACACTACAGGCGACAGAAGATATTTTGCAGTGGGAAGAGGAGTAGGGTGTGGAGGGGAAGGGCAGCCTCTTTCATCTATTTTCTTCGATATTTCTTTGCCTTCAAATAGAGATGGGATGGGGGAGTTAAAAGGCAATCTTCCCCCCGGGGGAAGCGGGCTGTTTTCTTCCATCCTCCTCCGGTTCTGATGTCACTGTTCACTCACACACACACGCGCGCGCGCGCGCGCACACACACACACACACACACACACACACACAACACACACAGAGGGCGCTAATACAAACAAATAAGTTATGTGTTACTTCAAGACGAATAACTGAAGTTAACAGATTCACTTTAAGTGTACACATTTCATTTGGGGCATTAATATCTCCTACCTGTAAGACTTCGGAATTGAAGACTGAGGACGTGAGAGGTGTCCAGCAATGTAAGACTCGTCCTGATTCATTTCTTTGCACGCTGTCCTCTGGGTCAGCCTCGTCCACTTGACCCTCCCCCCCCCCCTTCAGTGTGTGTGTGTGTGTGTGTGCGTGTGTGTGTGTGTGTGTGTGTGTGTGTGTGTGTGTGTGTGTGTGCTGTCCACTTGACGCCCCTTCAGTGTGTGTGTGTGTGTGTGTATGTGTGTGTGTGTGTGTGTGTGCTGTCCACTTGACGCCCCCTTCAGTGTGTGTGTGTGTTGTGTGTGTGTGTGTGTGTGTGCTGTCCACTTGAGGCCCCCTTCAGTGTGTGTGCGTGCGTGGGTGTGTGGTGTGTGTGTGTGTGTGTGTGTGTGTGTGCTGTCCACTTGACGCCCCTTCAGGGCTCCAGCTCAAAATACACTGAACAGTAAACGTTTTTTTTACACTGGGTGAAAAAAACTGTGTGTGTGTATGTAAGAGTGCATAACAGATAGATTGGGGGGGGGGGGGGGGGGGGGGGGAGGAGGGGGGGATAGCAACTATCAAGTAATCAACAAATGATCAACAAGAAGAATATTGCAACCCAACTGAAACCAAAATGTACCGGTTACTCAAAGAAGAATACCAAGAGGGCTAAAATGCAATATTTCAGCAAAAGTTCGCGAAAGATAAAAATCATTCACAATTCTTTCAATCGTTAACTGTCTTTTTACGAGTAAGCTACCTGCAGTGTTAGTAATTTGGTCTTTGATATTAGGACAGTGCAGGAGCAGATGATTCACTGAAATATGGTTCCCACATACACATTTGACGTCTTTACAGTATTTTGTTTTGAAAGCATCTAAACGAATTTTAAACATCAAAGATGTAATTGGTCTTGACCCTGCATCAGATATATGCCTTGGCATCAAATTTGAATTCAGTGTCTCGGAGCCTTTAATGCAGGTAAGAGAATACTGGCTCTCTGATGCCTTCAAAATGTTAACAAAAGTCCCCTTCGGCTACTTTTTCAATGTGTCTATAACATTCATGCAAATCTAATTCAATGTTTAGTTGAATTGCCCCTTCAGTATTTCGTGCTGCACTTCTAGCTGCTTTATCAACCAGTTCATTAGAGTATACTCCGCAGTGTGAAGGAACCCAATAAAAAGTTACACCAATGCCTTTGTTTGACAATTTATGAATTAAATGTTTGATTTCGAGGATCATTCCAACACGCTTTTTGACATTATGACCTTTGATAGCTTGTAATGCCGATTTTGAGTCAACACAAATCAATATTTTACCAGCATTTACGGGTAGCTCTTCAATATGCGCAATGACATTAAAATGGCAATCAGCTCTGCAGTAAAAATAGAATAATGCTGACCTATATAATAACGCTTGACAGCTTTCAATGTAGGAATTACAAATGCTGCACCTGTGCCACCATTATCAAGTACAGACCCATCTGTGTATATTTTAATGTAGTCAGCATAATAGTTCTCTATGTGTTCATTAACTAGATTTTTTAAAACATTTGGAGGGTGATTTTTGTTCAAACCTGTATGATCAATATCAAAAATAGGTTTAATTTGTTCCCAAGATGGTACAGGTGAAAAAGATGGTTTCGGTGCTATTTCTTTGCTTTTTAATTCTGTGGAATTAATCATATCAGAGACAAACGAATTTATTGATTGTAGTGAGTGGATTGTTTTAGCTCTTTTAACAAAATCTTTTTCGGAATCTAGCCTAGTTTCTTCCTTACAAAACGTGTCATATGCGAACGAATTTCTTACAAATTTTGCTGAATAGCTTTTCCTGTTTTCCTCAAGAGGAAGAACACTTGCCTCTTTATAAACCCTAGATTGGAAGCATGAGTTGGAACTCCAAGAGCTAGTTTGAAAGCTTTGCAGTCTATACTTTGTAATTTGTTTAATAAGTATTTTGGAGCACTAAAGAATATTTCCTGGGCGTAAATTATACGAGATCAAACTAAGGAGTTAGCAAGGCATAAAAGTGCTTTTGTGTGTTGACCCCAGCGTTGTTTGTTTATGATTTTGAGGAAATTTAAAGCTTTTCTCCCTTTTTCCAATATGTACTGTATATGTTGATTCCAGGTAAGTTTAGATGACAGGTAGACACCCAAGAACTTAACACCTTGTGCATAATTAATTACATTGCCATTGATAGTAAAAATAGGCAGATTTTCAGGCTTATACCCTGAGTTAAACAGGACAATATTTGTTTTTTCTAATGATAGCGATAATCCGTGTTCCTTCATGAACCTGGTAATTTTATCTAATTCATTTTGGTTTGCTTTTTTTTGGTATAATTTAAAGCTCTAATTGGGGTATTACGCTTCATTGTTACCTTCAACCACATACATAAACCATATGCGTACTGGGCTAAAACTGTATCTTTCGAAAGATTCTTTGGAAGATCTTCTGTCAGTATATTAAATAACATAGATGATAGAACTGAACCTTGGGGAAGCCCCATATGGAGTTCTCTAAGCTTTGAGTATGTGCTTCCAACTCTTACTTGTATGAAACGATTTGCTAGAAAATTTTTATATTAGTTATACATATTACCATTTAAATTGTGTTTCCGAAGCTTTTGTAATAATCTGTACTGCCATACTTGGTCATAAGCTTTCCTTACATCAAAAAAAAAGTTGCAAGAATATTTTTCCGCCTGGCAAACTGTTGTTTAATTTGCGTCGTTAGTTTTAATAGATGTTCAGTGGTAGAACGGCCTTTCCGAAAGCCTGCTTGATTGTGAGGAATAATACTTTGTTTTTCACAGAAATGGACTAATCTAGTTAATATTATTTTCTCCATAAGCTTGCAAACATGAGACGTTAAAGAGATGGGTCGATAGCTGTTTTTATCTGCCCTAGGTTTTCCTTGCTTGTGTATAGGAATAACAATTGAGTGCTTCCAGGTAAGGGGCATTTCTCCACGGGACCAACGTTGTTTTATAAATACATGTAAAAACTGAATAACATTGGGAGGTAAATGCTTTAACATTTCATTAGATAGTCCATCTAATCCAACAGACGTTTTTGCCTTACTCAGGTGTAAAATACATTCTGTTACCTCCTCAAATGTTATATCCGAATTAACGGAGCTTTTTATTCTAGGCTTGATATTATCACGAGCTGTTATACTATTTAGCTCTTCATTTTCTCTATATTGTCTATTGCTAATAATCCTGTATATCTACTGTAGTTTGCAAACATGTCAGCAAAGGCTTCTGCTTTTTCTAGATTAGAGGGTAGAATTGAATTCTCCAGTGTGACTGGACACTGCGGTAATTTAATTCTGTTCTTCAGTGTTTCATCTTTTCCCATACCTTTTGCATATCTTTATAGCTGTATATTTCATTAGTACAAAAAGAAGACCAGTACTGTCTTTTTGCTTGAGCGTTAACTCTGTTTGATTTGGTTTTTGCCTTTTTTGCCTCTTGATGATTTGGGACTGATTTCTCCCTTAAGTATGCTTCAAATTTTGACCATTTTCAACATTAGCATTTTTGCATTCCTCGTTCCACCAGATATTACCAGAGTGTTTATGAGATTTATTTGATTTTAGCATTGGGATAGCTTCGTTGGCAGCGCCTAGGAGTGCGTCAGTGAATGTAGAACATAGGTCATTCACATATTTATCATATATATCCTCAACGAAGAATGAAGACAGTATTTCTGCAAACTTATCCCAATTAGCAAGTTTATAGTTATACTTTGGAACTTTGTCCTCAATTGGATCAATGGTTGTTGTGCTCGTAACTGCAAAACTAGAAATAACCGGGAAATGATTATTATTTAAGCTTTCAATAAGTGTGTTCCATTCACAAATTGGCGCTAGGTCTGGAGAAACCATCGTGAGATCAATAGCAGTAGCTGTATGATTAGGATTATCAGGAATGCACGTTACTCGATTATCATTCAGTAGATATAATGTTGAATCAATTATATTCTCAATAAAACGGTTGCTTGTTATGTTTTCACAGTTCTTCTCCCAAAAAGGCGCATGGGCATTAACATCCTGTTACTAGAACTTTGTTGCCTTTATCCGCTTGAAGTGTGCGAATCCATTCAGTGTTATTATCATCTGGTCCCCTTGGCAAATACACGGATATGACCGTTAATAAAATGTTATCAAGTTGAACTGTCACAGCACACAAGTGTATATTAGGTATATCTGGTGGAACAGGGCTAGGGCACAGAGTGTACTTTACCCCTTCATATATGTAAATAGCTGTATTTATTTTCCCGTTCGAGTCTTCTTTTTGACAGATAGGAGGGAAATAATAATTATCAAACCTAGGTAGCTTATCTTTTTAAACATTCAGTGACTGGAGGCTTAACACGTGGTACTGATGTTGAGCAAGATTGTGAACTATATGATCGTAGTTTGAGATTATTGACCGGCAGTTCCATTGAAAAACGCTAAAATTGTTTCTTAATGCCATATACTAAGTAACCTTTTAAAACAGAATAAGCCATAAACAGTCTTTCCCCTGAAATAACAGAATAAGCCATCAGTCTTTCCCCTGAAATTAAACAATCGCTACTATAGTATAAGTAAAAATGCAAGTCAAAATGCACAGAGGTAAAACAACAGTTAGGCCTATCTTGCATAGGAATGCAAGTGGCAAAGGTGAGGTGAGTCGATCAGTAAAAGTCCCAGCCTTCCAATGGGTTGTACCAGCTGGAGAAATGTGGAGTGGGGTGGTCATAGTACTGGCGGTCACGTGGATGTCAGGCAGGCTTCTTGGGGGTCTCCCACACTAGGTTCCTCACGTGGCGTCCCACATTCCCTGCAAGCAGGTTGGAACCTCTCTTTGACAGGTGAACTGGATCCCGAAGATGCTCGATCTTGATGTTCTTGTTTTCAGTGAGAGAAATGTTCTTGACTTCAAACAGTTCAGAGGTGATTTTGCCATTGAAGAGTTGTCGTTTGATGTTGAGTTTTTGATCCGATACCTGTGTGACTTTGCTTACTGCGAATTTTATATGAGCATGTTTCTGTGCCGCTGTTTTCAGAGCTCGCACTGAAGTTCTGCTCACTTCTGCTTCTGATGCCTTCAAATCATTGATGCCGCAGTGTACAACCACAGCATCAGGTTTGACTTCAGCAGTGTCCTATTCACGTAAACGCTGCTCTACTTCTTTTGTAGTGTAGCTCCTACGCGTACAGACCTTCAAGTCGTATGACTTTCCCAGTTTCCGCTCCTCAACACCTTTTGCAACTGAATCATGGATCACTACAACTTGGGGTAGGTTTAACTCATCACCAAAATTCTTTTTTGTTTTCTTCTCTCTTCGAACTTTGTTTTCGGGATGTTTATGACGTCACGATTTTTTTGCGTCATTTCGGAGAGGACTTCTGGCGTCATCATTGACTGTTCTTATTTTCTTTGATTGTCTGTTTACACTTTCATTTCGATTCACAACCTTCTCAGGCACAGGAGGTGGTTGGGCGTAGTCCGAGTGGATTACAACACCAGTTCTGGTTACTTCTGCGTAAGAACGATCGTCCAAAAGGCTGTTTTCTGTCTGTGTGGCTGCAGTAGCCATGACTACTTTGGCTTAGGTCGTTTTCACTAAAACCTTTGTTAGAGTCGATACTGCCCTTTCTAGCGATGCCATCCGGTCAAAAATTTGATTTTTGAGTTTCGATTCGAGAGCCGTTTCTTTTTCAGCACCGACCTTATTTGGAGATGTAGAAGGCTCGGATGGAGGACGGTGAGCTGGTGCCTGAACAACTGAGGCCCCAGTTAATGGCGTGTCGTCTCGTTGCTTGGCATTCTCGACCCAGTTCTCCGTGTGACGATCACTCCTCAATAAAGTTGATAATCGCCAGGGTCGCAAGGTTGCTGTTTTTCGTAGACAATTTCTTTTGAAACACTCTTGGCATAATGTTTTGTTTGACTCACGATAACTGCCACAGATGTCAGATTAGCTGCTGCTTATGTCCGCCATCTTGTCGCGCGCGCGCGTGTGTGTGTGTGTGTGTGTATGTGGATGGTGTGCACACACGTACACAATTTTCCGTACCAAATTGATAAATTTAGTTAATGAATTAATGCAACCGAAATGCAAATAAATGTTTAAAGCTGAGTATTGATATAAGTTTCTTGTTCAGACATGAAAAAAAAAGAAAAAAAAGAGACATTGAAAAATGCACAAAATAATACTTCAAGACATGCATACCTCGGGTACTCACATCCTGTTTGATCGTTGTGTGTCGAGATAGAAACTGCCATCAGTCGTCAGCAATGCTGAGTTTTGTTATCATTTACTTTATGCTATGTCCACTGTGGTATCTCGGTGCGCATTGTATGTGGGGGTAGGGGGGCGGGGAAGGCGGAGTGATAGGTGATAGTAGCCGTATGTATGACGTGATTAAGGGAAGCTGATCTCTGATAGATGCAATATCTCTGAGATATGGAGTCACACCGAAAGATATCTAATAACATAAAAGACGAATATCATACATTATTTTAAAGTATTTTATTGACTTGCAAGAACAAAGACTGATGGTCGGCTTTTTTTTTTATGTAGTTTTAAGAATCTTCGAAGGAAAGTGAAAGTTACAATTGCATGAGAAGTGGAAACAGAAAACATACCACATGGGTCCATATTGTCTTATCTGGCTTCAGTGCCGTACAGGCGCTGCGGTATAAGAACGTGAATGCATCCAGACGAAGTGACATTGTATGTATGTGTATGGCGTGAACATGTGTTTCCTAATGTGTCTGATGATCTGGGATGATCGACTGGACTTTTCATGATGCTCAGGGTTTCATTGTCAACGGTGTTTATGTGTTACATGATACGGTCAGCGTTGTCTATTTTCTTTGAAATGTCAGTGTTTTTTAAAATTTTAATTAAAAAGAACTGAGGATTGGAAACAAGATGGAGGGTATGAGGAAGAGTGGAAGCTTGTAGTGGTATTGAGTTAAGGTGTGTAAGAGTGAGTGGGTTGTGAGTGAAGTGTCTGAGTGAGTGTGTCTGTGTGTATGTGTGTCCAGCTAGGTGTTGTGTGTGTGTGTGTTGTGTGTGTGTGAGTGAGTGAGTGAGTTGTGGTGATGTTGTCCAGCGTGAGTGTGTGTGTGTGATGTGTGTAGGGCGAGGGCGGGTGAGGAGTAGCAAGCCTCGACTGTAGTCTGTGAGTGAATGTAGAGCGGATGAGTTGTGGTGAGTGAAGCAAGCCAGCAGTGAGGTCGTGAGTGACGATGTGTCCACAGCCAGGGCAGTGGGTCTGTGAGTGACAGTGTCCACAGCCAGGGCAGTGGGTGTGAGTGACAGTGGTCCACGGCCAGGGCAGTGGGTCTGTGAGTGACAGTGTCCACAGCCAGGGCAGTGGGTCTGTGAGTACAGGTGTCCACAGCCAGGGCAGTGGGTCTGTGAGTGACAGGTGTCCACAGCCAGGGCAGTGAGTCTGTGAGTGATGTGTCCACAGCCAGGGCAGTGGGTCTGTGAGTGACAGGTGTCCACAGCCAGGGCAGTGGGTCTGTGAGTGACGAGTGTCCACGCCACAGTGGGTCTGTGAGTGCCCAGTGTCCACAGCCACAGTGCGAAGTACATGTGGCATGAGTCGTGGTGACGTAAGCCACCAGTGGGTCCTATGACACTGGCATCAGGGCAGTGCGCTGGGTAAGAGTGTCCACGCAGCAGTGGTCTGTGAGTGACAGTGTCACAGCCGGGCAGTGGTTGTGAGTGACATGTGTTCCACAGCCAGGGCAGTGGGTCTGGAGTGACTGAGTGTCACGGCCAGGGCAGTGGGTCGTGATTATGGACAGTGTCACGGCCAGGGCGTGGTCTGTGATATGTTGTCCACAGCCAGGGCAGTGAGTCTGTGAGTGACAGTGTCCAAGCAACGTGGGTTGTGAGTGACAAGTCACAGCCAGGGAGTTGGGTTGAGTGACAGGTCCAAAGGCAGTGAGGTCTGTGAGTGACGTGTCCACAGCCAGGCAGTGAGGTTGTGGTGAGAGAGTGTCCACATCCAGGCAGTGGGTCTGTGGTGACAGTGTCCACAGCTAGGCAGTGGGTCTGTGAGTGACAGTGTGTCACAGCCGGGCAGTGGGTCTGTGAGTGAGAGTGTCCACGCCAGGGCAGTGGGTCTGTGAGTACAGAGTGTCCACGCCAGGGCAGTGGGTCTGTGAGTGACAGTGTGCACAGCCAGGCAGTGAGTCTGTGATGTGGTGTCCACAGCCAGGGCAGTGGGTCTGTGAGTGACAGAGTGTCCACAGCCAGGGCAGTGGATCTGTGAGTATGGAGTGTCCACAGCAGGCAGTGGGTCTGTGAGTGACAGTGTCCACAGCCAGGCAGTGAGTCTGTGAGTGACAGTGTCCACAGCCAGGGCAGTGGTCTATGAGTGACAGAGTGTCCACAGCTATGGCAGTGGGTCTGTGAGTGACAGAGTGTCCACAGCCGGGGCAGTGGGTCTGTGAATGAGAGTGTCCACAGCCAGGGCAGTGAGGTCTGTGAGTGACAGTGTCGACAGCCAGGGCAGTGGGTCTGTGAATGACGGTGTCCACAGCCAGGGCAGTGAGGTCTGTGAGCGGCAGTGTGTCCACAGCCAGGGCGGTGGGGTCTGTGAGTGACAGTGTTCCACAGCCAGGGCAGTGAGGTCTATGAGTGACAGAATGTCCACAGCCAGGGCAGTGAGGTCTGTGAGTGACTATGTCCACAGCCAGGGAGTGAGGTCTGTGAGTGACAGAGTGTCCACAGCCAGGGCAGTGGGTCTGTGAGTGACAGTGTGTCCAGAGCCAGAGCAGTGAGTGACAGTGTCCACAGCTAGGGCAGTGAGTGACAGAGTGTCCACAGCCAGGGCAGTGAGGTCTGTGAGTGACACAGTGTCCACAGCCAGGGCAGTGAGTGACAGAGTGTCCACAGCCAGGGCAGTGAGGTCTGTGAGTGACAGAGTGTCCACAGCCAGGGCAGTGAGGTCTGTGAGTGACAGAGTATCCACAGCCAGGGCAGTGAGGTCTGTGAGTGACAGTGTGCCCAGAGCCAGAGCAGTGAGTGACAGAATGTCCACAGCCAGGGCAGTGAGGTCTGTGAGTGACACAGTGTCCACAGCCATTGCAGTGAGGTCTGTGAGTGGCAGTGTGTCCACAGCCAGGGCAGTGGGGTCTGTGAGTGACAGTGTCCACAGCCAGGGCAGTGAGGTCTATGAGTGACAGAGGCTCCACAGCCAGGGCACTGAGGTCTGTGAGTGACAGAGTGTCCACAGCCAGGGCAATGAAGTCTGTGAGTGACAGAGTGTCCACAGCCAGGGCAGTGTGTCTGTGAGTGACAGTGTGTCCAGAGCAGTGAGTGACAGAATGTCCACAGCCAGGGCAGTGAGTGACAGAGTGTCCACAGCCAGGGCAGTGAGGTCTGTGAGTGACAGAGTGTCCACAGCCAGGGCAGTGAGGTCTGTGAGAGACAGTGTCCACAGCCACGGCAGTGGGTCTGTGAGTGACAGAGTGTCCACAGCCAGGGCAGTGAGGTCTGTGAGAGACAGTGTCCACAGGCAGGGCAGTGAGGTCTGTGAGTGACAGAGTGTCCACAGCCAGGGCAGTGAGGTCTGTGAGAGACAGTGTTCACAGCCAGGGCAGTGGGTCTGTGAGTGACAGTGTGTCCACAGCCAGGGCAGTGGGTGACAGAGTGTCCACAGCCAGGGCAGTGGGTCTGTGAGTGACAGTGTGTCCACAGCCAGGGCAGTGGGTCTGTGAGTGACAGAGTCCACAGCCAGGTCAGTGAGGTCTGTGAGTGACAGAGTGTCCACAGCCAGGGCAGTGGGTGACAGAGTGTCCACAGCCAGGGCAGTGGGTCTGTGAGTGACAGAGTGTCCACAGCCAGGGCAGTGAGTGTACAGCCAGGCGAGTGAGGTCTGTGAGTGACAGAGTGTCCACAGCCATCGTCTCCGATGGCACAAGAACGTGTGACAGTAGTCGCAGACTGTATCAAAACTAATGTGGCTATAATTATGAAAACACTCGCACAGAATCATCGTCTCACACACACACACACACACCACACACACACACACACACCACACACACACACACACACACACACACACGGAGCCCACACACACACACACACACACACACACACGGAGCCCGTATAATGCACACTTGGATCTCGTCTATCACGCGTGTGCGCGCGCGTGCGCTCATACACACACGCACAGCCAGGGCAGTGGGTGACAGAGTGTCCACAGCCAGGGCAGTGGGTGACAGAGTGTCCACAGCCAGGACAGTGTGTCTGTGAGTGAGAGAGTGTCCACAGCCAGGGCAGTGAGTGTACCGCCAGGGCAGTGAGTGATAGAGTGTCCACAGCCAGGGCAGTAAGGTCTGTGAGTGACAGTGTCCACAGCCAGCGCAGTAAGGTGTGTGAGTGACAGTGTCTGTGGTCTGTGAGTGACAGAGTGTCCACAGCCAGGGCAGTAAGGTCTGTGAGTGACAGTGTCCACAGCCAGCGCAGTAAGGTCTGTGAGTGACAGAGTGTCCACAGGCAGGGCAGTGAGGTCTGTGAGTGACACAGTGTCCACAGCCAGGGCAGTGGGTCTGTGAATGACAGTGTGTCCACAGCCAGGGCAGTGAGGTCTGTGAGTGACCGTGGTCCACAGCCAGGGCAGTGGGTCTGTGAATGACAGTGTGTCCACGGCCAGGGCAGTGAGGTCTGTGAGTGACCGTGTCCACAGCCAGGGCAGTGAGGTCTGTGGGTGACAGTGTCCACAGCCAGGGCAGTGAGGTCTGTGGGTGACAGTGTCCACAGCTAGGGCAGTGAGTTCTGTGAGTGACAGAGTGTCCACAGCCAGGGCAGTGAGGTCTGTGAGTGACACCGTGTCCATAGCCAGGGCAGTGGGTCTGTGAGTGACAGTGTGTCCACAGCCAGGGCAGTGTGTCTGTGAGTGACAGTGTGTCCACAGCCAGGGCAGTGGGTCTGTGAGTGACAGTGTCCACAGCCAGTGTAGTGGGTCTGTGAGTGACAGTGTCCACAGGCAGGGCAGTGGGTCTGTGAGTGGACAGAGGGGTCCCAGCCAGGGCAATGAGTGACAGTGTCCACAGCCAGGGCAGTGAGGTCTGGAACACAGAAGGCCTTCGGAGCAAAATAATGGGTGCACTGGGCGGGGAACACCTATGACAGACTAAACGACTCGTCTCCGATGGCACAAGAACGTGTGACAGTAGTCGCAGACTGTATCAAAACTAATGTGGCTATAATTATGAAAACACTCGCACAGAATCATCGTCTCACACACACACACACACACACACACACATACACACACACACACACACACACACACACACACGGAGCCCGTATAATGCACACTTGGATCTCGTCTATCACGCGTGTGCGCGCGCGTGCGCTCATACACACACGCACAAATGAATGCGCGCGCTCGCCATGTTGCCGTGTTTTTTTTCACTCGATGGTCTCGGGAAGGGACAGAAAGAATGTTTCAGCTAGCATCTGCCATTCGCTATGTTCAGCGCTTGACTGGTTTTGAACTAAGTGTGATGGAATAGCATCGGCGAAAACGGGCGCTATGTTGTTAAGGAATGAAAAGGAAACGACCACGTAAAAGGGCTGCTGCAGCCAAGGCGGAGAGTAAAAAACCCGGTGTTTGCCATCTGGCCCAGCATATATAGTTTTTTGAGGCCACACTCCACAATCAGAATGTTGCACCCGGTCACTGTATAATCCACGTAAGCGTTTTGAGGCGTAGGCTAAATCTGAGCCATAGACTGATGTCAAGCTGATAATAGAACAAATGGAAGAAATCTTACCAATCATTTCACATATCTGTAGGGATTTGTACCAAAGACATATTTCAGAATCTGGAAATGCATGAGCTATCCCTTACCTGACGTCACATTTCAGGCCTTCGCACTCACCCGTGACCCTCTGTGCCCGGTGGTCGCCCCAAAATAGTCGATTCCTTTCATTTTAATCTGTCTGCTTGGAACCACCTGGCTTGTAGTTTGATGAGGACAGGAGAGGAAAGAAGGAGAATCAACTTTCAGACGGAACAAAAGTTCTCAAAGCACTAAGAATGTGTGTTTACTACTGTTTGTGACAGGCTTCAAGCACTAGCATTAGACTCTTTCCTTGTCGTTCATGTCTTGGTAAGTGAACATACCTGTGCGCCACTTACGTGATTTGGAGTCGTAAGTTTTCATGTGTGTGTGTGTGTGTGTGTGTGTGTGTGCGCGCGCGCGCGTCTAATGTTGTTGATTACGCTGCAACAGACTCCGGAGCGTTTTCACTCTCAGACTTGGGTTGAAGACTCCTTTCACTGTGATGGAAACCAAGACATCTTTTTCTCACCGTAAACTTGCATGGAACAGTCGTTCTTCCGTCATTGTTCTTCTGACCATCCGCTACGAGGTGGAGTGGAAGGTCACAACCACAGAGACGGTGGCCGAAAGTTTGAAAGTGGAGACACGTGTCTCTCCATCCTCACAACCTGGAGGCAGAAAGACGGGGAGAGACATCACTCACATTTTCCTATCCGTGTGTGGGTCTTGCCTTCTAAAGTCGAGGACTGACATGGTAAAGGACTGAACTGGTCACCACACTTTTCTTTGTTGCGTGTTGTGGAGAAATGACGGCCGTGAAGATGGTTCACTGTGCCACAGCTCCTGTCACGGTACACCTGTGCCACAGCTCCTGTCACGCTACGCTGTGCCACAGCTCCTGTCACGCCACGCCTGTGCCACAGCTGTCACGCTACGCCTGTGCCACAGCTCCTGTCACGGTACGCCTGTGCCACAGCTGTCACGCTACGCCTGTGCCAGCTCCTGTCACGATACAACGTTGCCACAGCTCCTGTGGGGAGTGAGTCACGATACACCTGAGCCACAGCTCCTGCCACGGTACACCTGTGCCACAGCTCCTGTCACGCTACGCTGTGCCACAGCTCCTGGCACGGTGCGCCTGTGCCACAGCTCATGTCACGGTACGCCTGTGCCACAGCTCCTGTCACGGTACACCTGTGACAGCTCCTGTCGCGGTTACACCTGTGCCACAGATCCTGCCCACGGTACACCTGTGCCACAGCTCCTGTCACGGTACACCTGTGACACAGCTCCTGTCGCGGTACACCTGTGCCACAGTCCTGTCACGGTACACCTGTGCCACAGCTCCTGTCGCGGTACACCTGTGCCACAGCTCCTGTCGCGGTACACCTGGGCCACAGCTCCTGTCACGGTACACCTGGGCCACAGCTCCTGTCACGCTACGCCTGTGCCACAGCTCCTGTCACGGTACGCCTGAGCCACAGCTCCTGTCACGGTGCACCTGTGCCACGCTCCTGTCACGGTGCACCTGTGCCACAGCTCCTGTCACGGTACACCTGAGCCACAGCTCCTGTCACGGTACACCTGTGCCACAGCTCCTGTCACGGTACACCTGGGCCACAGCTCCTGTCACGGTACACCTGGGCCACAGCTCCTGTCACGGTACACCTGTGCCACAGCTCCTGTCACGGTACACCTGAGCCACAGCTCCTGTCACGGTACACCTGAGCCACAGCTCCTGTCACGGTACACCTGTGCCACAGCTCCTGTCACGCTACGCCTGTGAGGACGGTTCAACAGATGGTGATGTGATGTGGCTGGTTTGGGCAGTTCCGGGGAAAGATGTGGCGGTACACTTCTGACCGTAAAACCTGCGTTTGTTCAACGGGTGGGTCCCTAAAGTGGTTAGGTGGTTCTTGAAAAAGTTCATGGTTAGAAAGGTTGCCAAGTGGACAAGGTGTCCTCTTGGAACACTGACAATCACAGGTCCCGTGGTTCGAATCTCTTATGAGACAGATTTTGTTTCTGCTCTGAACAGGAACAGTGGTCCGAGTGAAATACGATGATGAATCTACGTCCCCTACGGCATGCAATGACTTAAAGCAAACACTGTTCTGGTATTTATTCTTACTTCTTGCCCCTTCCCTGTGCAGTTGAGAAAGGGTCTATGACCTGAAACGTACTGTTTTAGCATCTGTGTCTTCTTAATCGACGAATTTTACCCTGAGGTGAAAACGTTTTTTTTAAACCTGTTTTCTCTTTCTCTTCACTGTTCTGGTACAAAATCTATTCTGACATCTAAATGTACAATTGCTTTTAGGTCCTTTTAAAAGTTTAAAAGTTAACTTGGTGAAGCCATTAGATTTTAGAACTCTATGCACTTGCGTTTTGAACATGCTTGCAGTGTGTGGCCTACGTGGTCGGCAAGGCAACAAACATTAGGAGTTGATCGGCAAACGACCAACATGCAGCCAGAAACGACTGAAGAGAACATGGCAGGTCTCGTAATGTCACGTCGAACACTACCTGAGGAGAGTATCCCCGATGTCAACCTGTAACGATTACGAAGAGGCGATGCACTCACTGACCGAACAATGGCAGAAGACTTAGCAATGGGCTAATATCAAACACACAAATAACACATCATCTCCAGGAAACTTGTTGAGCAAAATGTTTATTGCAAAAAGCACAATAGAGTGAATGTGAAAAACACATTGGCAGGTAATGATAAGAAAATATAGTTATCAAAAGCGGAGAAAAACCAAGCATTAAAGGTGATAGCACACGGCTGATTTAAGAAGGGAAGGCTACAAAATGACTGCACGATGGTAATAAAGTGGTACACAGAACTTCAACAAAAATAATGGAAGGCTACAAAATGAATGCACAATTAGTAATGAAGTAGTACACAGCAGAACTTCAACAAAAAAACAAACAAACAAAAACCATGCTTGCACATGCACGCTAGCATGCTGGCGACAAACAAACAAATGTTATAGAGCAAAATTCAAAAGTCTACACTGGAGATGGGGAATTTGTCAACTTTAAGGGGTACATCAGGCATTTGACATCCAGTAAGAACGAACACTTGAATCATTTCTGATCATGAAGGCTGGTATTTTCACCCGATTTCTACGAGCCTGCTCTCGAGGTGGGCAATAATTTGTCACCTTTTAGGAATATATCGAGCGTTCTGACAAATGGTGAGAATGAACACTTAAATCATTTCTGATCAAGCCGTAATGATCCACCACGGTGGGTATTTTCACCTGTAATTCAACAACAAAGGAAGTAATCAGCCATATCTTGGGATGGCTTAACTTCTCTTGAATGCGACATCGTTTGTGTGCTGAAACGAGTTGGCTGTTTGATGTGAGTCAGGTCAATCAGCCGACACAGCTTCACTCCATATTGCAATGATTAATTCCACATGTCGACACTACAAACCTTTGATCTGGGTCAACGAGGAGACTTTGGCGCAGACAACGACACTGTCGGCAATCTGGTCCACACACTGTGGAATAGGGAAGGCCGTCTGACGTAGTGCATAAGTGACGTCATTGTCTCATCGCCCTTTCTGTCATCAGCATGCATTGTCGACACCACAGACAAAAAGGCAAGCGCCACAGATCTACCTTTAGTCTCTAACAACTGTGTGTGACTACAATATCCTTGATGACAAACTGTAAAGTGATCATAGGTCTGTTCTTTTTCTTTTCTTTCTTTTTTTTTTTTTTTTTTAGATTTTGTTACCTGAAAAGAATGCAGGCAGCCCCACAAGTGACGTCACAGTTTTCTGCCTTCGGCGCTGAGTGTGAATAGGTAAATGAAAGCCGTTTTTTTTTTTTAATTCATTATATTCATACGGCAAACTTCTTCGCAAAATGAACCAATATTGTAGTTACACGATGTGCAGACATGGTTTCAATAAATCATTGCCAATCTCAAGAGTACAATTTAAAAAAAATACTCCCTCCCAGCCCCTTCCCCCACCCAAAAAAAAAAAGTATCACACACACCACACACACACAACACA
>CM065739.1:3634512-3637012 GCA_033310375.1 Conus canariensis
ACTCAATATAGATCAAACAAACAACTGCCCCCCCCCCCCCCCCCCCCCCCCCCCCCCCCCCCCCCCCCCAAACCAAACCATTTCACTTGCTATTTTAAGGATTTCCACTGATGACGTTACTCGCAGTCTATAGATACATGAGCTGACGTCACATTTAAGGCCTCAGAGCTCTCGCGTCACTCCTTTTCTTTGCACCAGCGGGCATTTCCGCTCAGGCATCCCCGTTCCCTTCATTTCAGTCTGTCTGCTTGGACCCATCTAGTACCTTCACAATCCCATCTAGTACCTTCACGGTCCCATCTAGTACCTTCACAGTCCCATCTAGTATCTTCACAGTCCCTAAGCAGACCCATCTAGTACCTTCACAGACCCTAAACAGACCTATCTAGTACCTTCACAGTCCCTAAGCAGACCCATCTAGTACCTTCACAGTCCCTAAGCAGACCCATCTAGTACCTTCACAGTCCCTAAGCAAACCCATATAGTACCTTCACAGACCCATCTAGTACCTTCACAGTCCCTAAGCAGAGCCATCTAGTACCTTCACAGTCCCTAAGCAAACCCATCTAGTACCTTCACAGTCCCTAAGCAAACCCATCTAGTACCTTCACAGTCCCATCTAGTACCTTCACAGCCCCATCTAGTACCTTCACAGTCCCATCTAGTACCTCCACAGTCCCACCTAGTACCTTCACAGTCCCGTTCCTTTATTTCAGTCTGTCTGCTTGGACCAATCTAGTACCTTCACAGTCCCATCTGTACCTTCACGTCCCGTTCCCTTCCTTTCAGTCTGTCTGCTTCGACCCATCTAGTACCTTCACGGTCCCATCTAGTACCTTCATAGGCATACGAAAGAAACATGGGGAATCAACTTTCAACCACAATTCTCAGAAATCCTGCTTCTAAATATTCTTTTCTTTAATCCAAACTCTTGGGCATTGATTGTTGGTGTGCAGCCTGTTCAGCATACATTTTTTTTTCAGAAGTAACTAGTGGGGGTGGGATGGGGTGGGGGTGGGGTTGACCAGCCACTTAACCAGGGAAAACTCGCACTGGTAACCTTTAGCATAGAAAGAAAGACAAAAATAATCTGAACAACTTTGTGCCGTATTTCCGGCCAAGGATGATTTTGCGAGGAGTTGCGGCCATGATCATATGACTCAGAATTAAACCTCTGAAAATGAATGTTGATTACCTCCCTTCGATCACACGCCAAAACAGTGTGGCATGTCTTGTGCGTTTAAACGTTGTTGTTGTTATTGTTGTTGTTGTTGTTGGTGGTGGTGGTGGTGGTGGTGGTGGTGGTGTCGAAGAAACGAATAAAGACTGAATATAAACAAAGAGGACTTCTTTTTCATCTTAAAGCCTTAAATATAACGGTAATCGTGCTGATATCACAGATGAATAGATTTTGAATGAAAAGGATCTGAATTGAAACGTGCTCAGTGTAAAGTTCGCCTTGGTTTTTTCATCTTCCTCTCATTTATTTATGGATGTTAACGTATGTGTGAGGCTTCGTGATTCCGTGGATTCTGCAAATTGCCTTCAGATTGCTCGGACAAGCGCTAGGCATTCACGCTCATGCGAGTTTTGGCATGTTCTATTATACGGTCAGGCGTGTCTTATCAGAGAGCGAGAGATGGTGAAACATACTGTGGTCATGTCAAACATATTAGCTCTGAGCAACAGAAGAAACTCTGGCCTGATGCGTGGTTCTTGATATTCACACCAAGACGGACCTACTAACCAATTGAAACGACAAAACACAATTTAAAGCAAAGAGCTTGCATCTGGGACACACGCATATATGTACACTTACACTGAAACCGCAATTCAAAAAGCTGAGGCAAAACTGACGAACAATCACGACGCTTTGGATTTCAGCGTGTCAAGCCCGTCGCTTTCCCATGGCAAGGTGCTCCGTTGCCACACACACTGTCCCCTGGTGCCCCCACTCCGCCCGGAAATCCTCCGTTCTGCACGGATCCGTTTTGCTCTGGCACCGTCTCAGACCCCTGTGTCTTCCTGTCTTCACGATCAACACAGTTCCTCGCCTGGTCTTCAGTGTTCCTCTTCGGTTCCGGATCCATTTTCCGCGTCGGTTGATTTCTCCGAAAAACATCGTTTTTCAGCAGCCGCCAAAAGAGAATGGGGTTCAAAATGATCATGAACACCATGACAGAACTCAGCATGATGTAATACACTCGACTTAACCGGTCCGGATGGAAAAAGATCCCCATCCAAATCAGCACCAGGGGCGGACCGCGGAAGAGGACAAAATGTGGCCAAGTTCAAGGTCGATGTGAGGCGATACACCCAATGAGAGAAGGGCACCTGCAGCATTTGCATCAGCTTCCGGGCGTGCAGGAAGACGGAGTTGACTTCCACAGTAAGAGCCAGCACGGAGAAAGTGATGAAGGCGTGGTTCAGCAGGTTGTACGCAAAAATGGCGATCACCTGAAAACAAACAAATGAATGCATATAATAGATAGTGAAATGA
>CM065739.1:3642012-3647012 GCA_033310375.1 Conus canariensis
TCGTGTCGTACCAATCCCTAGGGGGTTGTTACAAGATTCGTGTTCCAAACACTATGGGGTTGTTACAAGATTCTTGTACCAATCACTAGGGGGTTGTTACAAGATTCGTGTTCCAATCATTAGGGGGTTGTTACAAGATTCTTGTACCAATCACTAGGGGGTTGTTATAAAATTCGTGTTCCAAACACTAGGGGGTTGTTACAAGATTCGTGTTCCAATCACTTTGGGGTTATTACAAGATTCGTGTCGCACCAGTCACTAGGGGGTTGTTACAAGATTGTTGTACCAATCACTAGGGGGTTGTTACAAGATTCGTGTATTAATCACTAAGGGGTTGTTACAAGGTTCGTGTCGTACCAATCACTAGGGGGTTGTTACAAGATTCGTGTCGTACCAATCACTACGGGGTTGTTACAAGATTCGTGTCGTGCTAATCACTAGGGGGATGTTACATCATTCGTGTACCAATGACAATGGGGTTGTTACAAGATTCGTGTCGTACCAATCACTAGGGGGTTGTTACATGATTCGTGTACCAATCACTAGGGGATTGTTAACAAGATTCGTGTACCAATCACTAGGGGGTTGTTAACAAGATTCGTGTACCAATCACTTGGGGGTTGTTAACAAGATTCGTGTACCAATCACTATGGGGTTGTTAACAAGATTCGTGTACCAATCATTAGGGGGTTGTTACAAGATTCGTGTACCAATCATTAGGGGGTTGTTACAAGATTCGTGTCGTATCAATCACTAAGGGGTTGTTACAAGATTCGTGTCGTACCAATCACTAGGGGGTTGTTACAAGATTCGTGTACCAATCATTAGGGGGTTGTTACAAGATTCGTGTCGTACCAATCACTAGGGGGTTGTCATGTCACGTTTCAAGCGAGAGGCTACCCTTTCATGATAATCAGTTACCATTGCCACGAAGGTCTGGTCAAGTGTCCGCGGATATTGGCGTGATACCGGCCGCTAACTGTCCTACGACGCCCAATGCATACGGACTGTGGGGAACTTCATCAGATAGAAGCTTAACTCCTGTGTAAACTTGGCGGACCTTAACTCCTGTGTAAACTTGGCGGACAGCTGCTCGCGCGTTTGTCCAGTGGTCAGTCCTGGTCTGACGTGGCCTTCCCTGTTCCCAGCGTGCACTTCTTGAACTGTTCTTCTCTGTCCAGCCCTGGCCTGTCTTGTCCCATCCTGCGATTGTGCATCCTGGGTTTCCCATCCTGCGATTGTGCATCCTGGGTTGTCCCATCCTGCGATTGCGCATCCTGGGTTGTCCCATCCTGCAATTGTGCATCCTGGGTTGTCTCATCCTGCGATTGTGCATCCTGGGTTGTCCCATCCTGCAGTTGTGCATCCTGGGTTGTCTCATCCTGCAGTTGTGCATCCTGGGTTGTCTCATCCTGACATTGTGCACCCTGGGTTGTCCCATCCTGCGATTGTGTATCCTGGGTTGTCCCATCCTGCGATTGTGCATCCTGGGTTGTCTCATCCTGCGATTGTGCATCCTGGGTTGTCCCATCCTGCGATTGTGCATCCTGGGTTGTCTCATCCTGCGATTGTGCATCCTGGGTTGTCTCATCCTGCGATTGTGCATCCTGGGTTGTCTCATACGGTCCTCTCCTATCCCGTCTCACGATTACCGTCCTATCTGTGTCCTCATTCCTCCTCATATCCCGTCCTACGATTCCCTGTCCTGTCCTCTCTCATGCAATGAAGTCCTATGTACTATCCTTCAACTCCCTGTCCTGTCCTCTCTCATGCAATGAAGTCCTATGTACCATCCTTCAATTCCCTGTCCTGTCCTCTCTCATGCACTGAAGTCCTATGTACCATCCTTCAATTCCCTGTCCTGTCCTCTCTCATGCACTGAAGTCCTATGTACCATCCTTCAATTCCCTGTCCTGTCCTCTCTCATGCAATGAAGTCCTATGTACCATCCTTCAATTCCCTGTCCTGTCCTCTCTCATGCAATGAAGTCCTATGTACCATCCTTCAATTCCCTGTCCTGTCCTCTCTCATGCACTGAAGTCCTATGTACCATCCTTCAATTCCCTGTCCTGTCCTGTCTCATGCACTGAAGTCCTATGTACCATCCTTCAATTCCCTGTCCTGTCCTCTCTCATGCACTGAAGTCCTATGTACCATCCTTCAATTCCCTGTCCTGTCCTGTCTCATGCACTGAAGTCCTATGTACCATCCTTCAATTCCCTGTCCTGTCCTGTCTCATGCAATGAAGTCCTATGTACCATCCTTCAATTCCCTGTCCTGTCCTCTCTCATGCAATGGAGTCCTATGTACCATCCTTCAATTCCCTGTCCTGTCCTGTCTCATGCAATGGAGTCCTATGTACCATCCTTCAATTCCCTGGCCGGTCCTGTCTCATGCAATGAAGTCCTATGTACCATCCTTCAATTCCCTGTCCTGTCCTCTCTCATGCAATGAAGTCCTATGTACCATCCTTCAATTCCCTGTCCTATCCTCTCTCATGCAATGAAGTCCTATGTACCATCCTTCAATTCCCTGTCCTGTCCTCTCTCATGCACTGGAGTCCTATGTACCATCCTTCAATTCCCTGGCCGGTCCTCTCTCATGCACTGAAGTCCTATGTACCATCCTTCAATTCCCTGTCCTGTCCTCTCTCATGCACTGAAGTCCTATGTACCATCCTTCAATTCCCTGTCCTGTCCTCTCTCATGCAATGAAGTCCTATGTACCATCCTTCAATTCCCTGTCCTGTCCTCTCTCATGCAATGGAGTCCTATGTACCATCCTTCAATTCCCTGGCCGGTCCTCTCTCATGCACTGAAGTCCTATGTACCATCCTTCAATTCCCTGTCCTGTCCTCTCTCATGCACTGAAGTCCTATGTACCATCCTTCAATTCCCTGTCCTGTCCTCTCTCATGCAATGAAGTCCTATGTACCATCCTTCAATTCCCTGTCCTGTCCTCTCTCATGCACTGAAGTCCTATGTACCATCCTTCAATTCCCTGGCCGGTCCTGTCTCCTCCTGTTCTATCCTGTCTCATCTTCCGATTCCATGTCGTCCTGTCTCCTCCTGTTCTGTCCTGTCCTATTCTACGATTCACTGTCCTGTCCTGTCACGTCTTACGCCATCCTGATAACTCATGTCCCGTCCTGTTTTTATCACTCCCTTGCCTCTGTGTGTGTGGAGGGGATGGGGGCTGGAAGAGGGGGAGGGGGGGGGCGCATGGGGCGGGGGATTACAGGGAGAGGGGGCAATGTGCAGGGGGGGGGGGGGAGGATAGGGTAGATGGGAGGAAGAGAGAGGGCTGATAAGAATAGTGTGCAATACAAGACATATCTACACTAACTCAAAAACAACCGTCTAAGTTGTTTGAATCATTATCATTTGTTACAGACATTCTAAGAACGTAACAATATACAAAACGGGGTTGTGCTGATGTTATTTTACACCAGGTGTTACTGTTACAGACATTGTAAGAATGTAATAACGTACAAAACGGGGTTGTGCTGATGTGATGTTACACCAGGTGTTACTGTTACAGACGTTCTAAGAATGTAACAATGTACAAAACGGGGTTGTGCTGATGTGATTTTACACCAGACGTTACTGTCCCATGCTTGGATTGCCTCGGAAAGCCTCAGCCCTTCGAACGTCTCTGTTGGTCAACCGCTGGGATCTCTGGGATTTCTCTCCTGTTGACTGGTCTTCAGCATGGAAAAATGGAGAATGTCGCCACTGACCAACACTTTGTCCTTGCTCTTGCTTTACCATAGGAGCCCTTCTGCTGCTTCTGCAAGTCCCTCTGTGATGTGGTCAGTCACACTGTCAATAGGTCTCCTCTGCTAAGTTCAGGGCAGGAATCTCGCCACCTGTGTTGTTTCAAAAACGGCTGCAGCCGTCTGCATATTGAATCTTGTAAGTGGGCCTTTGTTAACAGTTCTTCTTAATTAAGGTTGAGCCCTGTTGGGACTAATACGGTTTGAAGATCGCTACTGATATTAACAGCAGGGGTTTAGCGTCTGGTTCTGGTGTATGAACTCAATGGCTAGTGGAGCTTGAGGTCCAGGGAGCGGCGATCTAACTGATTTGGTAGTGAACCCAGCCAGTGGGTGATGGCCAAGTCTTTCTTTGGGACATGGTGTGCAGAAAGAGTACGTGAGCCAGGGTGGGAGGAGGGCTGATGTCACACTGCAACAGCCACATTCTTCTTTCGTTACTCTCTTCTCCAATAGCGTCTCACGCCCTGGCCACTGACTATGTCAGTCCTAAGACTGTTTTCGCTTTCCTGTCTCCGAAGACGACAAGACTGGCCCCTTCAGAAAATTCTACGGATATATTCTTCCAAATCCAAGTAGAGATTCTTCAACTTTATCATCGTCTTGCCTTGAGACACACTCTTGGAGGAGAGCTGCACTTCCGCCTGTGTGTGTGCAGAGGTCCATGTGGCAATGATGCTACCGCACATCAGCATGCAACCAATGACAGAGCTCATTACTTGATACACATCATGCAACCAATGACAGAGCTCATTACTTGATACACATCATGCAACCAGTGACAGAGCTCATTCCTTGATACACATCATGAACCAATGACAAAGCTCATTCCTGGATACACATCAGCCTGCAACCAATGACAGAGCTCATTCCTGGATACATATCAGCCTGCAACCAATGACAGAGCTCATTCCTGGATACATATCAGCCTGCAACCAATGACAAAGCTCATTCCTTGATACATATCAGCCAGTTTCTTGCTTGTGCTGGAAGAATCTCAACAACGTCAGATTGTGTGACCTTGAGGTACTTTCCCCAGATTCTTTTCATCTCATTCAGCTGGCTCTGGAATGTCTCACTGTGTGCTAGGTGAACGTGTGGCTCTGCCCCTTCCCTTCCCTGCAACTGTAAGGTGTGCGGACCTTCCATGTTCCAGTGAGTGTGTTCTCCGTGGGACACCTAATGGCTGACTCCCCCGTACCGTAATTTTCACTTCTAGTTCTAC
>CM065739.1:3652012-3654512 GCA_033310375.1 Conus canariensis
CCTGTCCATGTTCACATCTACCAATTTACTGTACATATGTTTGCACATCTTTAGGCTGTCTCACCGCCGCTTCCACCCCCCCCCCTCCCTCTCCCCTTCATATCCCCTCATTTTGCCACAGGCAAGTATAGTGATTCATCCACCCACCCACCCACTACACACGAGCACATACCACACATGCCCACGCAGTCCCGCTTGATTATCTCAGTACGTCTATCTTTTTTCACCTTTCTAATCATTCAAGGGCACTTCTATAGCACATATACAGCAACACCTTGCATCAAGGGCATTCAGCATAAGAGCGCTTGTCTGAAACAATACATGAATGAAATGTGTCATTAAATTGAGCTTATTTGCACATCTCGAAAACAGCGCGCGCACACACACACACACACACACACACACACACACACACACACACAACGCACACACACACACGCACACACACACACACACACACACACACACACACACACAACACACACACACACACACACACCTTATAGCACCACAAGTGTGTGAACAGATCTTTAAACTGACCAACGAACGGGCAGCACCAACGCGCGGTAATTTCAACAACCAAACAAACAAACAAAAAAAGAATACATGTAATGACACTCACTGATACAAACAACCAATGGCGCAAAAATCCGCGTGGACCCACGACACCGCCAGATTACGCCAGCGCCACTGTGACGTCATTTTCAAAACGACGTAGTGTCGGGACGCCCACTTCAAAGCCTCGCTGACCAGGGCGAAGAACAAGATGGACAGAAGCAAGAAGACGGCCAGCACCCCATCATCCACGTGCTGCTGACCCTGGTCGGCTGGAACTCAGGCCGCGGCGTTCCATGGTGGGTAGTTGCAGAGGAAAGCATAGACCGCTGGGCCACCCGCTCTCCCCCTCTCCTCATGCACACACACACCACACACACACACACACACACACACACACACACACACACACACCACAACACACACACACACACACACACACACACACACACACACACACACCACAACACACACACACACACACACACACACACACACACACACACACACACACACACACCACACCACAACACACTCACACACACAGGGGTGGCGGCGTGGACCTCAGTGACGAAGAGTGCAGGCTTTATCTCTGAAACGGAGGGCAGATAACAGTGTGATTTTTGACGGTGGTGTTATTTCTGTCTGTCTGTCTGTCTGTCTGTCTGTCTCTGCGTGTGAGCGCGCGCGCGCGCGCGCGCGCGCGTGTGTGTGTGTGTGTGCGTGTGTGTGTGTTTGTGTGTGTGTGTGTGTGTGTGTGTGTGTGTGTGTGTGTGTGTGTGTTCATTCGTTCTTAAGTTTAACGTCTTTCCACTTCAAAGTGGTATTGGACAGGTGCGGGTGGGTGCATGTGTGTATGTGTATGAGAGAGACAGAGACAGACAGACAGAGAGAGTTGTTGATGGTGGTGGTAGTAGCACTGGTGGTGTTGGCATTGATGCCAGCGAAGGAAGAAAGGGTGAGCACGGCTTCGGCAGGACGGGAGGACAAAAATCATGAGCTCTGCGTCAACAGTTGGCCTACCAGCCGAACGTCAAGCAGACAACCCCACAACAAACAATGAAGGCGGGGTCATACAAGACGATGTCAGAGTACCATCGTGTTAAAGGAATGTCCTGTGATACTATACATCAGCGTTTCAGCGATTTCCCATAAAAGAATAGAAATACACAGCATATATATTTCACACAGGGCGGTTTACCTTAACAACATCCCACCACTCTGTCACACCTGGCTACATTCACCCCATGGGCAGATCCACCTGACTACATTCACCCCATGGGCAGTTCCACCTGAGTACATTCACCCCATGGGCAGTTCCACCCGGCTACATTCACCCCATGGGCAGTTCCACCTGGCTGCATTCATCCCATGGGCAGTTCCACCTGGCTACATTCACCCAATGGGCAGTTCCACCTGGCTGCATTCACCCCATGGGCAGTTCCACCTGACTACATTCACCCCATGGGCAGTTCCACCCGGCTACATTCACCCCATGGGCAGTTCCACCTGGCTGCATTCATCCCATGGGCAGTTCCACCTGGCTACATTCACCCAATGGGCAGTTCCACCTGGCTGCATTCACCCCATGGGCAGTTCCACCTGGCTACATTCACCCCATGGGCAGTTCCACCTGGCTACATTCACCCAATGGGCAGTTCCACCTGGCTGCATTCACCCCATGGGCAGTTCCACCTGGCTACATTCACCCCATGGGCAGTTCCTGTGCCATGTCTCCCCCCCCCCCCCTCTCAGGGTACAGTGGTTTGGGAAAGGGCGAGGGGTAGTTCTGATTCGGGGCCTGAACCATCCCCCTCCATCGCCCACATTCAGCTACAGAGTACCTTGGTTGATATCGTTTGTCTTTTGAGGCGTTAGAGAATTCTGAAGGTGGGGGTGGGGAAGGGGAGTGGTGGGGGGAACAAATGGGGAAGTAAGTTCTGGT
>CM065739.1:3667012-3672012 GCA_033310375.1 Conus canariensis
GGAGGAATGTGTCGTGGAGAAATCACTGTGTGTCGATGATTTTGATTTATTATTATGTGGTGATCTAAATGCAAGGATTTTCGATATTTTCCCTGATATTCTACATGATGGTGAACTCCACATTAACCATATAAAGGATGTGGACAACAAAATACAGAGGTGGTCTGAGGATACTGTATTGAATTCATATGGGAAACTACTTAACATGTGTACTGTATTTGGTTTATATATTTGCAATGGTGTATGTATTGGTGACCTTGAAGGTCGTTACACGTTTATTCGGACTCGGGAAGTAGTGTCAATGACTACTTTCTATCATCTGGGAACTTGTTCAATTTCTTGAATGACCGTTTAACATTAAGAGTTCTTGAAAGAATCGAATCCGATCACTTATCCCTTTTATTATCCATTCAAAGGCAAACAGAAAAAGAATGTATTAACAGAAAACCAAGCGTAGAAAGAGCTCAATTTATGACAAAATATTGTTGGAAAGAAATGTATGCGGAACGATTTACTATGTCTATGAGCTCATATCGTGTACAGCAGAAACTAGATATGGCAGAAGCTTTTATATATAGCGATGTGAATAAATCCCTTGACATGTTCAATCAGATTGTTAAAGAACAAGCTGTTCATATGAAGAGAAAAATCTTGGTAGGTAAAAAAGTCAAAGAGAAGGAATGGTTCGACCAAGAATGTATACGGGCAAGACATGGAGTACGAAGACTGCTGAGAAGGTTTACAACAACATTGGATATTAATATTAGAAGCCAGTTTTGCATTGCAAGACGTGAGTATAAGAACCTAAATATAAGAAAACAGAAAGATCATAACGAATCGTTAGTAAATGAATTGGCAAACTCTGTAAAAAGTCAAAAGAACTTCTGGGACACAATGCACAAGATCTCGAAAAAAAACATCCCAGCCTTTAAATGATATATGTATGAATGAATGGTTTGATCATTTCAAAAGTGTTTTGGAAAAAGACGAAGAAGAGATAATTGATATCAACTACGTTGAAGACAATGAAGACAATGTACCGGACAGGCCAATTTCGAGAGTAGAAGTGTTACTTGCCATTAGAAAGCTAAAGAATGGTAAGTCAGCTGGTCCAGATGGACTTATAAGTGAGTTCTTCAAAAATTCCGGTGAATCAGTTGTTAATTTCCTAGTCTCACTATTTAACTATTTATTTGAGAAAGGAATTTTTCCGAAAAATTGGACAGAATCCGTAATCATTCCTTTATATAAGAAAGGTCATGTCAATGACGTTAACAATTATCGTGGTATTTCCTTATGTGACATTAGTAGCAAATTATACAGTTCAATTGTTAATAGCAGATTACAAGAATGGATTACCCAGAATGATATTACAGGCGAGTACCAAGCCGGATTTAAAAAGGGATATTCGACAATCGATCATATTTTTACTTTGCTTGCTGCTATCTAAAAACAATTCGCCTATAATAGGAAGTTATATGTTGCTTTTGTGGATTTTGAAAAGGCATTCGATTCTATATCTAGAAGGTTACTGTGGCCAGTTCTGATCAAAAACGGAATTAAGGGTAAGTTGTATCGTTGTGTTAATAGCATGTATAACGAAGTAAAGGCGAGAGTAAGGTCTAGGGCAACACTGTCTGATGCGTTGAACTGTACACGAGGGGTCAAGCAGGGTGATGTTTGTAGTCCTGTTTTGTTTTCACTTTTTATAAATGAACTGGCTTTGGAAATAATTGAAAATGGTCTTCATGGAGTTACGTTTGATCTCATAGAATTATTTATCCTACTTTTCGCGATGACATTATTCTATTGTCTATAACAGTAGTGGGTTTACAGAGACAGTTAAATAATTTATATAATGCTGCAAGTAAATTAGAACTGAAAGTAAATATGAAGAAAACTAATATCATTTTTCGTAAGGGTGGGTATTTGTCGGCAAATGAGAAATGGACGTATGGAAATGAGAGAGTACAAGTAGTAAATGCCTGTCACGGTCGCTAAGCCGGACGGCCCTACCACCCTTACCCACGCCTATCACACACTAGGTCAGACAACACAGCACACAGTTTTACAATCACGCCCGCTTCTTTATTTCACACACACTCCATGGCGCCACCACTCACGCACATCCACAACTGCACACAAGTATCTTAATTCCCGCTGACTTACCCTACTCTACTATAATGACTTAGAAAACCCTAACCTAACCTAACACACCAGTTGCGGTATATCACTGTAACCTGGGACACAGTGATAGCCCGCACACGTGGTGACTAACTACTAGGGACGAGGATTTACCCAAGGGACTCTAAATTCTTAACTACTGCTACCACCCACACCTCTCCCCAGGACTCACCCTTCTCTTTTCACCCGGGACCACTACTGCACTGATCGCTGCGTCCCTAAGGGAGGCATCGACCAGTACCCTACACTGTGCTGGCCACTACGTCCTGACAGGAGGCAGTAGCTAACACCCCTAACCCTACTGCCTAACGCTACACCCCTTCTACCACAAACATGGGACCACCCATCCCGGCCCAGAAAGCTCCAGTCCTCGGCGCTGTACGTGGCCCCTCACAGGCTGACACCTCCCCGGAAGACTCTGCACCCCGGCGCTGACCGTGGCTTCCCGCAGTCTGACTCCTCCCTGCGATGGGCACGACACCCAACGTACACACACCAGACGCCCTCTCGACGGGTCCGGGGCTCGTAGGACGCCTCCTCCTCTGAAGGCCCCGCCGGACACCAAGGGTGAAAAAAGGCCTGGTGCAGCGCCCTCTCACAGGACGCCTGAACAGGGACGAGGAACCAGTGCCGGAGAACTCCCGGAAGAGCACCGGTAGCTGGAGGAGAGCTGCCCCACAGAAGGCAGACGGCCTGGGTGGTCTCCCTCTCCCGGGAAAACAACAGGCACTGGAAAGCGCCGCTCAACTGCCGGCACGCGGCAGTAGACTGCGGTGGTCTGGCCCCAGCCTCAGGACGGAACAGGATACCTGCTGACACAACTGTAGGCCCCTACTGTAATGTTGCTACTACCCGAGTCATCAAGGCACATAGGCTACTTGGTAAAGCTTTAACTCTCCATCTCCCTTGCCTACTTCCCACTCGGGCATGAGAGTGACCCCTTGAATTTCGAACACATCCCCCAACCCATTACTCACTTTGGGGTTATCAGACCCATTTCCTGCCAACCCTTACAACAGCAGTAAAACAATATTCTCTCTGAGCCAATCCACGCTATTACATATGAAATTATGAATCACACCCAAATCTCGGAAAAGAAAAGAAAACTAAGCGATCCCAATGCGGACTTCACAGGTCCCCTTAGGACATACTAAATAATCTAGGAAATGGGCAATTTCACAAGGAAATGTCTCCACACAATAACCAGTAGTAATACACATCTCTCAGAGAAAAAACTTATCAATTCCATCGGTTTACAGTTCCAGCATGTTCACACAAGAGAATCGGCTCGCAGCCACAATCCTTCACATTCTTACCCCTCTTTGCACTGTCAATTATAATCATATATCCAAAACATGATTTGTTTGCCACAATTTCCATCCAGCACCTCACTCTGATGTCATCTCTTGTCAGATAACCCAGTGGTTAACCCTTGTTATGCCAACACAACCACACTTCATACAATATTACCTGCTGCACATCATCCGTTTTTATCCTATCGACTGCTAAGCTACCCGTCTTAAACTTTACCTTTCCCTTCTTTCCGACTACTAAAATTAATAATGGGACTGTCTCCCCACCACCTTTCTCCAACCCCGTTCCGTCACAAACACATACACCCCCGCATGTGTGACGACTGTCACTTGTATTACAAAAACTTCTACCCTATGGACTCACTGTACTGTACCAAATGCGTACGTCACAGATACAGTCCGCACGCGCACGACACCCGCGTCGAGAACCCTGACTCGTAACGAAAGTGAAAAGACACCAATATAAGTCGAATAGTCACGACCGTACTCCAGTATAAACCACTCGACCACAAATTGGCCTTAGCCCTACTGCACAGTTAACCGATTCCAATGCTGTGCAGGTCAACTCCGAAATCGTAAATCAATTTCAACGAACTATTACTATTTACGACTGAAATTGAGCACAATCCCTTTATGTTTCACGCAGACACATCCGCACCTGACTCATATTATGACCCTCACCAAATGCAACCTCGTATTACCTTCTCATTGAACCCACGGCAATTAACATAGACTAACCACAAACAACATCTACATCACCGTCCATCAACGGTCATTATATTGAACCCACATTGTCTAGCCAAACTGTCCTGAGAAAATCGAACCCAGGAACCACTATGTACATTACTTACAAAAATATACAGGAAAAAGGTGACAACTCAAACCGGCTGACAACAAATTTCAATCACGGAACCAAGACGACATCATACCAGACAACCAGCATACACAACGAACACAATACAACTAATCGCAACAGGAGACAACTACAGTTCAACTCGCCACAATACAAGACAACACGACGAACCAAAACACCACGAACCTAACAAATCACCAACCTGGACAGACAGACGTTCAACCACACCAGTTCTGCAACTGGCTGAAGTAGCTGCCAACAAGGATGACACCGACTCAGCACAGGCCAAGGGCACCCAAACCCGACGAGGACCTGGCCCTAACTATGACTTGAAGTCACTCTTCAAAACTAACGGCGCTGCCGCCGCACCTACAAGGCGTACGTCCACTCCGACGAACACCAGGGACCGAAGTGAAGCTACCCCAACGCATTCCGCCCTGGTCGGAATCAAGCGAACTCTACTCACCACACAAAACAACGATTGGTCAGAGCAGTGTATCCCTCCGCAGAGCTGACACGCCTGACCAACGGACTAGTTATTGCTCGTGCAACAACACGACAATTTACCACAACAACTCACAGACTTGACAACACAACAACAACCGATATCCTGCCCCGCCTTCTCTGGTATAGAACCAAAGTAATAAAAG
>CM065739.1:3679512-3719512 GCA_033310375.1 Conus canariensis
GAAGCATTTTGTGTGGTTTTCAAGAATTACTTGTTATTGTTGATATGCGTGGGATCTATATCCAAAAGAAGATGTTTTCAGCTGCGTCTGTTTGTTTGTCTCTGTGTCAGTCAGCATGATTACGTGCAAACTACTGAGTCGATTTTTCACGAAACTTGCTGGAAAGTTAGAATGTGTCCCCCAAAGCAGAGCCATACAATTCTGGTCTGGATCTTTGGTGCGGATCCTGATCAAAGGACGGATCCGTGATCCGTTCGGTTAGGGTGGAGGTCTGCGCTCTCCCACGTGATTGTTACTGAGTGGACCCTTTGTTGGCTTTGGCTCTTGCTGCTAGGTCTGCGCTCTCCCACGTGATTGTTACTGAGTGGACCCTTTGTTGGCTTTGGCTCTTGCTGCTAGGTCTGTGCTCTCCCACGTGATTGTTACTGAGTGGACCCTTTGTTGGCTTTGGCTCTTGCTGCTAGGTCTGTGCTCTCCCATGTGATTGTTACTGAGTGGACCCTTTGTTGGCTTTGGCTCTTGCTGCTAGGTCTGTGCTCTCCCATGTGATTGTTACTGAGTGGACCCTTTGTTGGCTTTGGCTCTTGCTGCTAGGTCTGTGCTTTCCCATGTGATTGTTACTGAGTGGACCCTTTGTTGGCTTTGGCTCTTGCTGCTAGGTCTGCGCTCTCCCACGTGATTGTTACATACCTGAGGTGGTCACGCCTTTGTTGTCGATGGCCTTTTTGGCTGCTTGCTGCTAGGTCTGCGCTCTCCCACGTGATTGTTACTGAGTGGACCCTTTGTTGGCTTTGGCTCTTGCTGCTAGGTCTGCGCTCTCCCACGTGATTGTTACTGAGTGGACCCTTTGTTGGCTTTGGCTCTTGCTGCTAGGTCTGCGCTCTCCCACGTGATTGTTACTGAGTGTGGACCCTTTGTTGGCTTTGGCTCTTGCTGCTAGGTCTGCGCTCTCCCACGTGATTGTTACTGAGTGGACCCTTTGTTGGCTTTGGCTCTTGCTGCTAGGTCTGTGCTCTCCCATGTGATTGTTACTGAGTGGACCCTTTGTTGGCTTTGGCTCTTGCTGCTAGGTCTGTGCTTTCCCATGTGATTGTTACTGAGTGGACCCTTTGTTGGCTTTGGCTCTTGCTGCTAGGTCTGCGCTCTCCCACGTGATTGTTACTGAGTGGACCCTTTGTTGGCTTTGGCTCTTGCTGCTAGGTCTGCGCTCTCCCACGTGATTGTTACTGAGTGGACCCTTTGTTGGCTTTGGCTCTTGCTGCTAGGTCTGCGCTCTCCCACGTGATTGTTACTGAGTGGACCCTTTGTTGGCTTTGGCTCTTGCTGCTAGGTCTGCGCTCTCCCACGTGATTGTTACTGAGTGGACCCTTTGTTGGCTTTGGCTCTTGCTGCTAGGTCTGCGCTCTCCCACGTGATTGTTACTGAGTGGACCCTTTGTTGGCTTTGGCTCTTGCTGCTAGGTCTGTGCTCTCCCATGTGATTGTTACTGAGTGGACCCGTGTTGGCTTTGGCTCTTGCTGCTAGTTCTGCGCTCTCCCATGTGATTGTTACTGAGTGGACCCTGTGTTGGCTTTGGCTCTTGCTGCTAGGTCTGCGCTCTCCCACGTGATTGTTACTGAGTGGACCCTGTGTTGGCTTTGGCTCTTGCTGCTAGGTCTGGTGCGGCTGGCGAAGAGGAGACAGTGACAGAAAGGGGATTGGAAAGACGGATTATATATATGCCTGCAAGCACAGCCGCAATGTAGCCTCCCCTGCACCGCCCCCCCCCCCCCCCCGCATTCATATTCACTCCAGCTTCCTTCTCCCCCCCCCCCTCATCCCCCCCCCTCCACACACACACACATCTCCCTTTCGTGCTCATTTTACACCGCCATCACTCCCCCCATTCACTCCAGCCCCGTTACATTGCTGGTAGTTTCTTCTTCTTCTTCTTCTTCTTCTTCTTCTTCTTCTTCTTCTCTTCTTCTCTTCTCTCTCTCTCTCTCTCTCTCTCTCTCCTCTCTCTCTCTCTCTCTCTCTCTCTCCCCCCCCCCTCCTCCTTCTTCTACTTTATTTTGTTATTTTTCAATGTCATTTTTTTCAAATAATGATTTAAAAAAAAATGAAAACATCAACTGTATAAAATGGGAAACATTGGAAGTCCATGTTGCTGCCATGGATTAACCGTAACATTCACATAGCACAACACCAGTGCTACTTGCCAGAGACCTACCTTTTTACCTAACCCTTATACAGACGACAGAAACGTGGAACAGACACGTAGAGTTCTCTAAACAAAAACAAAGAAGCAAACAAACAAACACAAGGAAATCCATTCCAGGATTTCACAGCAGACAGAGCCGTCAGAACAGTCCAAGTGATTTCAGCTCAGAAGCATTTACACCAGACTTGCATGACGTTTGGGTCTGTAACTTTTACATGCTGAACATTTCAAATCAGTTCATACTGATTACAGCCTAGCTCGTTCCATGAATGTTTGTTTGAAAACACACACACACACACACACACACACACACACAACCACACACACACACACACACACACACACACACACAACACACACATTGTTGGAGCATCCATGAACAATGTCTTCTCGGAATCTTTTGTACAGTCTTCATGTGCAATGTCCTGTGTCTGTTGTCTTCACGTGCAATGTCATGTGTCTGTTGTCTTCATGTGCAATGTCCTGTGTCTATTGTCTTCATGTGCAATGTCCTGTGTCTGTTGAACAGTCTTCATGTGCAATGTCCTGTGTCTGTTGTCTTCATGTACAATGTCCTGTGCCTGTTGAACAGTCTTCATGTGCAATGTCCTATGTCTGTTGAACGGTCTTCATGTGCAATGTCCTGAGTCTGTTGTCTTCATGAGCAATGCCCTGTTTCTGTTGAACAGTCTTCATGTACAATGTCCCCCTGTCTGTTGCCTTCATGTGCAATGTCCTGTGTCTGTTGTCTTCATGTGCAATGTCCTGTGTCTGTTGTACAGTCTTCATGTGCAATGTCCTTTGTCTGTTGAACAGTCTTCATGTGCAATGTCCTGTGTCTGTTGTCTTCATGTGCAATGTCCTGTGTCTGTTGTACAGTCTTCATGTGCAATGTCCTGTGTCTGTTGAACAGTCTTCATGTGCAATGTCCTGTGCCTGTTGTCTTCATGTGCAATGTCCTGTGTCTGTTGTCTTCATGTACAATGTCCTGTGTCTGTTGTCTTCATGTGCAATGTCCTGTGTCTGTTGTACAGTCTTCATGTGCAATGTCCTTTGTCTGTTGAACAGTCTTCATGTGCAATGTCCTGTGTCTGTTGTCTTCATGTGCAATGCCCTGTTTCTGTTGAACAGTCTTCATGTGCAATGTCCTGTTCTGTTGTACAGTCTTCATGTGCAATGTCCTGTGTCTGTTGTACAGTCTTCATGTGCAATGTCCTGTGTCTGTTGAACAGTCTTCATGTGCAATGTCCTTTGTCTGTTGTACAGTCTTCATGTGCAATGTCCTGTGTCTGTTGTACAGTCTTCATGTGCAATGTCCTTTGTCTGTTGAACAGTCTTCATGTGCAATGTCCTGTGTCTGTTGTCTTCATGTGCAATGCCCTGTTTCTGTTGAACAGTCTTCATGTGCAATGTCCTGTTCTGTTGTCTTCATGTGCAATGTCCTGTTCTGTTGAACAGTCTTCATGTGCAATGTCCTGTTCTGTTGTCTTCATGTGCAATGCCCTGTTTCTGTTGAACAGTCTTCATGTGCAATGTCCTGTTCTGTTGTCTTCATGTGCAATGTCCTGTTCTGTTGAACAGTCTTCATGTGCAATGTCCTGTTCTGTTGTCTTCATGTGCAATGCCCTGTTTCTGTTGAACAGTCTTCATGTGCAATGTCCTGTGTCTGTTGTCTTCATGTGCAATGTCCTATGTCTGTTGAACAGTCTTCATGTGCAATGTCGTGTGTCTGTTGTCTTCATGTGCAATGCCCTGTTTCTGTTGAACTGTCTTCATGTGCAATGTCCTGTGTCTGTTGTCTTCATGTGCAATGTCCTGTGTCTGTTGTCTTCATGTGCAATGTCCTGTGTCTGTTGTCTTCATGTGCAATGTCCTGTGTCTGTTGTACAGTCTTCATGTACAATGTCCTGTGTCTGTTGTCTTCATGTGCAATGTCCTGTGTCTGTTGAACAGTCTTCATGTGCAATGTCCTGTGTCTGTGAACAGTCTTTATGTGCAATGTCCTGTGTCTGTTGTCTTTATGTGCAATGTCCTGTGTCTGTTGTCTTCATGTGCAATGTCCTGTGTCTGTTGAACAGTCTTCAAGTGAAATGTCCAATGCCTGTTGTCTTCATGTGCAATGTCCTGTGTCTGTTGAACAGTCTTCATGTGCAATGTCCTGTGTCTGTTGAACAGTCTTCAAGTGCAATGTCTGTTGTCTTCATGTGCAATATCCTGTGTCTGTTGAACAGTTGTTAAGTGCAATGTTCTGTGTCTGTTGAACGGTCTTCATATGCAATGTCCTGTGTCTGTTGACTTTATGTGCAATGTCCTGTGTCTGTTGTACAGTCTTCATGTGCAATGTCCTGTACCTGTTGTACAGTCTTCATGTGCAATGTCCTGTGCCTGTTGTACAGTCTTCATGTGCAATGTCCTGTGTCTGTTGTACAGTCTTCATGTGCAATGTCCTGTGCCTGTTGTACAGTCTTCATGTGCAATGTCCTGTGTCTGTTGAACAGTCTTCATGAGCAATGTCCATTGTCTGTTGAACAGTCTTCACGTGCAATGTCTGTTGTCTTCATGTGCAATGTCCTGTGTCTGTTGTACAGTCGTTAAGTGCAATGTTCTGTGTCTGTTGAACGGTCTTCATGTGCAATGTCCTGTGTCTGTTGTCTTCATGTGCAATGTCCTGTGTCTGTTGTACAGTCTTCGTGTGCAATGTCCTGTGCCTGTTGTATAGTCTTCATGTGCAATGTCCTGTGCCTGTTGTACAGTCTTCATGTGCAATGTCCTGTGCCTGTTGTACAGTCTTCATGTGCAATGTCCTGTGCCTGTTGTACAGTCTTCATGTGCAATGTCCTGTGCCTGTTATACAGTCTTCATGTGCAATGTCCTGTGCCTGTTGTACAGTCTTCATGTGCAATGTCCTGTGCCTGTTGTACAGTCTTCATGTGCAATGTCCCGTGCTTGTTGTACAGTCTTCATGTGCAATGTCCTGTGCCTGTTGTACAGTCTTCATGTGCAATGTCCTGTACCTGTTGTACAGTCTTCATGTGCAATATCCTGTGTCTGTTGTACAGTCTTCATGTGCAATGTCCTTTGCCTGTTGTACAGTCTTCATGTGCAATGTCCTATACCTGTTGTACAGTCTTCATGTGCAATGTCCTGTGTCTGTTGAACAGTCTTCATGTCCAATGTCCTGTGACTCCCTTCACTCTGTGACTAAGAGCATGTTTCATGCTACGCTCCATACAGCCTCAGGTGTCAGTGGAAAAGAGTGGCCTGTGTGCCATTAACCCCATACAGCCTCATGTGTCAGTGGAAAAGAGTGGCCTGTGTACCATTAACCCCATACAGCCTCATGTGTCAGTGGAAAAGGAGTGGCCTGTGTGTCATTAACCCCATACAGCCTGATGTGTCAGTGGAAAAAGAGTGGCCTGTGTGCCATTAACCCCATACAGCCTGATGTGTCGGTAGAAAGAGTGGCCTGTGTGCCATTAACACCATACAGCCTGATGTGTCGGTGGAAAAAGAGTGGCCTGTGTGCCATTAACACCACACCGTTTGTTCTTTGCCGCCACCAGTGGAAGATGGTCAGAATTCTTTTAGGTTTGGATGGATCTGGAAAATAAAACGTTTATAACCCGTTTGCGTTTCCCAAGCAAGCCTCTTGCCAGAAAAAAAAAATGAAAGAAAAAAAATTCCGCCGATCGAAAGAAACAAATAAATGACAAGACAAACACGACGCCTTTCGACCTGTTTGGTCTTCTTCAGGCAAGACAAACAGCATTCAAAATAATGGACACGAAGAACGAACAATCACTTATCTCCTTAAATTGAATACCAAATGCATGTGGAATCTTTTCAGAAGTTTTTGACGTACATATGACTTTGGGGTTCAGATCTGTGTGGTGGGGTAGATGATCTGGTGATTGAAAAATAAAAAAATATATTGTGGCCCTTCTTGGCCACACAGACGAAGACAAACAAATGCAGGTAACCCCGGTGTTATGTGCAGTAACCACTCCACTCCCAAAGTCCATCTCAGGCGGATGAAAAAAAAAGAAAAAAGGTACGTGCCCAAATTCACCCCACTGGGAGAAAATGCAGATCAGCACCACTCCCGAAGCCCCCAACTCTCCTTCTTCCCCCTTTTCTTTTGTTTTAAAATCACCCCCTTCCTCCCCATTTCTTTTGTTTTAAAATCACCCCCCTTCTTCCCCATTCCTTTTGTTTTAAAATCACCCCCCTTCCTCCCCATTTCTTTTGTTTTAAAATCACCCCCCTTCCTCCCCATTTCTTTTGTTTTAAAATCACCCCCTCCTCCCCATTTCTTTTGTTTTAAAATCACCCCTCCTCCCCATTCCTTTTGTTTTAAAATCACCCCCCTTCCTCCCCATTTCTTTTGTTTTAAAATCACCCCCCTTCCTCCCCATTTCTTTTGTTTTAAAATCACCCCCCTTCCTCCACATTTCTTTTGTTTTAAAATCACCCCCCTTCCTCCCTATTTCTTTTGTTTTAAAATCACCCCCCTCCTCCCCATTTCTTTTGTTTTAAAATCACCCCCTTCTTCCCTATTTCTTTTGTTTTAAAATCACCCCCCCCCTTCCTCCCTATTTCTTTTGTTTTAAAATCACCCCCTTCCTCCCCATTTCTTTTGTTTTAAAATCACCCCCTTCCTCCCCATATCTTTTGTTTTAAAATCACCCCCTTCCTCCCCATTCCTTTTGTTTTAAAATCACCCCCTTCCTCCCCATTTCTTTTGTTTTAAAATCACCCCCTTCCTCCCTATTTCTTTTGTTTTAAAATCACCCCCTTCCTCCCCATTTCTTTTGTTTTAAAATCACCCCCTTCCTCCCCATTTCTTTTGTTTTAAAATCACCCCCTTCCTCCCTATTTCTTTTGTTTTAAAATCACCCCCTTCTTCCCCATTTCTTTTGTTTTAAAATCACCCCCTTCTTCCCCATTTCTTTTGTTTTAAAATCACCCCCTTCTTCCCCATTTCTTTTGTTTTAAAATCACCCCCTTCTTCCCCATTTCTTTTGTTTTAAAATCACCCCCTCCTCCCCATTTCTTTGTTTTAAAATCACCCCCTCCTCCCCATATCTTTTGTTTTAAAATCACCCCCTTCCTCCCCATTTCTTTTGTTTTAAAATCACCCCCCCCTTCCTCCCCATTCCTTTTGTTTTAAAATCACCCCCTTCCTCCCCATTTCTTTTGTTTTAAAATCACCCCCTTCTTCCCCATTTCTTTTGTTTTAAAATCACCCCCCTTCCTCCCCATTCCTTTTGTTTTAAAATCACCCCCTTCCTCCCCATTTCTTTTGTTTTAAAATCACCCCTCCTCCCCATTTCTTTTGTTTTAAAATCACCCCCTCCTCCCCATTCCTTTTGTTTTAAAATCACCCCCTTGCTCCCCATTTCTTTTGTTTTAAAATCACCCCCTTCTTCCCCATTCCTTTTGTTTTAAAATCACCCCCTCCTCCCCATTCCTTTTGTTTTAAAATCACCCCCTTCCTCCCCATTCCTTTTGTTTTAAAATCACCCCCTTCTTCCCCATTTCTTTTGTTTTAAAATCACCCCCTTCTTCCCCATTTCTTTTGTTTTAAAATCACCCCCTCTTCCCCATTCCTTTTGTTTTAAAATCACCCCCCTTCTTCCCCATTTCTTTTGTTTTAAAATCACCCCCTTCCTCCCCATTTCTTTTGTTTTAAAATCACCCCCTCCTCCCCATTCCTTTTGTTTTAAAATCACCCCCTTCCTCCCCATTTCTTTTGTTTTAAAATCACCCCCTTCTTCCCCATTTCTTTTGTTTTAAAATCACCCCCTTCTTCCCCATTTCTTTTGTTTTAAAATCACCCCCTCTTCCCCATTTCTTTTGTTTTAAAATCACCCCCTTCTTCGCCATTTCTTTTGTTTTAAAATCACCCCCTTCTTCCCCATTTCTTTTGTTTTAAAATCACCCCCCTTCCTCCCCATTTCTTTTGTTTTAAAATCACCCCCTTCTTCCCCATTTCTTTTGTTTTAAAATCACCCCCTTCTTCCCCATTTCTTTTGTTTTAAAATCACCCCCTTCCTCCCCATTTCTTTTGTTTTAAAATCACCCCCTTCTTCCCCATTTCTTTTGTTTTAAAATCACCCCCTTCCTCCCCATTTCTCTTCTTTTAAAATCACCCCCTTCTTCGCCATTTCTTTTGTTTTAAAATCACCCCCTTCTTCCCCATTTCTTTTGTTTTAAAATCACCCCTTCCTCCCCATTTCTTTTGTTTTAAAATCACCCCCTTCTTCCCCATTTCTTTTGTTTTAAAATCACCCCCTCCTCCCCATTTCTTTTGATTTTAAAATCACCCCCTTCCTCCCCATTTCTTTTGTTTTAAAATCACCCCCTTCCTCCCCATTTCTTTTGTTTTAAAATCACCCCCTTCCTCCCCATTTCTTTTGTTTTAAAATCACCCCCTTCCTCCCACTTTTTTTTGTTTTAAAATCACCCCCTTCTTCCCCATTTCTTTTGTTTTAAAATCATCCCCTCCTCCCTATTTCTTTTGATTTAAAATTATCCCCCCTCCTCCCCCATTTCTTTGTTTTAAAATCACCCCCTTCCTCCCCATTTCTTTTGTTTTAAAATCACCCCTTCTCCCCATTTCTTTTGTTTTAAAATCACCCCCCTCCTCCCATTTCTTTTGTTTTAAAAATCACCCCCCTTCCTCCCTATTTCTTTTGATTTAAAATCACCCCCTTCCTCCCCATTTCTTTTGTTTTAAAATCACCCCCTTCCTCCCCATTTCTTTTGTTTTAAAATCACCCCCCCTTCCTCCCCATTTCTTTTGTTTTAAAATCACCCCCTTTCCTCACATTTCTTTTGTTTTAAAATCACCCCCTTCCTCCCCATTTCTTTTGTTTTAAAATCACCCCCTTCCTCCACATTTCTTTTGTTTTAAAATCACCCCCTTCCTCCCCATTTCTTTTGTTTTAAAATCACCCCCTTCCTCCCATTTCTTTTGATTTAAAATCACCCCCTTCCTCCCTATTCTTTTGATTTAAAAATCACCCCCCCTTCCTCCTATTTCTTTTGATTTAAAATCACCCCCTCCTCCCCATTTCTTTTGATTTAAAATCACCCTCTTCCTCCCTATTTCTTTTGATTTAAAATCACCCCCTTCCTCCCTATTTCTTTTGATTTAAAATCACCCCCTCCTCCCCATTTCTTTTGTTTTAAAATCACCCCCTTCCTCCCCATTTCTTTTGTTTAAAATCACCCCCTTCTTCCCCATTTCCTTTTGTTTTAAAATCACCCCCTTCCTCCCCATTTCTTTTGTTTTAAAATCACCCCCTTCCTCCCTATTTCTTTTGTTTTAAAATCACACCCCTCTTCCCCATTTCTTTTGTTTTAAAATCACCCCCTTCTCCATTTCTTTTGTTTTAAAATCACCCCCCTTCTTCCCCATTTCTTTTGGTTTTAAAATCACCCCCTTCCTCACATTTCTTTTGTTTTAAAATCACCCCCCTTCCTCCCCATTTCTTTTGTTTTAAAATCACCCCCCTCCCATTTCTTTTGTTTTAAAATCACCCCCCTTCCTCCCTATTTCTTTTGATTTAAAATCACCCCCTTCCTCCCCATTTCTTTTGTTTTAAAATCACCCCCTTCCTCCCATTTCTTTTGTTTAAAATCACCCCCCTTCCTCCCCATTTCTTTTGTTTTAAAATCACCCCTTCCTCCACATTTCTTTTGTTTTAAAATCACCCCCTTCCTCCCCATTTCTTTTGTTTTAAAATCACCCCCTTCTTCCACATTTCTTTTGTTTTAAAATCACCCCCTTCCTCCCCATTTCTTTTGTTTTAAAATCACCCCCTTCCTCCCCATTTCTTTTGATTTAAAATCACCCCTTCCTCCCTATTTCTTTTGATTTAAAATCACCCCCCCCTTCCTCCTTATTTTCACCTTTTTTTTTTAAAATCACCCCCCCCTCCCCATTTCTTTTGTTTAAAATCACCCTCTCTCTCCCAATTTCTTTTGATTTAATATATCGAAAAATCACCCCCCCCCCCCCCTTCCTCCCTATTTCTTTTGATTTAAAATCACCCCCTCCTCCCCATTTCTTTTGTTTTAAAATCACCCCCCTTCCTCCCCATTTCTTTTGTTTTAAAATCACCCCCTTCTTCCCCATTCCTTTTGTTTTAAAATCACCCCCTTCCTCCCCATTTCTTTTGTTTTAAAATCACCCCCTTCCTCCCTATTTCTTTTGTTTTAAAATCACCCCCTCTTCCCCATTTCTTTTGTTTTAAAATCACCCCCTTCTTCGCCAATTCTTTTGTTTTAAAATCACCCCCCTTCTTCCCCATTTCTTTTGGTTTAAAATCACCCCTTCCTCCACATTTCTTTTGTTTTAAAATCACCCCCTTCCTCCCCATTTCTTTTGTTTTAAAATCACCCCCTTCCTCCCCATTTCTTTTGTTTTAAAATCACCCCCCCCCCCTTCCTCCCCATTTCTTTTGATTTAAAATCACCCCCTTCCTCCCCATTTCTTTTGTTTTAAAATCACCCCCCTTCCTCCCCATTTCTTTTGTTTTAAAATCACCCCCCCCTTCCTCCCCATTTCTTTTGATTTAAAATCACACCCCCTTCCTCCCCATTTCTTTTGTTTTAAAATCACCCCCTTCTTCCCCGTTTCTTTTGTTTTAAAATCACCCCCCTTCCTCCCCATTTCTTTTGTTTTAAAATCACCCCCTTCTTCCCCATTTCTTTTGTTTAAAATCACCCCCTTCCTCCCCATTTCTTTTGTTTTAAAATCACCCCCTTCCTCCCATTTCTTTTGATTTAAAATCACCCCCCTTCTTCGCCATTTCTTTTGTTTTAAAATCACCCCCTTCCTCCCCATTTCTTTTGTTTTAAAATCACCCCCCTCCTCCCCATTTCTTTTGTTTTGAAATCATCCCCTTCCTCCCTATTTCTTTTGTTTTAAAATCACCCCCTCCTCCCCATTTCTTTTGTTTTAAAATCACCCCTTCCTCCCCATTTCTTTTGATTTAAAATCACCCCCTTCCTCCCCATTTCTTTTGTTTTAAAATCATCCCCTCCTCCCCATTTCTTTTGATTTAAAATCACCCCTTCCTCCCCATTTCTTTTGTTTTAAAATCACCCCCTCCTCCCCATTTCTTTTGTTTTAAAATCACCCCCTCCTCCCCATTTCTTTTGTTTTAAAATCACCCCCCTTCTTCCCCATTTCTTTTGTTTTAAAATCACCCCCTCCTCCCCATTTCTTTTGTTTTAAAATCACCCCCCCCTTCCTCCCTATTTCTTTTGTTTTAAAATCACCCCCCCTCCTCCCCATTTCTTTTGTTTTAAAATCACCCCCTTTTTCGCCATTCATTTTGTTTTAAAATCACCCCCTTCCTCCCCATTTCTTTTGTTTTAAAATCACCCCCTTCTTCCCCATTTCTTTTGTTTTAAAATCACCCCCCCCCTTCCTCCCTATTTCTTTTGTTTTAAAATCACCCCCTTCCTCCCCATTTCTTTTGTTTTGAAATCATCCCCTTCCTCCCTATTTCTTTTGTTTTAAAATTCCCCCCCCCTTCTTCCACATTTCTTTTGTTTTAAAATCACTCCCTTTCTTCCACATTCTCAAAGTGTCTTAGGCGACAAAACATGTCAATCAACATACGTACCGTTTGAACTCGAGAGGTAGGGTGGGGTTGGGTGGGGGGATGCAGAGTGTGACTCAGGGCCTGAGCCACAACCAGTCAGTCTATAACCCTCCCCCAACCCTCCCACCCGCCCCACCCCGAGTGAATATAGGCACTGACACGCCAATAGAGGGGATTCAGGTTCAGGATCACCCCCCCCCCTCACATCCCTCCCCCCCACCCAGCTCTCAAACTCGGGTGCCGTATGCTTTCATTGTGTTGTCATTGTCCTCATTGTTCAAAGGGCTGTGAAATGTTTTGAAGAAGGGGAGTCATTTGGTACAAAGATGGAACTCGGCCTGGATTTTGTCACTGGAGATTTCTGACAGAGGGGGCACTGTCGCCGCCAGGCATTTTGTTGACAGCAGGTTTCTTACTGTGACGGACCGTTTTTCATCCGGTCACAAAGTTTCATGTGCGACCGTGCTTACCGGAAGGTAGTTGTCCGGAAGCCGGTTGCAAAATTTAGCTGACTGCTACTCACCGGCGCATTGCTATAAGCCGGGTGAGTTGCACCGGTTAGGCAGTCTCTGCAGTGATTCCGGCAATACAAGTCACAGAAGGCGGAAGAGGGACTCAGCTGTTTGCTGGTAACAGTCAGGTATTTATCATTGAATGTTTATTTATTAACAAACTAAAACTGTTTTCCCGTTTAGGAACGACTGACACTTCCTCAGCGCTCTTGTGAAGGTTTTATTTAAAAAAGAAAGTATTGTTGTTCTGTTATCCTATGACTTGATAGGTAACAAAACGAAATTGTTTCGGAAAATGTGAATAGATGAAGTGAGTGTTATAAGAAGTGGTCTTCAGAAAAAGAAAAAAGATTTTGTATATTTTGTGACTTAACTGGCTATGAACCTCATGATGAAGAAAAAGTGTCTATTCTAATATGGTTTGCAAGAAGATGGAGAGTTTTGATGCTATGGATAATAAGCTCCCAGAGTGAGCGACATATACTTTGTTTTTCATTCTGATGTGTGATGTGTTTACACGGGTATCAATATATGTGTTGTTAAACAAAAGTGGGGTGGAAATCTTTCCCTTGCATATATTGGAGCTGATGAACTGAAGTGAAGTGTGCGTTCTTGTGTTACAAGAAAAGAAATGAACATTTCCTGACTTGACAAAAACATGGTGATTATATGAAATGGATTGAACATTCTTGTTTACAAGAAAGCAGATGAACAGTGTGTGAATTAACGAAAGACATTTATAGTTTGAAAAAATAATCATCAGTGTATGTAATGAATTGTATTCATGGTTTATTGAAGAGGATCCAGATGGAAATCCTTTTCCCTAATTTGGAAGACTAGATTATGAAAGGTTTATGTGGAAAACCTTTCCCCAAATTTGGAAAACTAGAGTCTGAAAGGTTTATATGGAAATCCTTTCCTGTGCAATGTTATGATTCTGGAAAAAAAAGAATATTGTAATGATGAACGAATATGCTGATATGTGGCTCAAGTTCTAGTGAAATATGATGTGGCTAATGAATATGAACGAATATGCTATGTGGCTCAAGTTCTAGTGAAATATGATGTGGCTAATGAATGTGAACAAATATGCTGATATGTGGCTCAAGTTCTAGTGAAATATGATGTGGCTAATGAATGTGAAGATAGTTGTGATTCTAATGAATGGTGGCCATGATAATCAAGGTAGTTAATCAGTTTCCCCAGGTTGATAGTGTTCCCTGGATTGACGGGGACTGACTGCTACTGAGGCTAGGGCCGGGGCCGTAGCTGGTTGACGCCCCGTTCTCCACCGGTTGCTGCTGGTGTGGAGAGGCTGGCCTGAGCGCCGACAATCGCCCTACCTGCCACTGCGCCCGTGACCGGTCAGTGTTGGGCCAGTGAAGAGGAGACATCGCTCCTGCTTCTGTGTCAGCGACCTGCGTTCGAGGACGTCGCTGTGTGTGTGGCGTGTGTGCCACAGCTTTGTGCTAGTGTTGCGAGCCACAGCTCAAAAGTGTTTGAGCTACATCTAGTAAGAGAGACTGTCGCCGAGTGCTGGCAGAGACGCCACGAATGAGTTATTTTTTTGTGTGAGCCACAGCTTCGAAGAGACTCTGTGTCAGACTTGCCTCGTCGCTGCCGTCGTCGTCGTCATCGCGGGACCTGGCAGTTGTCAGTTAGAATTGTATTAGTTGGTTATTTGTGTACACCTGATGGTGGGTGTACCATCCTATGTTTAATGTGTTTATTTGTATATATTTGTTGATGGCTTGGGCAGCATAAAAAAAGTGTTATTTTGTTGCCTGGCTGTCCATGTGCGGATGAGTGGGTGTGTGTATGTGAATTAAAAAGTCGTGCATGCATCCATAATTACTGAGTGGGAGTCAGACAGATATCCACACACGCACTTCCATCCGTAACACTTACATATCAGGTGAATGTCCTGGATCTTTACGACAGTGAACGACGTGAGGTGATTACTTTGTCATTGGGCCCATGGACACCCGATAAAGCGTCTGTGCGCAAGTGGCCCACAGAGGGAGGGGGGGGGGGCAATACGGGGAGGGGGTGGGTGGGGCTATTACCTGCGACGTTTGGCCCACAGAGGAAAATCCTTGTCCAGAGGCTGCTGTATATTGATTAGCCTGTGTCTGCCTGCCAACACTGATAGCACCGATGACACTTGTACACACACACGCACACGCACACGCACACACACACACACAAACACACACACACACGCGCACACACGCACAAAAACGCACGCACACGCACACGCACTCGCACTCGCACTCGCACTCGCACTCGCACTCGCGCACACACGCATACACACACACACACACGCACACGCACACGCACACGCACACACACAGAGAAAATGGGGGAAAAAGAAAAAAAGGTTTCAAAGTAAAGGCTGCCGGCTGATAAAATTAGCGATCACGTTAAGTGGTACAGTGTCCTCGTGCGTGGAAATGGCTGTGTGTGTGTGTGTGTGTGTGTGTGTGTGGTGTGTGCGTGCGTGCGTGAGAGCGTGCGTGAGAGCGTGTGTGAAGCGTGTGTGAGAGTGTGTGTGTGTGTGCGTGTGTGCGTGTGTGTGTGTGTGTGTATGCGTGTGTGTGTATGTCTGGGTGGGTGCGTGCGTGCGCGCGCGCGTGTGTGCGCGTACGCGCGCATACGTTTTGTGCGTGCGTGCGTGTGTGTGTGTGTGTGTGCGTGCGCGCGCGCGCGCGCGCGTGTGTGTGCGTGCGTGCGTGCGTGTGTGCGCGCGATATGGAAGAGCTGAAGTCAAACATAGAATGTATTAAAGAGAAGTTGGCATTTGTCTGTGTCAAAGACGATATGCAGGTGCTCAGAGATGAGGTGCAGGTGCTCAGAAATGAGATTTCCAAGATATCCGAGTCGTTCTCTCGCAGAGTGGATATCCTTGAAAGTAACCTCACTGAGCTGCAGCAGCAAAAGGAGCAGTTGTCCACTGACGTGAAGCAGCTGAAGACGGAGAACACTTCCCTTCGCTCCCCAGCTGGCGGCAGGCAAGAAGGAGAACCAGGAGTTACGGGTGGTGCGGAATGATATGGAGCAGCATGGCCGCCTTTGGAATGTGCGGGTGCATGGAATCAAGGAGGGGCAGCGACCGGCAGAGGAGTCTGTGACTGACTGCATACAGAAGTGTGTAGAAGTGTTCAGTCAGAAGGGGGGAGGGGCAGCGACCGGCAGAGGAGTCTGTGACTGACTGCATACAGAAATGTGTAGAAGTGTTCAGTCAGAAGGGGAGGGGCAGCGACCGGCAGAGGAGTCTGTGACTGACTGCATACAGAAGTGTGTAGAAGTGTTCAGTCAGAAGGGGGGAGTGGCAGTACGACCGGAGGACATGGAAATTGCTCATCGTACAGGGAAGCCCAGAGGAGCGACCGGGGACGCCACAGGGAACAGACCCAGAGCAATCATCGTTCGCTTCTTCTCAAGACAAAAGAAATCTGAAGTGTTACAAAACAGACGAAAGCTGAAACAGACTGGAATATCGATCAGTGAGGATTTGACCATGGCGAACTTGAAACTGTTGAAGCAGGCGGCTAACCACTCGGCAACGATGTCCGTGTGGTCCTCCAACGGAAAAATGATTGCGAAACTTATAAACGGTTCCACGGTGCGGCTGACCATGGGTACCAATCTCAGTGAACAGTTGCGTTCGGAAATGGAACACTGAAAGATCCATACGTGCCGATGCGTTGGGATTGGCACACGTGCGCACGCACACACACAGTGCAGGATTTTGTGCCATGCCCTCTCCACACCTCTTCTGTTCGTGTTCGTTGCTGCATCCAGTAGTCTGGCGTGTGTGTTGTGTGTGTGTGTGTGTGTGTGTGTGTGTGTGTGTGTGTGTGTGTGTGTGTGTGTGATTGGTTTAGTGCTGGATATGGTGAAAATCTTGTGTTTACAAATGTGCTTACAAATGTGTGGGAAGTCTTCAAACCTTTAAGGTCGGAAAAAAATGTTTACTTTATGAAAACACTACTCTTCCATTAAAAACAAGGTAAACTTTTGTTTGTTGGCGGGGTGGCGGTGATGTGTGTGTGTGTGTGTGTGTGTGTGTGTGTGTGTGTGTGTGTGTGTGTGTGTGTGTGTGTGTGTTTGTTTCCGATGCAAATTGATACTGGGTGTGTGTGTGTGTGTGTGTGTGTGTGTGTGTGTGTGTGTGTGGTAAGACGATGAGACTTTGACATTTAAAATTGTAGGCGAACAACATGCCTCATATAAAAGAGATTGGCTATTGTTTACGCTAACTGCATTTTCCTTTGTGTGAAAAATTTTCGTTGATCAACGCCAATGGATTTCCGTACTATATTACTAAAAATGTGTCAGGGGTGAAAAAAAAATGCAGTTTCGGGATTTCAAATTGGGTAAGACCTGATCTGTTGATATCTGATATCTGATGGAGACTGCCAGTTTGCGGGAAGCTTGGTCAGGTGGTCTTTCCATTTGATATATATGCAGGCAGGCCTATATGGTATGCATTTATTCCTTCATATTTTCTCCACTTTGTCTTCAACTGATGGAAAAGCCGATTTTGTACATTTATGGAAATCATTGTGTGCTTCGTTCATGCATTCATTTCAGACATATGTGTGTATGTATGCATATAATATGTTGGCATGTGTTGGTGTGCGTTCGCGTACGCATGCATCTATTTACGCTTAGAGTTGTGCTTAGTTTTATTGGTATTGTTTCACTGATTTTTTTCTTCTTCTTCTATTCATGTGATCGCCTTGTCACTTCTAAGGGAGAATGGTCTGTATTTGGTGTGCTTGATCACCAGTAGTGGCCAGGTTGTGAACACCCCCCCCCCTCCTGCCCCGTGCCGCACACCCCCGCCAGCCCCTGCGCCCCCCTCATTCCCCGCCCAAGCGCCCCCTCCTCCCCATCCTCCCTGCTCGCTCCCCCCCCCCTCCCTCGCCCCCACCCTATACCCCCACTTCCCCTCACCCTTTGCGAGTTTGTGAAAGTAATTGTGATCTTTCATACATTCAGCTGTGAGTGTACGTGTATGGGTCTAGTTTTGGTGACATGGTTTTTGTTGTCGTTGTTGTTTTTTAAATTTATTTATTCCCCCCTTTTGAGCAGGAGATGGGTGTCCCTCAGGGTAGCATCCTTTCTCCACTTCTGTTCAATCTCAAGATTAATAACATTGTCCAGTCAGTAAATTCTGGAATTGATAAGTCGCCCCCACCGGGGTCTGCCCTGGGGGACCTGGGTGGGGTGTCTTATTTTTAGTTCTCAGGGTCACCCTCTTGTGCCCCTTGAGGGTGGGACTTTGTTTTAAGTGGGCTTTCTTTTTCTCTGTTTTTTGTGTTTTTTTCTGCCTACCCATGGTTCTTTCACCTGCATTTCTCTTTCAGCATTCTCCTTATTAATCTGCAGTTTTCTGTTTTGTCTATCTTCTGCCTTTACGGATCTTTACCCTATTCTTTTCCTTTTTTCACAAGTCTTCTGTAGCACTTTCTATTTTCTCTGTGGCCTCTTGGTCCACCGTGTTGACCGTGCGGTGCGGCCCGTGTCGGGGAGAATGGTGTCCTGGTGGTTGAGAGGGACTCGGAGTAGGATCCGTGCCCCTCAACACGCCACTTTGGCCCGGACTTCCCCTAGACGGGGGGCAGCATGGGGCCCAATGCTGTCAACCGGTCGCCTTCACAGTGTGGGCATGGCATGGGTCAAACCGTGTGCCACGTTGCTTGTCCTGGAAGCCAGGTGAGTGGCCTCCTGTCCGTTCCCGGCAGTTGGTCATGAGCCTGGTGGATGGGGTGGAGCGCATGCCACGCGGTGTATACCTGCACTATAACCCTGGTGTTTCCCTTTGCTGGAGGACCGCTTAGGGGCATCGCCCTTGTGGACACTCGATGGCGGGTGGGGAGTAGGGGAGGTGAAGTTTTTTCCTTTCATTATGACATCTAAACAATTACCCCCTAACAAAAAGAGAAGAAATGATGATGGACATGGCACGCTTATGGACGAGACTATGAATAGAGATTCAGATTCAGATAATGAGATAAGAGAAGTGGCAAAGAGAAAGGGTATCCAAAACACATGGCCAAGCTTCCTTTTAGTGGAAGCAAAAGATCCGAAAGAATCCATTGCTCGGATTTCTCCGTTCGCTGTTTGCAAGTGGTTCGAGGGAGTTTCGTCCACAGGATTTAAAATGATCAAAAGACTCCGATCTGGTAGTTACCTTGTTAACTGTGCTACGGAAGCGGCGTCTCGGTTGCTGCTGAAAAGGGATGGTTCTCAACTCATGCAGATCACAGTTAAGGTTTCCATTCACCCCTTTCTCAACTACTCGAAAGGGGTAATCAGATGTGTTGACTTGGCTGGAGTTGCTGAATCAGAAATTCGGACTGAGATGGAAAGTCAGGGTGTTCTGCAGGTCCATAGAGTTAAAATCTCTAAAGGAAGTGACTTAATCGAAACCAACACACTATTCTTGACTTTTGCTATGCCATCTCCCCCAGAGTTTGTCAAAGTGGGTTATGTCCGAGTGAAAGTTACGCCTTTTGTACCATCTCCTTTGCGGTGTTTCAAGTGCCAACGCTTTGGGCATTCCAGCCGAGCTTGTCGGGGTCAGGAGATCTGTCGTGACTGTGGACAGAAGAAGCATGATGAATCTTGTATAAATGCTGTATACTGTGTCAATTGTAAGGGTGATCATCCAGCAAATTCAAAAAGTTGTCCAGTGTGGAAAAAGGAATGCGAGATTCAGAAAGTAAAGATTGAGAGGAAATGTTCCTTTCTTGAGGCTAGAAGGCTAGTGGAGGCCAGGACTCCTTCGGCTGCGACTTATGCACAGAAGGTGGTTAACGATTCTGCGAACCGGTCATCGGGTGATGATCTGGGAGCAGCTCCATTCACTGCTCTGGAGAAGAAATTGACAGAATTGTTGTCATCGGTTTTGGATCGGCTTACTATACTTGAACAATCAGTTGAGGTTTTGTCTCAGAAATGCAATAGTGTTCCGTCCAGCAGTGTACAACAGGCTTCAGTCCCTGCTGGTGAGGGAAGAAGTGTTTCAGTTGCACAAAGTGCTGTGGATCAGAGGTCAGGGGTGAAGGATCGGAGGAAAGAGATGTCCCCTCGCTCACAGGCCAATAACAGCAGTACGAGACAGGCACGCAGTGAGGAGCGTCCTTTTCGGACTCCAGACCCTCCTAGGGGAAAATCTCGAAGTCAGGTATTTGGTGCAGCAGGTTTCAGTCCAGTAAGAGCAAATTCCAAGCATGGCAACAAACAACTTAGAAATTTATCAGGAGCATCGGCTTCTGACCTTGTCTTGAAGAACCGTTTTAGTTCTTTGGTGGACAGTGAAGTTTCTGGAGAAGAGGCTGATAGATATTCTTTTAACAACCTAACATGGACATACTCCAGTGGAACATAAGGGGAGTTAAAGCAAATTGTCGGGACCTTGAGCTATTATTGACAGAGTATAGATCTTCGGTAATTGCTCTTCAGGAAACCCTTTTAACTGCAAGTAAGAAGCATGAGATTCCTGGTTTCTCCTGCTTACTCAAGCCAGCTTCTGCAGACTTTTCAAGGAGAGGCGTTTCTCTTTATATTCATAATTCGGTACTACATACAGAAATTCCACTTCAGACGGATCTGGAGGCAGTGGCAGCTCGTATCTCGTTAAACAAGGTCGTTACGATATGTTGTTTGTATCTGTCTCCATCTTCTGTGATTTCGAAGAGTCAGTTGGATGGTTTAATTTCTCAGCTCCCTCGCCCATTTCTTTTATTGGGTGACTTGAATGGCCATTCTCCACAGTGGGGAAGTAACTGCACCAATTCTCAAGGGAAAGTTCTTGAGGATTTTATATCGGATCATGATCTCTGTCTTCTGAATTCAGGCTCACCGACCTTTTGTTCTCCTTCTGGTTCTTTGACTCACTTGGATTTGTCCATTTCCGACCCTTCCTTATTTTTGGACTTAGAGTGGCAGGTTCATTCGGACCTAAGCGGGAGTGATCACTTTCCGATTTTTATTTATTTTACAAAGCAAATGCAGGAGTCCCCTCGGGAAACATGGAAGTTTCGCTCTGCAGATTGGAGTCTTTATCAGCAACAGATTTTAAGTAGACTGCCTATGAATCTGTTGCGGAGTTATGATGATCCTGTTTTGCATTTCACTAAAGTGATTGTAGAGAGTGCTAAGGAAGCTATTCCCAAGTCCCGTGATAAACCAAATGATGTTAAGACCCCTTGGTATGATAAAGAGTGCAAAACTTTGAAGGGTAAGAGAAAAGGTGCTCAAAGACTTTTTGCTAGGTTTCCTATGGTGGGGAACAAAGTTAAAACATCAGGCGTGTAGGGCTAAGTGTCGGTATACTTTTAAAACTAAGAAGAAAGAATCTTGGAAAAATTTTTGTTCAAATCTGTCCTTTAAGGTCAATTCAAGGAAAGTCTGGAAACTAATCCGTAAGATTAAGGGAAAGTCGGTTACATCAGTTATAAAATGTTTGCAAGTAAATGGATCGATTATTACTAATAAAAAGGAGGTTGCTAACTTGTTAGCTGTTACTATCCATCAAAATTCGTCAGCTGATCATTATTGCAAGGAATTCCAGCGTATCAAAAGATCAGCAGAGTCAAAATCTTGTTCCTTCGTGCCAGATAGTTCTGAGGATTACAACTGCGTTTTCAGCATGGATGAGTTAAAGGACGCCATTTTGAAAGCCAACAACTCAGCTCCTGGACCAGATGACATTCATTATCAATTTATTCAACATTTGCCAGCTGAGGGTTTAAAGGTGTTGTTGTCTCTGTTTAATCATGTTTGGTGTTCAGGGTATTTTCCACCTTCTTGGAGAGAGGCGGTTGTTATCCCTATTCCTAAACCAGGGAAAGATCATTCGGACCCTAACAACTATCGTCCTATAGCTCTCACTAGTTGCTTATGTAAAACTATGGAGAGAATGGTATATTCTCGATTGTTATGGCAGTTAGAATGTCTGGGGGCCTTAGATGTTTCCCAGTGTGGATTTCGGAACAACCGCAGTACTACTGATCACCTGGTTCGATATGAGTCTTTTATCAGGAATGCTTTGATTAATGGAGAACATGTAGTTTCTATTCTTTTTGATTTAGAAAAAGCTTATGACACAACATGGAGGCATGGAATTCTCCAGGATTTGAAGGCACTTGATTTCAAAGGTAATTTACCAATGTTTATTGCTAATTTTTTGTCTAACAGGCATTTCAGTGTTAGGCTTCATTCGACCTTTTCGGATCCTTTTGAGCAGGAGATGGGTGTCCCTCAGGGTAGCATCCTTTCTCCACTTCTGTTCAATCTCAAGATTAATAACATTGTCCAGTCAGTAAATTCTGGAATTGATAAGTCATTATTTGTTGATGACTTCTCCATCTCTGCCAAGGGGAAAACTTTGGCTGCAGCTGAGCGTCAACTTCAGTTGTGTGTTAATCGTGTTCAGCAGTGGGTTACTGAAAATGGATTTAAGTTTTCAGCTACTAAGACAGAGTGTGTTCATTTCCATAGGAAAAGATCTCAGGTCTTAGAACCAGCTATCAGTCTCAATGGTCAAGTAATTAAAGTTTCCAAACAAGTGAAATTTTTGGGGGTTATTTTTGATAATAAGCTTTCTTTTTTGCCTCACATTAAGTACATTAAACAATCTTGCCAGTCAGGTTTGAATGTTTTGAAGGTTATTAGTCACACTGATTGGGGTGCAGACAAGCGAACTTTGTTGCGATTGTATCGGGCTTTGGTGAGACCAAAGCTAGATTATGGGTGTGTGGTATATGGTTCTGCAAGAAAATCTTACCTCAAAGCTCTTGATCCAATTCATCATCAAGGACTGCGGATTGCTCTGGGAGCATTTCGCACATCTCCAAAAGAGAGTTTGTATGCTGAATCTGGTGAACCCCCTCTGGAGCTAAGGAGGTTGTGTCTTTCCATGAATTACTATCTGAAACTGAGGGCTAATCCAGAAAACCCTGCCTATGATATTGTCATGAACCCGCCTTTTAGAGCCAAATATGATCTAAAGCCAAATGAGATTCCTCCACTGGGTATTCGTATTTTGCCCCACTTCGGGGCAGCTGGCATTGACCTTGATGCTGTTGATGACGGTCCATTACAGACTGATGTACCTCCCTGGAAAGTCGCCAATCCAGAGATTAATTTATATTTAACTCAATTTCGAAAGGAGGTCACCTCGAGTGCTGCATATAAACAACTTTATCTTGGGCAATGTGAACTTTATCAAGATTTTATCAAGATTTTTACAGATGGTTCTAAAAAAGGTGAGAGGGCTGCAGCTGCCATTGTGTGTGATAACAATTTTCAGGAGCCTACTTTGTTAAGATTGCGGGATTGGTCGTCTGTTTATACTGCTGAACTAAAGGCTTTAAATCTGGCCCTCAGTGCGGTGTCCAGGTCAGATCAGAATGATTTCCTTATTTTATCGGATTCATTGTCGGCATTGTCGGCTCTATCGACAAGAGAAGTTTCACATCCAGTTTTGGCTGATATTCATGATCTTCATACTCGGCTTGTCTCTTCGGGAAAGCATATAGTTTTCTTGTGGGTCCCCAGCCACATGGGAATCTATGGTAACTCAGTGGTGGACAAAGCAGCCAAACAAGCTCTCGGTGCAAGTCTTTCCAGGAGGCCTATGCAGTTTGTTCCTCACTCTGATCTACGTCATAAATCTAGTTTGTATTGTCGTGAACTGTGGCAGAGTGAATGGTGTAATCAAATTCATAATAAATTGTTTAAAATTTGCCCAGATTTAACTATTCCTTTCCCATCGGTGGTATGTAACCGTAAAGAGGAATCGGTTTTGTCACGGTTACATATTGGGCACAGCTATATAACGCACAGTTGGATACTCAGAGGGGAAGACCCCCCATTGTGTGTTGCGTGTGACAGCTTGTTCAGTGTTAATCATTTTTTGACAGAATGTGCTGATTTGATGTGTATCAGAGAGAAGTTCTTTTCCACCAGTGATTTATCAGTTCTTTTTCGTGAGATTTCAGTAGATCTTATTTTTTCTTTTTTGAAAGAGGTAAACTTATTTTATAAAATATAGTGTTTTAATTATGTATACAGGTGTCGTCGGAGTTGAACAGATAATTGTGCTTTTGTCCTCATAAATTTTAAGCTATGTGTTAATACTAGTGTGGGTATTTGTATTTAGAGACTTAGATATGATAGCTGAGGTCCTGATTTGGCTCCTAGTAGTCCGCTGGACCCTATAAACACCAACTAACTAACTAACTAAATTTATTCCCCCCCCCCCCCCCCCCCCCCCAGGTTATTGCCTTGGCATGGCTAGGGAGAATTGCCTGTTTTGATGTCTTTTTCACGAGTTTTGGCCAAGTTATGTCTACCCCCCCTCTCCCTACTTCCGCCCCCCCCCCCCCCCCCCCCCTGTGCCCCTGTGTTCTCCGTTGGTATTGAGATGGTGGATCTGATAAAGGTAATCATTCTTTGCTTGATGAGTTCAGTGTGTGTTATGACATGTGCTTTTAAATTGTGATAAGAAAGGTGCATTTTTTTTGAGAGTGCAGCGTTATACGGTTTCTCTATCAGTTTTATGTATCACTTGTTTGTGCTTGGAAAATTGAATTCCATGTCGAATGATGCACGCGCACAAAAATACTGTCTATACACGTTCGCACAATGGACAGGATGGCGGGATGACGGTCGGATGATATGTGTGTGTGTGTGTGTGTGTGTGTGTGTGTGTGTGTGTGTGTGTGTGTGTGTGTGTGTGTGTTTGGGGGGGGGGGTCTGTTTTTTTCTGTTTTGTTAATAAGTCGTGTGATATTACCCGAAAGGATGTGACTATTTGTGTTTTGTTTCTGTTTGTTTGTTTGTTTTCTGTTCAATCCAAAGGAAGGCGACTTCAGGCAGAAACAGAAAGGGGCAGGGGGGTTGGTCTGCCGCCGGGCTGATGTAGCAGACAATGAGTCTGTCTTGTAATTTGTTTGTTACCTTCGTTTGGCGCGCGGTGTAGTAGACTTTTTGACTGTTTGTTGGTTGGGCTTGTGTGTGTGTGTGTGTGTGTGTGTGTGTGTGTGTGTGTGTGTGTGTGTGTGTGTGTGTGTGTGTGTCTTTTTGTTGCATATTTGATGTTAATTTGATGTTATTGTTTGTTTTGTCTCGGATTAAGAAAGGTAAATGGCATGGTGCACTTGAATGTGAAATAAGTTGTACATTAAGCTTATTTTTCTAGTACAAATAAAACCTGTATGACGCGTGATATGGCAATGGTCTGTTGAATCCAATTCGATTACCCTTCCCCCTTTCATCTTCCTGCCCCCCTCCCCCCCCCCCCCCCCCCTCCCCTTTTTTTTCACCCCGGTAACTCTCCCCCCCCCCCCTCCCTTTCTTGCCATCCGGTGAGTCCTTTTGACGAAAAGATCGGAAAGAGAGCGGTTCTTGCCCCCCCCCCTCCCCTTCCTCCCGGGCTTCTAGGGGCTTCTCGTGCATTGTTTTACTGTTGGGTGAATATTAGGTGTGTTCACCGCTTGACTGGTTTGAACTAAGCGTGATGGAATAGCATCGTTCAGTTAGCATCTGCCAGTCGCTGTGTTCACCACTTGACAGGTTTGAACCATGTGGGATAGAACAGCATCGTTCGTGCGTGGGTGTGTGGTCACAACACCACCATCGCCGCCTTTCAGAAGTTACCCACAGTAGTAAGCTGATGCTTTTATTTAAAAAGAAAAAAGAAGACAAACAAACAAACGCTCACACATCAGAACCTACGCTGGCACGCACCATTTACTTATCTTCCACCAGTCCAACACACCCGACTTACAGCGTTTATCTCTGTCCTTCACTTACACACACACACACACACACAACACACACACACACACACACACACGCACGCACTCACGCATGCACACACACACGCACGCACTCACGCATGCACACACACGCACATATGCACACAACACACACACAACACGCACACACTCACACAACACACACACACACACACACACACACAACACACACACACACACACACACACACACACAGAGGTCCATTAGACCCAAGTGGCGGAATGATGCCGATGTCTCAGCAGACTCTCCAGTGAAGCTCTTTCGTCAGGGAAAGCCCAGGCGATGCGGGCCGCCACACAGGAGGGAATGGGCACCTTGGAATGTTCCTTCACCTCCCCCCACTGCCACAGCATGAAGATCCTGGAACCAGAAGACACGTCTTGGATCATACATACAGGGCAACAGAGAAATGATTTTTTTTCTTTTTCTTTGGGTGGAGGGGTGGGTCGGAGAGGAGTTGGTTATGATCACAAAGAAAACGATGATGAAAACAGAAGATGATGATGAAAACAGAAGATGATGATAAACACAGAAAGTGGCGATGAAAATAGATGATGACGGTGAACACAGAAAACGGTGATGGAAATAGAAGATGCTGATGAACATAGAAAACGGTGATGACAATAGAAGACGATGGTGACGAAGAAAGAGATGCACATAACCTTGATGACCTTCCTCATGATGACTTGACACTGACTGCTCCTTTTGGACAGATATTCTGGGACTGCCACATATCGGTACCGGATGTGGCGGTGTGGGGGGTGGGGGTGGGGGTGGGGGGGGGGCGATGTGGAGTGGTCAGAATAATGTGTGTGGAATGGGAATGATGCTGTTAGGGGTGCACTGACGATGAGATAACAAAAAAAGATGATGACGAAAGCAAATGATATCCAGAAGACGACCTCTGAAGAAATTAATGGAAATGGAAGAAGACACTGCAAACTGCATAACAACATGAAAACAAAAGATGACGTCGACGAAACTGAGGATGTTGGTAAAGAAGAAAACCGAACTCGTTGCTTTGTGTGCAAAACAGAAGAAAATAAGGAACTTAAAAGGCGAACATCAAGGGCATGAAGTGTGAGAAGATGAACTCAAGGCATGAAGTTGACAGATAACATCAAGGGCATGAAGTTAAGTGACAAGATGAAGAAGACATCATAAGGGCATGAAGTGTGACAAGATGAAATCTCAAGGGCATGAAGTGTGACAAGATGAACATCAAGGGCATGAAGTGTGACAAGATGAACATCAAGGGCATGAAGTGTGACAAATGAAGATGAACATCAAGGGCATGAAGTGTGACAAGATGAACATCAAGGGCATGAAGTGTGACAAGATGAACATCAAGGGCATGAAGTGTGACAAGATGAACATCAAGGGCATGAAGTGTGACAAGATAGATGAACATCAAGGGCATGAAGTGTGACAAGATGAACATCAAGGGCATGAAGTGTGACAAGATGAACATCAAGGGCATGAAGTGTGACAAGATGAACATCAAGGGCATGAAGTGTGACAAGATGAACATGAACATCAAGGGCATGAAGTGTGACAAGATGAACATCAAGGGCATGAAGTGTGACAAGATGAACATCAAGGGCATGAATGTGACAAGATGAACATCAAGGGCATGAAGTGTGACAAGATGAACATCAAGGGCATGAAGTCGTTTTTGACAAGATGAACATCAAGGGCATGAAGTGTGACAAGATGAACATCAAGGGCATGAAGTGTGACAAGATGAACATCAAGGGCATGAAGTGTGACAAGATGAACATCAAGGGCATGAAGTGTGACAAGATGAACATCAAGGGCATGAAGTGTGACAAGATGAACATCAAGGGCATGAAGTGTGACAAGATGAACATCAAGGGCATGAATGTTGACAAGATGAACATCAAGGGCATGAAGTGTGACAAGATGAACATCAAGGGCATGAAGTGTGACAAGATGAACATCAAGGGCATGAAGTGTGACAAGATGAACATCAAGGGCATGAAGTGTGACAAGATGAACATCAAGGGCATGAAGTGTGACAAGATGAACATCAAGGGCATGAAGTGTGACAAGATGAACATCAAGGGCATGAAGTGTGACAAGATGAACATCAAGGGCATGAAGTGTGACAAGATGAACATCAAGGGCATGAAGTGTGACAAGATGAACATCAAGGGCATGAAGTGTGACAAGATGAACATCAAGGGCATGAAGTGTGACAAGATGAACATCAAGGGCATGAAGTGTGACAAGATGAACATCAAGGGCATGAAGTGTGACAAGATGAACATCAAGGGCATGAAGTGTGACAAGATGAACATCAAGGGCATGAAGTGTGACAAGATGAACATCAAGGGCATGAAGTGTGACAAGATGAACATCAAGGGCATGAAGTGTGACAAGATGAACATCAAGGGCATGAAGTGTGACAAGATGAACATCAAGGGCATGACTGTGACAAGATGAACATCAAGGGCATGAAGTGTGACAAGATGAACATCAAGGGCATGAAGTGTGACAAGATGAACATCAAGGGCATGAAGTGTGACAAGATGAACATCAAGGGCATGAAGTGTGACAAGATGAACATCAAGGGCATGGACTGTGACAAGATGAACATCAAGGGCATGAAGTGTGACAAGATGAACATCAAGGGCATGAAGTGTGACAAGATGAACATCAAGGGCATGGACTGTGACAAGATGAACATCAAGGGCATGGACTGTGACAAGATGAACATCAAGGGCATGGACTGTGACAAGATGAACATCAAGGGCATGGACTGTGACAAGATGAACATCAAGGGCATGAAGTGTGACAAGATGAACATCAAGGGCATGGACTGTGACAAGATGAAGATGATAGCTGGAGAAGACACATGAAAACTACAAAGAAGAAAATCGAAGAATACGACGAAAACAAACGAAAATGAAATAAAAGACTGAACACAAAAGAACAAAAACAGAAGAACAGAACGACACAGAAGAAAAGAACGACAACAGATGAATAGATTGAAAACAGAAGAATAGAATGAAACCAGAAGAATAGATTGAAAACAGAAGAACAGAACGACACAGAAGAAAAGAACGACAACAGAAGAATAGATTGAAAACAGAAGAATAGATTGAAAACAGAAGAATAGAATGAAACCAGAAGAATAGATTGAAAACAGAAGAACAGAACGACACAGAAGAAAAGAACGACGACAGAAGAATAGATTGAAAACAGAAGAAAAGAACGACGACAGAAGAAAAGAACGACAACAGAAGAATAGATTGAAAACAGAAGAATAGATTGAAAACAGAAGAAAAGAACGACACAGAAGAAAAGAACGACACAGAAGAAAAGAACGACGACAGAAGAAAAGAACAACAGAAGAATAGATTGAAAACAGAAGAAAAGAACGACACAGAAGAAAAGAACGACAGCAGAAGAATAGATTGAAAACAGAAGAATAGAACGAAAACAGAAGAATAGAATGAAACCAGAAGAATAGAACGAAAACAGAAGAATAGATTGAAAACAGAAGAATAGAACGAAAACAGAAAATATAGAACGAAAACAGAAGAAAAGAACGACAACAGAGGCTGATGACAGAAAGAGAGGAGACAATTAAAAACCAACAAGAGAAGAAACTGAAAAGAGAAGAAAGAAAACATGGCGGAAACACACGACTAGCACACAAACGCTGAGGCCGGTGCAGACAGAACCTGAGGGCCATTTTCTGACACAGCGTGGGCGAAAACTCCTCCGGTTGGCGCCGCTCCTCGAAGAAGAGAGCGAGATCCTGCATCGCCGCCACCTCCAGCACGTGCACCTTGAGACACAGGTCCACGAAGAGCGGGTGCTTGGTGAGGCACTCTTCAGAGCCGCAGCACACCTGAGCCTCCTTCCGCTGCCGGGCCACACACTGGCCGCACGTGCACCAGCAGGGCACGGCGCTCTCGTCGGCGACACGGTCCCAGTTGCACGGGGAGTGGAGGGTGAGGTGGGGCGCCACCTGGATGGGCAAGGCCTGGGACACTGTCAGCAGAAGCTCCCTGGCCTCGTCCTCGTCCATTGGGTCGATCATGTCCTGCAAGTGACTTTCTACTGTTTGTTGTTTGTTTGTTGCTTTAAGGTCATTTAAAACAAAAACAAAACCTGGACAATGTTAACAATACCTCCCGGGCCTCCTCCCGGTTCATCGTGTCGATCACGTCCTGCAAGTGACGTTGTTTGTTTGTTTGTTTGTTTGCTTTATGGTCATCCAACACAAAAACGAAAGCAAAAACCTGGACAATGTTAACAATACCTCCCGGGCCTCCTCCTCGTCCATCGTGTCGATCACGTCCTGCAAGTGACATTACATGTTTTTGTTTGGTTGGTTGGTTCTTTGTTTTATTGGTCAGCCAAAACAAAAACAAAACTCTGGCATATGGTCTCAGCCGGTTTCTGGAGACACACCTTGATCTCAGTGCCCTGTCCTTGGGTTGTCAGAGTCATGTGTCTCCCGCTGTTCACTGTCAGTGCGTCATGTGTCTCCCGCTGTTCACTGTCAGTGCGTCATGTGTCTCCCGCTGTTCACTGTCAGTGCTCTGTCCTGAGGTCGTCGGAGTCACGTGTCTCCCGCTGTTCACTGTCAGTGCGTCATGTGTCTCCCGCTGTTCACTGTCAGTGCTCTGTCCTGAGGTCGTCAGAGTCATGTGTCTCCCGCTGTCTCCCGCTGTTCACTGTCAGTGCTCTGTCCTGAGGTCGTCGGAGTCATGTGTCTCCCGCTGTTCACTGTCAGTGCTCTGTCCTGAGGTCGTCGGAGTCACGTGTCTCCCGCTGTTCACTGTCAGTGCTCTGTCCTGAGATCGTCAGAGTCACGTGTCTCCCGCTGTTCACTGTCAGTGCTCTGTCCTGAGGTCGTCGGAGTCATGTGTCTCCCGCTGTTCACTGTCAGTGCTCTGTCCTGAGGTCGTCGGAGTCACGTGTCTCCCGCTGTTCACTGTCAGTGCTCTGTCCTGAGGTCGTCGGAGTCATGTGTCTCCCGCTGTTCACTGTCAGTGCTCTGTCCTGAGGTCGTCAGAGTCATGTGTCTCCCGCTGTTCACTGTCAGTGCTCTGTCCTGAGGTCGTCAGAGTCACGTGTCTCCCGCTGTTCACTGTCAGTGCTCTGTCCTGAGGTCGTCGGAGTCATGTGTCTCCCGCTGTTCACTGTCAGTGCTCTGTCCTGAGATCGTCAGAGTCATGTGTCTCCCGCTGTTCACTGTCAGTGCTGAGGTCGTCGGAGTCACATGTCAACCGCTGTTCACTGTCAGTGCTCTGTCCTGAGGTCGTCAGAGTCACGTGTCTCCCGCTGTTCACTGTCAGTACTCTGTCCTGAGGTCGTCAGAGTCACGTGTCTCCCGCTGTTTACTGTCAGTGCTCTGTCCTGAGGTCGTCAGAGTCATGTGTCTCCCGCCTTTCACTCCCCTCGGTCCTACGCAACACGACAGAGAGGTGTTACTAATCCACCTCTTCAACATGTTCTTCCTTGGCCTCTTCGGCCCCCGCCTGGGACGTCCACCCTGCCCCCGTTCCCTAAAGGATGGTCTGGAGCCAGGAGGTCAGGGCTGACACAGGTGCCCATGGGACTGCGGTCCACCCTCAAACCGCCCAGAACACACAGAAGAGGTTCTGCATAGGAATGGCCTCTTCTCACTGCTGTTCAATGCCAGTACAATTCCTCCATTTCTGCCCTACGATGAGCTAATCTCGGAGGGTGCAGAGGCCGGCAGATTTCATGTAAACTCTATGCTAACATCCAGTAACATATGTCAACTATGATTCAAGCATACTCGTGAGCATAGCGTGAAGGAAAGGCGCATAAAACCGACATGGGGCAGGAAGGTTATGCATGGATGTGAGGGAGGGAAGCGTGGAAGGGAGAGGTTCTGACAGTATTTCTGGAAACAAGCAGGGGCAGATAAAAGAACTTGGCTTTGCTGCCCTCTCCATGGAAGTGGGCTCTCTTTTGAACGGCCGTTATCTCCGAGGACGTTTAGGCACATCCGTACTGGGCAGGGAACCAATGGACAGCTCTGTTACGGAATTAAAAAAAACTCAAAACCTTGTTGTTTGTAGTTCAGCCAATCACGAAGGCTCTTTCCGCAATTTCCAGGAAAAAAGTTTGCAAAAAAAAAAAAAAAAAAAAAAAAAATGCTGAACAGCAACCAAATCCAGTCTACCGCTCATAACTCACAATACGACAGAAGATTTGTCACATAAGGATACAACGAGAAAGAAGAAGAATGGCATTATCTGGTCGCTGGAAGTCCACCCTCCGGAGAAAACACTGCGCTGAAGCCGAGTCCCTGTGGCGGGGTGATGAGAAATTACCTTCTTGTTATTTTTCTCTTTTAATCAGGGGAGGGGGGAGGGGGGGGGGGGGCGGAGGTGGAAGGGGGAAGTGAGAGGTAGCGCAGAGTGGAGGTTTGCTTTGATGCCATGCCGAGCTTTGTGGTGTGCGTTTGGTGTGTTGCTAGTCCGTTTTTGTGTGTTTTGTTATTTGACGCATGTACTTCTGGTGTCAACTTCTACGGTATTCAATTGATCAGGCGTAAAATTACTGTAATATTGACGACGACGACGACGACGACGACGACGACGACGACGATGATGATGATGATGATGATGATGATCATCATCATCATCATCATCATCATGGTAGTGGTGGTGGTGGTGGTAGTAGCGGTGGTGAAGAAGAACAAGGACAAGATGTAAATGATGATGACGACAACGACAACGACGACGACAACGATGATGATGATGATGATGATGATGATGATGATGATGATGATGACGGCGATGACGGCGACGACGATGATAATGTTGAGTCTATAGATCTTTGAGGCCACTTGTTTCTATACAGATTGTGTCCGGGTCTCACAGGCACACACATTCAATAGATGAATACCGATAACTTTTTCTACCAACCGAAAGGGTGTTTACAGAATTCGGAGAAACTGTGAAGCCGGACACGTAACATTGATGATCTACAAATAAGAGAGACAGACTTGAAAAGCAAAGACGACATTGAAAACAATCTGCTTCCTAATTTAAATTCTCTCCAACTCACATCTATTTCCACTTCAATACACCCAAGATCAATGTTCTCTTTATAGGTTAGAAGACGAAAAGAAAAAAAATCTCATTATGTTCAGGTGATCACCCACCCCCCTCACCCCCACCCCCCGGGGACCGACAATAGTCCGGTGTGGTGACTGGCAAGGGCAGGTGTGGGCACTGGCCGCTGTCTCACCTCGCACCACTCCATGGCCAGCACCTCCTGCAGGCGGATGGGGATGCACTGTGCCAGCAGCACGCTGTTCCATGGCTGCCGCGTGGCGCTGTCCCGATTCCGAAAGGAGTTCTGCGCGTACCTCCCAACATCGGACCTCCCGCCTGCCAGCCGGTCACAGACAGTACACATACACAGACGTACGCACACAAATACACACACGCGCGCACGCAGGCAGTCATACACACACGTACACACACACACACACACACACACACACACACGCACGCACACGTGCGCGCACGCACACACACAGATCAGTGGATGGTCTGCGGCAATCAGGAAACGTCCGTGGAACCACCTCTGTCTCTGTCAGTGACGTCTCTGTTTGACGGAAATTCTACTGTGCCACATCCAGAATACTCAACTGACATAAGTCTGTTTCCATGTGAAATGATTGTGTTGGTAAAAGAAAGGACAAACAGGAAAGTAGAGATACGTTTCAACATTTCGAATATCCCCCATCCCACCTCCTCTGTACTCCCCCCCCCCCTCCCACACAAGCCTCTACCTCCGCCACGCTATGCCCTCCCTACTAACCCTCACATCCCCTCTGGCACTTCGCAGCACACGGCGTAATGTCAAAGTTAATGCAACAAGGGCAGGCAATATTGCTTCTTGCTACGTGTGGGTCCTCCCTTACCGTCTTCCTGCTATGTTTGGGGCCTCCCTTACCGTCTTCCTGCTATGTTTGGGGCCTCCATTACCGTCTTCCTGCTATGTTTAGGGCCTCCCTTACCGTCTTCCTGCTATGTGTGGGGCCTCCCTTACCGTCTTCCTGCTACCGTCTTCTTACCGTCTTCTAGCGCTTAGACCTTGGTATCTAGCCGAGAATATGCGCTATATAAGTATTCATTATTATTATTATGTGTGGGGCCTCCCTTACCGTCTTCTTGCTACGTGTGGGGCCACCCTTACCCTCTTCCTGCTATGTGTGGGGCCACCCTTACCGTCTTCCTGCTATATGTGGGGCCACCCTTACCGTCTTCCTGCTATGTGTGGGGCCACACTTACCGTCTTCCTGCTATATGTAGGGCCACCCTTACCGTCTTCCTGCTACGTGTGGGGCCACCCTTACCGTCTTCCTGCTACGTGTGGGGCCACCCTTACCGTCTTCCTGCTATGTGTGGGGCCACCCTTACCGTCTTCCTGCTATGTGTGGGGCCACCCTTACCGTCTTCCTGCTATATGTAGGGCTACCCTTACCGTCTTCCTGCTATGTGTGGGGCCACCCTTACCGTCTTCCTGCTACGTTGTGGGGCCACCCTTTCCGTCTTCTTGCTACGTGTGAGGACACCCTTACTGTCTTCCTGCTATGCGTAGGGCGTCCTGTACCGTCTTCTTGTTACGTGTGGGGCCACCCTTACCGTCTTCCTGCTACGTGTGGAGCCTCCCTTACCGTCTTCCTGCTACGTGTGGGGCCACCCTTACCGTCTTCCTGCTACGTGTGGGGCCTCCCTTACCGTCTTCCTGCTACGTGTGGGGCCTCCCTTACCGTCTTCCTGCTACGTGTGGGGCCTCCCTTACCGTCTTCCTGCTACGTGTGGGGCCTCCCTTACCGTCTTCTTGCTATGTGTGGGGCCACCCTTACCGTCTTCCTGCTACGTGTGGGGCCTCCCTTACCGTCTTCTTGCTACGTGTGGGGCCACCCTTACTGTCTTCTTGCTACGTGTGGGACCACCCTTACCGTCTTCTTGCTACGTGTGGGGCCACCCTTACTGTCTTCTGACGGCCTGGCGTGGTTCCATCTGGACTCAGCAGCGCCTTTCTGGCGACCACGGCAGCGGCAGCAGCAGAACGAGGGGCGCGTCTTCCTGGCGCCCCAGGCCATCAGCGACCAGCAGGCCACGACCAGCACCGCCGTCGCCACCACCACTAGGCCGACCACGAGGGGTGAGGTGCTGACTTTGATGTGGTCTGTCTGTCCTCCATCCTGGGTCTTGACAAAGGCCACGCCACCTGACCAAGGCAGTGAGCCGTCTGCGTTAGTTGTTGCTTGACGTTCTCCACCACCCTCTGCTCAGGACATATGGTGCATCGAACGACGTTATACAAGAGTGAAGGGGGTGGGGGTGGAGGCGAGGGGGGGGGGGGGGGGTGGGGGGGGGGCGGGGGGGGGGGGGTGGAGAGAGAAAGCAAAGAGGTCGGAAAAGAAACAGAAACGAAAGACAGCATAAATTCTTAGAAGACTTTATTTTCTAAGAAATTGATATCTGTCTCAAAATCACTAAACTGTACGAGTTACGTTTCGTTGTAAGTGTAGGAAGAATTCTAATGTTTTCCTGAATAAAGAATGAAATAGATCATTTTGAGTTCGTGCTATGTCCTTGTGTGCCCAGGCTGACTTCAAAGGAAAAGGCTCGGTGAAACGAAATGAAGTCCTTTAGTCCTTCAGTCTTTGTATATTTTAAGAGATATTGAATGTCATGACCACCAGAATAAAAGATACGCCTGTATGAATGATAAAAGAAACAGGTATAGATTGGAAACTGCACAGTCTGTATAATATCGACGTTAAAGCGAAACTTGTAAATTCCAGTATGTTTTAATTTAAATATTATTATTAAAAAAAATCGGTTTAAGAAGAAAAAATGCTTATGAAAGAGGGTTACGAAGTAGAAATGTGTGTGTCTGTGTGTGTGTGTGTGTGTGTGTGTGTGTGTGTGTGTGTAAAATGAGGGGGGGGGGGGGGGGGGGGGGGGGGGGCTGGCCCGTCACCAATCCTGCAAATAATCGTGAAAAGTAAGAAAGTTTAATGCCTCACTGAAAGTTGACTTCTAAGTTGCATGGACACACCACAAAATTGTTCCTGATTACACTGAAAGTTTACTTCTAAGCTGCACGGACACACCACAATATTGTTCATAGTTTCACCGAGAGTTTACTTCTAAGCTGCATGGACACACCACAAAATTGTTCCTGATTTCACCGAGAGTTTACTTCTAAGTTGCATAGGACACACCACAAAATTGTTCCTGATTTCACCGAGAGTTTACTTCTAAGTTGCATAGACCACCACAAAATTGTTCCTGATTTCACCGAGAGTTTACTTCTGTTGCATAGACACACCACAAAATTGTTCCTGATTACACCGAGAGTTTGACTTCTGTTGCATAGACACACCACAAAATTGTTCTGATTACACCGAGAGTTGACTTCTGTTGCATAGACACACCACAAAATTGTTCCTGTTACACCGAGAGTTGACTTCTGTTGCATAGACACACCACAAAATTGTTCCTGGTTACACCGAGAGTTTACTTCTGTTGCATAGAACACCACAAAATTGTTCCTGATTACACCGAGAGTTTACTTCTGTTGCATAGACACACCACAAAATTGTTCCTGATTACACCGAGAGTTGACTTCTGTTGCATAGACACACCACAAAATTGTTCCTGTTACACCGAGAGTTTGACTTCTGTTGCATAGACACACACAAAATTGTTCCTGGTTACACCGAGAGTTGACTTCTGTTGCATAGACACAGCACAAAAGTTGTTCCTGGTTACACCGAGAGTTGACTTCTGTTGCATAGACACAGCACAAATTGTTCCTGGTTACACCGAGAGTTGACTTCTGTTGCATAGACACAGCACAATGTGTTCCTGGTTACACCGAGAGTTGACTTCTGTTGCATAGACACAGCACAATTGTTCTGGTTACACGAGAGTTGACTTCTGTTGCATAGACACAGCACAATAGTGTTCCTGGTTACACCGAGAGTTGACTTCTGTTGCATAGACACAGCACAATAGTGTTCCTGGTTACACCGAGAGTTGACTTCTGTTGCATAGACACACACAAAATTGTTCCTGAGTTACACGAGAGTTGACTTCTGTTGCATAGACACACCACAAATTGTTCCTGGTTACACCGAGAGTTGACTTCTGGTTGCATAGACACAGCACAAAATTGTTCCTGGTTACACCGAGAGTTGACTTCGGGTGCATAGACACACCACAAAATTGTTCCTGGTTACACCGAGAGTTGACTTCTGGTTGCATAGACACACCACAAAATTGTTCCTGGTTACACCGAGAGTTGACTTCTGGTGCATAGACACACCACAAAATTGTTCCTGGTTACACCGAGAGTTGACTTCTGGTGCATAGACACACCACAAAATTGTTCCTGGTTACACCGAGAGTTGACTTCTGGTGCATAGACACACCACAAAATTGTTCCTGGTTACACCGAGAGTTGACTTCTGGTGCATAGACACACCACAAAAGTTCTGTTACACGGGTTAACACCGTGAAGAGTTGACTTCTGGTGCATAGACACACCACAAAATTGTTCCTGGTTACACCGAGAGTTGACTTCTGGTGCATAGACACAGCCACAAAATTGTTCCTGGTTACACCGAGAGTTGACTTCTGTTGCATAGACACAGCACAAAATTGTTCCTGGTTACACCGAGAGTTGACTTCTGTTGCATAGACACAGCACAAAATTGTTCCTGGTTTACACCGAGAGTTGACTTCTGTTGCATAGACACAGCACAAAATTGTTCCTGGTTACACCGAGAGTTGACTTCTGTTGCATAGACACAGCACAAAATTGTTCCTGGTTACACCGAGAGTTGACTTCTGTTGCATAGACACAGCACAAAATTGTTCCTGGTTACACCGAGAGTTGACTTCTGTTGCATAGACACAGCACAAAATTGTTCCTGGTTACACCGAGAGTTGACTTCTGTTGCATAGACACAGCACAAAATTGTTCCTGGTTACAACCGAGAGTGTTGACTTCTGTTGCATAGACACAGCACAAAATTGTTCCTGGTTACACCGAGAGTTGACTTCTGTTGCATAGACACAGCACAAAATTGTTCCTGGTTACACCGAGAGTTGACTTCTGTTGCATAGACACAGCACAAAATTGTTCCTGGTTACACCGAGAGTTGACTTCTGTTGCATAGACACAGCACAAAATTGTTCCTGGTTTCACCGAGAGTTGACTTCTGTTGCATAGACACAGCACAAAATTGTTCCTGGTTACACCGAGAGTTGACTTCTGTTGCATAGACACAGCACAAAATTGTTCCTGGTTACACCGAGAGTTGACTTCTGTTGCATAGACACAGCACAAAATTGTTCCTGGTTACACCGAGAGTTGACTTCTGTTGCATAGACACACCACAATATTGTTCCTGGTTACACCGAGAGTTGACTTCTGTTGCATAGACACACCACAATATTGTTCCTGGTTACACCGAGAGTTGACTTCTGTTGCATAGACACACCACAATATTGTTCCTGGTTACACCGAGAGTTGACTTCTGTTGCATAGACACACCACAATATTGTTCCTGGTTACACCGAGAGTTGACTTCTGTTGCATAGACACACCACAATATTGTTCCTGGTTACACCGAGAGTTGACTTCTGTTGCATAGACACACCACAATATTGTTCCTGGTTACACCGAGAGTTGACTTCTGTTGCATAGACACACCACAATATTGTTCCTGGTTACACCGAGAGTTGACTTCTGTTGCATAGACACACACAATATTGTTCCTGGTTACACCGAGAGTTGACTTCTGTTGCATAGACACAGCACAAAATTGTTCCTGGTTACACCGAGAGTTGACTTCTGTTGCATAGACACAGCACAAAATTGTTCCTGGTTACACCGAGAGTTGACTTCTGTTGCATAGACACAGCACAAAATTGTTCCTGGTTACACCGAGAGTTGACTTCTGTTGCATAGACACAGCACAAAATTGTTCCTGGTTACACCGAGAGTTGACTTCTGTTGCATAGACACAGCACAAAATTGTTCCTGGTTACACCGAGAGTTGACTTCTGTTGCATAGACACAGCACAAAATTGTTCCTGGTTACACCGAGAGTTGACTTCTGTTGCATAGACACAGCACAAAATTGTTCCTGGTTACACCGAGAGTTGACTTCTGTTGCATAGACACAGCACAAAATTGTTCCTGGTTACACCGAGAGTTGACTTCTGTTGCATAGACACAGCACAAAATTGTTCCTGGTTACACCGAGAGTTGACTTCTGTTGCATAGACACAGCACAAAATTGTTCCTGGTTACACCGAGAGTTGACTTCTGTTGCATAGACACAGCACAAAATTGTTCCTGGTTACACCGAGAGTTGACTTCTGTTGCACAGACACAGCACAAAATTGTTCCTGGTTACACCGAGAGTTGACTTCTGTTGCATAGACACAGCACAATATTGTTCCTGGTTACACCGAGAGTTGACTTCTGTTGCATAGACACAGCACAAAATTGTTCCTGGTTACACCGAGAGTTGACTTCTGTTGCATAGACACAGCACAATATTGTTCCTGGTTACACCGAGAGTTGACTTCTGTTGCATAGACACAGCACAATATTGTTCCTGATTACACCGAGAGTTGACTTCTGTTGCATAGACACAGCACAATATTGTTCCTGGTTAATAGTCAACGTGTCAAAGACGATAAAACGAGGAGGGTGAACGTGAGGAGAATTGGGTGGTGGGGTGGTGGGGGGGGGGGGGGGGGGGGGGGGGGGGGGGGGGGCGGGGGGAGGGCAGGGGGAAGGGGGAGGGGGATAGAATAAATGGGATGGCAGTGGACACGGGCATCACAGGCAATGCTAGGTGCTGTGTCTACCATCCCTCCCAAGACCCCGAGATTGATGGACCAGGAAGACTGACTCTACACAACTGCTGTGCGTCTTCAGTAGTGTTCAGTGGTGCCCGTAACCTGCTCTGCCATACACAAAACACCACCTGTTCAGCCTCCCCCCCCCTCCCTCCCCTCCCTCCCTCCCCCCCCCTCCCCCCCCCCCCCCCCCCCCCCCTCCACTGACGTCAATAACGCCATAGCCCCGGAGTCACTGTGAGTGTGTGTGGTAGTCCGGAAGGTGATACCGCGTCTTTCCAACGACCGTCTCCATGAGCTTGCGGTGGACGTTAGAGTCCTTATCGATGAAGTAAGGAGAAGACAACTCCGCTGCACCCCACCCCTACCCCCACCCCACCACAACAAATGCAACCACAGTTTATCCATGATTTTTGCTTTTTCTTCCATTCTTTCTTTCTTCTTTCTTTCTTTATGTTTCTTTATTCATTTATTTATTTTTGATAAGGTTTAATTACAATTAGGGCTCGGTTAGGGTGTGAAGAAAGCTTAGATTTAAGTTAAGTTTGGGTTTGGATTAGGGTTGGTGTCTCGTTAGCGTGAACGTCATGCATCATTGCCAAGTTAGCGAGTCGCCCGGTTTTCTTATGTCAGCTCTCCTATCCAGTGTATAACCATGCTGCCACGAGCTTTCCAGACCTCGCCACGGGGCATGGCCTGTGGACGTGAGGTCAGCCAACTCACCCTGGAAGGTCAAGGCCATGGCGGAGCCAGCCAGCGTGCCCTGCAGACTGGACACGGTACAGATGTAAGATCCGCCGTCCTCCGGCAGTGCCGGCACTTTCAGCAGAGCCGCACTGTCCGGAGACCCCCCAGACACACGCCCCGAAGTCCTGTTCACCACCGCGCTGTCTTTGTACCA
>CM065739.1:3722012-3762012 GCA_033310375.1 Conus canariensis
TGTGAAGCTTTACTTACTTGCTTGGCAAGTTGAGTTTTCGCCAAAATAAAGGAGCCGTCAGAATGCAAAGTTATTCTCAGATATTTGTACTGATCAGTTGTCTGAATTATCTCAGTACCAAATTTAAAAAAGATGGGAACTTTGGGTTTTTTATGTGTAAAAATCAATACCTTTTGTCTTTTGTACATTAATTTTCATACCCCAAGTTAAACAATATTCATTCAATTTGTCAAGCTTGTTACCAAGACCTGTTTGTGTGTGTGTGTGTGTGTGTGTGTGTGTGTGTGTGTGTGTGTGTGTGTGTGTGTACATGCACACACGCACATGCACACGCACACCGCATACACTGGCACACACATGGTCCTGTGCCCACACACGTGTACACTCACCAAACACGCATACAATTATGACAATTGCACAGGTAATGTTTGGTAGACACTCAAGGTCTGACCAGCCGTTGGGCTAATGCCTAGGTCAGACATTTGCCAAGTCATTGCCATGAGATCCTCTTCTTCACTTCTCTCATCTTAGTTATCTATCAGCTTTAAATCATTGGCAGTGTGGTCTCGAAGCTTAGCATACGTGGCGCAGCGTATATGGACTAGTCCGCACGCAGAGACACCTTAATGAAACTGAAACTGAAAAAAAAAACAAAAAAAAATAACAAATACCTGCCATCGATCTTCCAGGTCAAGTATGTACTCATCTGTAATACTAGTCTAGCCCACAATGATAGTGTTGCGATCAAGTATCATTTTATATACTCATCTAATTATTGTTCCGTTCGTCCGTCGACTCGACGAGGACGACTTCAGTCATCTAGGGGATGAGGTGGGGGAGGGGGGGGGGAAGGGGCAGGATTTGTGGATACGCAGATGACTGGTCAAGCCGATGCGTGCACGGAATGTGCGGTAACAGCTTGGACTCATCTAATTACAGAGGGAATGGCGGTGGTGAAACTGGCGTTTCTCTCTAAAATTTAATTTGGGGAGCCTCAATCATCTTTGTCGATTATGTATTTGTAGATCATATACATCAAGTATGGTCCATGAAAAGTTTTGCAAATATATTCTTTCAACGGCAAAGTCGTTATCCTCCATTTTCTCATTCATTAAGAAAAAAATAGATTGACAATATGGACGGGCAGGTCATATCCACATATCCCCCTCCCCTCCCTTTCCACTCTCAGCTTTGTGATTTAATTTGAATCCTAATTCAGACCAGCAAGTTTCAACTGTCTTTGAGTTTGACCCGTGGCCCCAGCTCTGTAGAACATAAACCATCTTGGACGCTTTACCAGTCGACTGTATCCAGGAGGAAGGGGAAGGGAGGGGGGGGGGGGGGTAACTTTGGCTTTATGGGGTCTCTCTTACTGTGGACGGTCGTTCCCTTTAACGCTGAAATGAACTGAAATGGAACACATCCTAAATGTTCACAGATGCCAGCACTGTCGGCGAAAGCAACAACTGTATTTGACTGTAGAATAAGAAAGTCATCACACACACACACACACACACACACGCACACCCACACACACCTCCTACCTGATTTCAGTTCAGTGCTTACAAACGCGGCAAAGACCAGGAGGCACGGAAACATTCTTGCTGTCACAGAGTTCCAGCTGTCCCTTTCTGTCTGGCTCTCGAACAAGCCAGCGGAAGAACGTCCCCGTCATTGTCGGGGAAAATATGATTGTCAATTTGACGTCATAGGCCCTGTTCCGCTGCCCGGGTTTGTTTGCTACTCTATGATTTCCAACCCCCGGGAGAAATTCAAGGATCAAGGTTTAAATTACTTCCTCTCCTCCACCCCACCACCACCTCACCCCAACGTTCTTCCCCCCCCCAGCCCCACCCCCTCCATCCTGCTTTTCACTCCCGCCCTTTCTCTCCCAGTGTGTTGTCCACGTCGTCTGTTTTTTTTTTTTTTTTTTTTTTTGAAAGAGACAGAAAGAACTTCCTATCAAATTTCTGCGCTGTTTACATACGTGAGGTTGGATTCACTCCAGTTCATAGCCCGTTCGATAATAATGATAATAATAATAATTGAAAATATTAATATCAATAATAACAATGATGATAATCATGATAATAGTAATAAAAACAACAACAATGATAATAATAATAGTAATAACAACAACAACAATAATGATAATAACAACAATAACAATGATAATAGGGGAGAGGAGAAAAGGCACCTTACAACATTTATTCGTTTGTTTCGATCGCCCTGTTCTTGCCTAGTCGTATAAAATCGAAGTTTGAAAAAAAAAAAAAAAAGAAAAAAAAGAAAGAGAGAGAGAGAAACAGCTGCGGATAGTCGTATGAAACCGAAGTTAAAAAAAAAAAAAGCCAGAAAGAAGAGAGAGAGAGAGAGGAGAGAGAGAGAGAGAGGTCTTCATTTACATTTTAAGAGGCCAGGAGCAGGAGGAGGAGGAAGAGGAGGATCACAACACATTCACCGACCACCAGTCACGACATACCAAGGGAGGCCACTCAGGGGATTACACTGCATCTTCTGTGATGCATGCCATGCATGTCATCGCAATTGCGTCCCTTGGCCTGGGCAGTTTGTGTTGAGAGAAATTGGCGGTTGGATGAAGGAGCGGTGTTGACAAAGGAAAGAATGGAATACACTTTTCTTTTAAGACCTTTGTAAATTCATTGACTCTTCAGACGTACAATTTTGTGTTTCTATTTGTTCATAAAAAAAAAAGCGTTGGCAACATTAATTTATTCCATTTTTTGTTTAAGAGCTTAATGTCGATATTTTGTACATGAAAAATTGGCATCCCCCCCCCCCCCTCCCAGTTATTCGAGGGGGAAATTTGTGGGGTAGGGTGTGTGTGTGTGTGTGTGTGTGTGTGTGTGTGTGTGTGTGTGTGCACGTTTCTCTAGGACAGATTCCAGGGCTCGTTCTGATTTTCTGTTCATATGACACATGTCTTCTACAAAGGGTATTCTACAAAACGGGTAAAGAACTCCATGAAATGTCAAACTTTAAAACTGCGTGCCCAACACCCAAAAGATCCTGAAATTCAATCAAACTGAATATTTACATTCTTGGTCTGAGTATCAGTTCTTACATGACATAAACCTTGCTCGGCAACAAACAAGCACGGCGACAGTTATTTTTCATGTCATGTATGGGACAGATAATAGAGATAATAAGCAATGGTCAAAAAAGATGATAGGCCTACAGAAGTGTGTGTGTGTGTATGTATGTGTGTGTGTGTGTGTGTGTGTGTGTGTGTGTGTGTGTGTGTGTGTGTGTGTGTGTGTGTGTGTGTGTGTGTGTGTGTGTGTGTGTGTGTCCGCGCGCGCGCGTGTGTGTGAGGTAAAAGGGGGTGGGGCTCTAGTGGACTATACTAAAGTGCCAAGACCTCTTCACCCCACACAGTTGGCTCGCTAGTGACTCCAGACCATTAATACGGGATATTTCAGTTTTGTGCGGTACAGAGGCAGTGTTACAAGGAGTGCGGTTCTGAAAATGCTGTCAGATCTAAAACGGCACAGAATATCAGTGTGGTTGCTGGCACTTCCTTTCTACTGGCATCTTCATGCTGGCACTTCCTTTCTACTGGCATCTTCATGCTGGCACTTCCTTTCTACTGGCATCTTCATGCTGGCACTTCCTTTCTACTGGCATCTTCATGCTGGCACTTCCTTTCTACTGGCATCTTCATGCTGGCACTTCCTTTCTACTGGCATCTTCATGCTGGCACTTCCTTTCTACTGGCATCTTCATGCTGGCACTTCCTTTCTACTGGCATCTTCATGCTGGCACTTCCTTTCTACTGGCATCTTCATGCTGGCACTTCCTTTCTACTGGCATCTTCATGCTGGCACTTCCTTTCTACTGGCATCTTCATGCTGGCACTTCCTTTCTACTGGCATCTTCATGCTGGCACTTCCTTTCTAGCATCTTCATGCTGCACCTTTCTACTGGCATGCATCTTCATGCTTAGCTGGCACTTCCTTTCTACTGGCATCTTCATGCTGGCACTTCCTTTCTACTGGCATCTTCATGCTGGCACTTCCTTTCTACTGGCATCTTCATGCTGGCACTTCCTTTCTACTGGCATCTTCATGCTGGCACTTCCTTTCTACTGGCATCTTCATGCTGGCACTTCCTTTCTACTGGCATTTCATGCTGGCACTTCCTTTCTACTGGCATCTTCATGCTGGCACTTCCTTTCTACTGGCATCTTCATGCTGGCACTTCCTTTCTACTGGCATCTTCATGCTGGCACTTCCTTTCTACTGGCATCTTCATGCTGGCACTTCCTTTCTACTGGCATCTTCATGCTGGCACTTCCTTTCTACTGGCATCTTCATGCTGGCACTTCCTTTCTACTGGCATCTTCATGCTGGCACTTCCTTTCTACTGGCATCTTCATGCTGGCACTTCCTTTCTACTGGCATCTTCATGCTGGCACTTCCTTTCTACTGGCATCTTCATGCTGGCACTTCCTTTCTACTGTCATCTTCATGCTGGCACTTCCTTTCTACTGGCATCTTCATGCTGGCACTTCCTTTCTACTGGCATCTTCATGCTGGCACTTCCTTTCTACTGTCATCTTCATGCTGGCACTTCCTTTCTACTGGCATCTTCATGCTGGCACTTCCTTTCTACTGTCATCTTCATGCTGGCACTTCCTTTCTACTGGCATCTTCATGCTGGCACTTCCTTTCTACTGGCATCTTCATGCTGGCACTTCCTTTCTACTGGCATCTTCATGCTGGCACTTCCTTTCTACTGGCATCTTCATGCTGGCACAAAATTAGCCTGACTTTCTATGATGGCGCCCCTTCTTCTTCTTCTTCTTCTTCTTCTTCTTCTTCTTCTTCTTCTTCTTCTTCTTCATCTCATCATCATCATCATCATCACATCAATCATCTCTCATCATCATCATCTCATCATCATCATCATCATCATCATCATCATCATCATCATCATCATCATCATCATCTTCTTCTTCTTCTTCTTCTTCTTCTTCTTCTTCTTCTTCTTTCTTCTTCATCATCATCATCATCATCATCATCATCATCATCATCACATCACCATCATCTCATCATCATCATCATCATCATCATCTTCTTTCTTCTTCTTCTTCTCTTCTTCTTCTTCTTTCTTCTTCTTCTTCTTCATCATCATCATCATCATCATCACCATCATCATCATCATCATCATCATCATCATCATCATTCTTCTTCTTCCTTCTTCTTCTTCTTCTTCTTCTTTTCTTCTTCTTCATCATCATCATCATATCACCATCATCATCATCATCATCATCATCATCATCTTCTTCTTCTCTTCTTCTTCTCTTCTTCTTCTTCTTCTTCTTCTTCTTCTCGTCTTCATCATCATCATCTTCTGCTTCTTCTCTTCTTCTTCTTCTTCTTCTTCTTTTTCCTCTTCTTCTCTTTTTCTTCCTCCTCTTCTTCTCCTTCTCCTTTTTCTCCTTCTCCTCCTTCTTCCTCTTCTTCTTTTTCTTCTTCTTCTTCTTCCTCTTCTTCTTCTCCTTATTCTTCCTCCTCCTTCTCTTCCTCCCCTTCTCTTCCTCTTCTTCTTCTTGATCGGCCATCCACCAGACTCTATCTGTCAGTGCAGATATACTGGTCCACACTTCCTATGTTCACCGACTCATACACCGACATCTGCAGGAAGGCCGTTCTTCGCACCCGTATTTGAAGCGGGTGTGGTGGCGAGGAACCGCACTAGCCTGCCAGTGTTCCCAGCGCTGCCCCTGCTCTGTCCTGTGCTGTGCTGAAAGGAAATCTTACATGAGACACAGACAACAGGCTGCACACCAGTGATTAATGCGCCATGGCCTTGCTTTAAGGAGTCGACTATTCATAGACTGGTGCAATCAGATTGTTTTGAGAATGTTTATTGTGTCTGAAAGTGGATTCTTCTCGTTTTCTTTCATACAGCCATCAAGATACAAGCCAGCTGGTTTTATGCAGACAGATTAAAATCAAAGGGATGGGACTATTTGGGCGCTTTAAGCTGGAACAAATTTAGGGTGACAGGTGAGTATAAAGGCCTGAAATGTGATGTGTATTAAGGGGAAAGTTATACATTTCAAGATCGTTTATGATTTCAGTCAATCCCCCCCCCCGCCCCCCCCACCTCTCCCCTCCCCCCCCCCCTCCTCCAAACACGGGAAATGATTACTGGGGAATTGTTCTTTTGATCAATTCAATTATCAGTTTGACATTAAATGTTTGCTCAGATTTATGGTAGGCCTCAAAACGCCTAAAGTGTACTAAAGTGTTTTAGTACTAAATCCTAATTATGGTGTGTGGCCTCAAAACGCCTGCATGGATTATAGAGTGTTTTAGTACTAAATCCTAATTACGGCGTGTGGCCTCAAAACGCCTACATGGATTATAGAGTGTTTTAGTACTAAATCCTGATTACGGTGTGTGGCCTCAAAACGCCTACATGGATTATAGAGTGTTTTAGTACTAAATCCTGATTACGGTGTGTGGCCTCAAAACGCCTACATGGATTATAAAGTGTTTTAGTACTAAATCCTAATGATGGCGTGTGGCCTCAAAATGCCTACATGGAGTATAGAGTGTTTTAGTACTAAATCCTAATTACGGCATGTGGCCTCAAAACGCCTACATGGATTATAGAGTGTTTTAGTACTAAATGCTAATTATGGTGTGTGGCCTCAAAACGCCTACATGGATTATAGAGTGTTTTAGTACTAAATCCTAATTATGGTGTGTGGCCTCAAAACGCCTACATGGATTATAGAGTGTTTTAGTACTAAATCCTAATGATGGCGTGTGGCCTCAAAACGCCTACATGGATTATAGAGTGTTTTAGTACTAAATCCTAATGATGGCGTGTGGCCTCAAAACGCCTACATGGAGTATAGAGTGTTTTAGTACTAAATCCTAATTATGGTGTGTGGCCTCAAAACGCCTGCATGGATTATAAAGTGTTTAATACTAAATCCTAATTACGGCGTGTGGCCTCAAAACGCCTACATGGATTATAAAGTGTTTTAGTACTAAATCCTAATTACGTGTGTGGGCTCAAAACGCCTACATGGATTATAAAGTGTTTTAGTACTAAATCCTAATGATGGCGTGTGGCCTCAAAATGCCTACATGGAGTATAGAGTGTTTTAGTACTAAATCCTAATTACGGTGTGTGGCCTCAAAACGCCTACATGGATTATAGAGTGTTTTAGTACTAAATCCTAATTATGGTGTGTGGCCTCAAACGCCTACATGGATTATAGAGTGTTTTAGTACTAAATACTAATTATGGTGTGTGGGCTCAAAATGTCTACATGGATTATAGAGTGTTTTAGTACTAAATCCTAATGATGGCGTGTGGCCTCAAAATGCCTACATGGATTATAGAGTGTTTTAGTACTAAATCCTAATTATGGTGTGTGGCCACGGTAAACGGTGAATATCAAACAAGTAGGGTAACTCTTGCTCCCATGGTGAAACAAGTACAGGCCCATAACGCCAAACGAATGTTGCTTACGACAGTAAATCGCCTAGCAGAAATAATGGCATCACAGAGCACACAGAACAAACAAGGAGATAATCGTTCTTCGTTCTTGTTAATTATCTTCTTCAAATACAGGGACATCATCCGATTCATGTTCATTTAATCCATGCTGTTTATAGCCCAGCCGACCGCAAAGGGCCACACCAGGGCTGTCACCTCGTCACAGGCGCTTTATACATAGATGCGTTTCTTTTTCAAATCATATCATACACACGAAAACACACATTTTTTCTTTCGTTAAATCTTTGATCAGATAGAGAATGTTTTATCTCTGTTAGGAACTCAAAAATTACATCGGGAGGGACATCTCTGAACAAGGTTTTCATGGAGTCTGCTGCAAAGCGTGTATGTGTGACATCATGTTGGTCTCAACACTCTGTGAGAACAAGTTTTACAGTGAGTGGTGTATCACATGGAATGCAGCACGGAGCTTTTTCGCCTTTCAGACGATTCCAGACGGTAGGAAAGGAATGGGATCACCCAAACCTAATCTCACAGTAAACCCCATGAGACCATTCTTTGCATGTAAAATCACTAACCACAGAGAGAGAGAGAGAGAGAGAGAGAGAGAGAGAGAGAGAGAGAGAGAGAGAGAGAGAGAGAATGCAAATTAACAGACTTAAAACATACCCCCCCCCCAAAAAAAAAAAAAAAAAAAAAGAAAAGAAAAAAAAAGAAGTGAACTATGGATAAATAGATCCTCTTCGATTGGAACAACCATCATAAAACCAGCACAACACACAATTATCCATCGGCATTCCGTTTTGTGTGTTCCTGTGTGTTCTGGCTCTCTTTCACATACGCGCAGTCTGCTAAAGTCTCCTAAAGTATCGAGTAGATACCACAATGTTTCCACACAACCACTCATCCTGCGCATCCACTGTCACTGTCTGTGACAGGTGTTTTTGTCTCTTGTCACTGTCTGTGACAGGGCTTTGTCACTGTCTGTGACAGGGCTTTGTCACTGTCTGTGACAGGGCTTTGTTACTGTCTGTGACAGGGCTTTGTTACTGTCTGTGACAGGGATTTGTCACTGTCTGTGAAAGGGCTTTGTCACTGTCTGTGGCAGGGCTTTGTCAGTCTGTGACAGGGCTTTATTTTGTTCACTGTCTGTGACAGGGTTTTGTTTCTTGTCACTGTCTGTTGTGACAGGGCTTTGTCACTGTCTGTGACAGGGCTTTGTTCACTGTCTGTGACAGGGCTTTGTTACTGTCTGTGACAGGGCTTTGTTACTGTCTGTGCAGGGCTTTGTCACTGTCTGTGAAGGGCTTTGTCACTGTCTGTGGCAGGGCTTTGTCACTGTCTGTGACAGGGCTTTGTCACTGTCTTGAAAGGGCTTTGTTCACTGTCTTGGCAGGGCTTTGTCACTGTCTATGGCAGGTGTTTGTTTTCTTGTTACTGTCTATGGCAGGTGTTTTGTTTTTTGTCACTGTCTGGACAGGGCTTTGTTACTGTCTGTGAAAGGGCTTTTGTCACTGTCTGTGGCAGGGCTTTGTCACTGTCTGTGACAGGGATTTGCCACTGTCTGTGGCAGGTGTTTTTTGTTTTTTGTCACTGTCTGTGACAGGGCTTTGTTACTGTCTGTGAAAGGGCTTTGTCACTGTCTGTGGCAGGGCTTTGTCACTGTCTGTGACAGGGATTTGTCACTGTCTGTGGCAGGTGTTTTTGTTTTTTTGTCACTGTCTGTGAAAGGGCTTTGTTACTGTCTGTGAAAGGGCTTTGTCACTGTCTGTGGCAGGGCTTTGTCACTGTCTGTGGCAGGGCTTTGTCACTGTCTGTGACAGGGATTTGTTACTGTCTGTGAAAGGGCTTTGTCACTGTCTGTGTCAGAGCTTTGTCACTGTCTGTGGCAGGTGTTTTTGTTTCTTGTCACTGTCTGTGAAAGGGCTTTGTCACTGTCTGTGAAAGTGCTTTGTCACTGTCTGTGGCAGGGCTTTGTCACTGTCTGTGACAGGGATTTGTTACTGTCTGTGAAAGGGCTTTGTCACTGTCTGTGTCAGAGCTTTGTCACTGTCTGTGACAGGGATTTGTCACTGTCTGTGTCAGAGCTTTGTCACTGTCTGTGGCAGGTGTTTTTGTTTCTTGTCACTGTCTGTGAAAGGGCTTTGTTACTGTCTGTGAAAGTGCTTTGTCACTGTCTGTGGCAGGGCTTTGTTACTGTCTGTGACAGGGATTTGTCACTGTCTGTGAAAGGGCTTTGTTACTGTCTGTGAAAGTGCTTTGTCACTGTCTGTGAAAGGGCTTTGTCACTGTCTGTGAAAGGGCTTTGTTACTGTCTGTGAAAGTGCTTTGTCACTGTCTGTGACAGGTGTTTTTGTTTCTTGTCACTGTCTGTGAAAGTGCTTTGTCACTGTCTGTGAAAGGGCTTTGTCACTGTCTGTGTCAGAGCTTTGTCACTGTCTGTGACAGGTGTTTTTGTTTCTTGTCACTGTCTGTAACAGTCCTTTGTCACTGTCTGTGAAAGGGCTTTGTCACTGTCTGTGAAAGGGCTTTGTCACTGTCTGTGTCAGAGCTTTGTCACTGTCTGTGACAGGTTTTTTGTTTCTTGTCACTGTCTGTAACAGTCCTTTGTCACTGTCTGTGAAAGGGCTTTGTCACTGTCTGTGACAGGTGTTTTTGTTTCTAGATCTTCATCATTTACAGGCAAAGTTTTATGACTTTTGATATGCGTAGGGAGAGGTTGTTTACACGTCCAGCACGTGTTTGAACAACAAGCTTTGGCAGCTTTCAGTTTCATGTTTTTAAGATTTACTTCTAGTTAACCATGAAGGGCATTTCTTTCGGTCATCTCCCCAGATATCGACAATGTGAAAAAGGTTATTGAAGATAGTTCACGTAACCTTTGTGGTTAAAGTTACTCTGACACACCAGGAGGTGTTGATAGGATGTGACAGCACAGTGGTGTTGATAGGATGTGACAGCACAGTGGTGTTGATAGGATGTGACAGCACAGTGGTGTTGATAGGATGTGACGGCATAGTGGTGTTGATAGGATGTGACAGCACAGTGGTGTTGATAGGATGTGACAGCACAGTGGTGTTGATAGGATGTGACAGCACAGTGGTGTTGATAGGATGTGACAGCACAGTGGTGTTGATAGGATGTGACAGCACAGTGGTGTTGATAGGATGTGACAGCACAGTGGTGTTGATAGGATGTGACAGCACAGTGGTGTTGATAGGATGTGACAGCACAGTGGTGTTGATAGGATGTGACAGCACAGTGGTGTTGATAGGATGTGACAGCACAGTGGTGTTGATAGGATGTGACGGCACAGTGGTGTTGATAGGATGTGACAGCATAGTGGTGTTGATAGGATGTGACAGCACAGTGGTGTTGATAGGATGTGACAGCACAGTGGTGTTGATAGGATGTGACGGCACAGTGGTGTTGATAGGATGTGACGGCACAGTGGTGTTGATAGGATGTGACAGCACAGTGGTGTTGATAGGATGTGACAGCACAGTGGTGTTGATAGGATGTGACGGCACAGTGGTGTTGATAGGATGTGACGGCACAGTGGTGTTGATAGGATGTGACAGCACAGTGGTGTTGATAGGATGTGACAGCACAGTGGTGTTGATAGGATGTGACAGCACAGTGGTGTTGATAGGATGTGACGGCATAGTGGTGTTGATAGGATGTGACAGCACAGTGGTGTTGATAGGATGTGACAGCACAGTGGTGCACATGGTGACTATCAAGAAACAAAACGTATCAAGCGTATTTCAGTAGAACAGATTTCCATAGGCAGATTTACACCCTGGAATCACATTAATCTTCCGATTCCTTTCGAAGAGGAACTGCACGTAAGATGATGATGATGAAGAAGAAGAAGAAGAAGAAGAAGAAGAAGAAGAAGAATGTGTGTGTGTGTGTGTGTGTGTGTGTGTGTGTGTGTGTGTGTGTGTGTTTCTCTCTCTCTGTTTATATATACACACACACACACACACACACACACACACACACACACACACACACACACACACACACGCACACACACACACACACACACAGAGAGAGAGAGAGAGAGAGAGAGAGAGAGAGAGAGAGAGAGAGAGAGAGAGAGAGAACACGTGTGTGTATATGTGTTCGACTTCGCACTCTGTCTCATACATTACATGGATTCTCACATGAATTATCACATAGACTCTCTCTCTCTCTCTCTCTCTCTCTCTCTCTTTCGGACAGGGAAGTCGTGTTTCAGCCGCTGTGTAGGAAATTAGTGTATTTTAGCTAATTATTCATCACAAGAGAATCTGACGACAATATAATCAGTATGCCTACCACCGCTGAAATGCACCGAGCAAGAACTGGTATTTTTTTTTACCCCATTCTGATGAAAATTTCCCTCCGAAAAACGACTTCGTTTCGGCCCAGTCAAGATATGCCACAGTTCAAGTGTGGCTACGTGAAAGGGTGCACTGACTGGCTGATTTGTTTGACGCTGTCCGTACTGTACTGCCTGTCGATCATTCTGACAATGTGCATGGACGTGGAGAAGAATCCCGGCCCCTTCAGCAATACAAACTTGATGCAAGACATACATACTGTTGTGGACACTAGGTTCGTGCAGATACTGGAGGAACTCCGATTGCATTCTACAAATCTCTGCGACAAAATGGATGCTATCTTCGGCTGCCTTCAAAGAAGTGTGAATCAACTGATCACGGATGTGTCTGATCTACAAAGTATCGTTGAAGATCACAGGAAAATGATGCACAACATGCAGAACGACAAGGTCAGTATCTTACAACGACTGGAAAGAATGGAACAAGAAATTAATACACTAGAGATGAATTCGAAAGAAAACAACTTGAAATTTCTTGGTCTGCGTGAAACCGGTTTTGAAAACAACAGGAAAAGTGCGGAAATCGTAGTTGAAACTTTAAACCATTTCTCACCCTCTGACTCCTGGAGTCTGTCTGACATAGACAAAGCATACCGTGTTGGAAGCTTCAAACAGTCCTCCTCTCAACCACGCCCTTTAGTCGTTCGTTTCCACAGATGGTCAGACAAAATGGACATCCTGAGTGACAGCTATTTAAGGAACCTACTCAGAAGAGAGAATATCAAGATATCTGCCGATCTGACTGTACGCCAACGAGAAGAAATGCACTACTACCGGCAACAGGGGAAAAACGCATATTTTAAGAATGGCAGGTTGTTTGTTCATGATCAACCACGTACATACACGTACAACTCAAAAGATCACCCCAGACTTCGGAACTACGGCGAAAGACGGGAGACAGTCGGAAATCGTTTTACCAGACACAACGACCGGGTACCACAGAATCGTTTCCGTGACGATCGTCACAACGTATACCACGAGCAACACCCCGACACCTTAACCAAACATCCTGCCAACAATTCTGCGAGCTCAAGTGTCACTATCCATTCCCCCGTGTTGGTACCTGGCACAAAACTGTACAGTGAAGCTGTTCAGTCAGCCCCTTCTGCCAGCAGTCATGAAGACAGGCAAGAAAGAAGAGAACACAGTGGTAACGAAGAGGGGAGAGATGACGCACGGGATAGGTCAGACAGCATGAAGGACGCCGCTGAACGTCAGAACGACAGCCCCCATCCTGACCAGCTGGATCACGACAGGGACATACCAGAAGTCAGCCTGACCCCTGTGTTTTCTACGCAGATGGCACCACCGATCGGCGAGTCTACAGACACCGCAGCAGACAACCTGACGACATCGCTGTAAACTGCCAGGCCGTAGAGGAGGTGGTACGACCCACTACTGCTACCACTGCCACCACCTCTTCCCCTGCCACACGTTCAGCAGTCACACCTAGTGACACGACCGCTGACGGTGGTAACAGGGAGAAAAACAGGAACAATATGACACCAACAGGCAGTCTGCCAGGGGAAGATGACAACTCCGGCGGCATTGCTGGGGGTGAGCGTCAACAGACAGACTGTGCCAGAGGGGAGGAAAATCTTCCCAGTGCCTCTGTCACTGTGTCAGACAGTGTGTACCATCCTGGATGTGGAGATGGCCCACTACCTGAAGACGGCGCAACCTGTGGCACACCTGACACGACTGTCAACAAACCGGGTGACGCCGGGGATTCCCCTTCCCCTCCCCTCACCCCCACTCCTCCCATTCCCACCCGTTCTCGAAACCGCAAGGACAGTGCACATTCCAGAAATACCACTTCGCACGTGCAAAGCGAAAGACAAAGACATTCACGCCGTGGAGAAATGGACCGCAAAGCAGGTCAGGGGAGTTCAAGGTCCCATTCCTTGTCACTGGACAGACAGTCATCTATTCCCGAGTGCTGGAGTGATCGCTCAAAGCCGAAAAAGCGAGCGAGTCCTCGGAAATCTGTCGTCTCTAAAAATAAAAATAAGAAATGAAGGTACGGTCCCGACCCTGATGTAAATACTCTGAAAAGTACAGTGTTTTCAATGGTTTCATATAATGCGGAAGGCATCCTATCAAAACTGAAAGAAACTAGCTTCGTCTCCTTTATTATAAACTTCGACTTCATTTGTCTGGTAGAAACTTTTGTGGATTCATTCACATCTACTTTATTTCCATCCCATACAAGCTTTGTATCACCAGCAAAAAAATTATCTCTTCGGGGATGGAAAAGTGGTGGGGTCGTTGTAATGGTAAAAAACATCTTTTTGCAATCTATAAAAGAAATTCCAACAAAATACGATAATGTTATCGTACTCCAAGCTGATAAGCGACTGTTTGGAACTGAGTCTGATGTTTTCATTATTAGTGTTTACCTGAATCCAGTAAATAGTCCGTTTTATGACACTAGTGACGTGGATAATGGGATCTCTGTTCTTGAACAATGCATGCTCGATATTATTGAAAAACAAGAAGAAGCTGAATTTATCTTGTGTGGGGACTTTAATGCTAGAACCTCTGATATCTTTCCTGCACAGCTGACTGTAGACGATGTGATGTCTGACCCCGCTCACCATGACCAGTGTTTTGACTCTGACACTGATGATCAGACTCCCCCTCTTCGTTCTTCGCAGGACACTGTGATTAATGATTATGGTCAAAAATTACTTAGTTTATGTACCGGTTTTGATCTGTATATTTTGAATGGTGTTTGTTTAGGAGACACAGATGGTTGTTTCACTTATATAGCTCCCTCTGGAAACAGTGTTATTGATTATTTTATTTTCTCTACTTCTTTGTGCTCTCTACCCAGAAGACTTTTTGTTCATGAAAAAATTCACTCAAAGCACATGCCTGTCGAATGCATTGTGATGTGTAACCAGCAAACGGATGATGCTGAAGTTAATGACTCGCCTATTTTCAAACTAGTTTGGTCTGAAGATAGGCGAGAAGACTTTCTGTATCAAATTAATTTACCAGAAAACAAAACCTCGCTTGAGCAAGCGAAACAGTTAATTGAAGTTGACAGGGACAGTGCACTTGATTTGTTTTCTGCCACCCTAAAATCTGCCGCCTCTTGCATGTCTGTAAAGCAGGGTGGTGGTAGGACCATCAAAGGTAATGTATGGTTTGACACGGAGTGCTATGAAAGTCGAAAGAATACCAGAAAAGCACTACGCGATTTCAAACGTTTACGAAAAGAAAACCCCACAGAGGATGGACACGAATACTTTGAGAAGAGAAGGTCATATAAAAAGTTATTGGATGATAAGGAGAAAACATACAAAACCAAATGCAGAGCAGAGCTTGAACAGAATGTAAACGACTCCAGACAATTTTGGAAAAATGTAAAACATTTTTCAACGAAAAGTAGAAAGGTTGGTAATATTACGGATGTAGAGTGGTTGCAACACTTTATGAGGGTCTTTGAAGTAGATACTAATGTTTCTATGGATGACGATTCTCCGATTTTTGAACCGGATCTTGAAGAAGAAAATGATAATTCAGATTTTGCACCATTGAATGATGATATTACTGAAGAAGAAGTAGTAGACTCAATTAATCACTTAAAAAATAACAAAGCAGCAGGTCCAGACGGTATTTTGCCTGAATTACTCAAATCTTCGAGGGATATAGTTGTTCCTTTTCTTCTGCGATTTTTTAATGCTGTTTTTTCATCAGGTCAGTACCCAGCAGCTTGGACCGAGGCTATCATACAACCTGTGCATAAGAAGGGTAATCTGCACAAACCTGACAACTATAGAGGCATCTCACTTTTGAATTTAAGTGGTAAATTGTACAGTTACATAATCAATAAGAGACTGTCCAAATGGGTTGAATCTAAAGGTTTGCTAGGAGAAATTCAAGCTGGTTTTCGGAAAGATCATTCAACCATCGATCACATTTTTACTCTTTTTTCGATGGTTCAAAAATACCTACTTAGAAACAGGAAATTATTTGTTGCTTTCATTGACTTCCGTAAGGCTTTCGATTTAATTTCACACGGAAAACTTTGGCCTATATTGCGAAAATCCGGAATTAAAGAGAAAATGTTATTGACAATCCAAAGCATGTATAAAACTGTAAAAGCTCGAGTACGCTGTGGGATCAAGATGACGGAAGCATTCACTTGCTACAAAGGCTTAAAACAAGGCGAGGTTACCAGTCCGCTACTTTTTTCTCTGTTCATTAACGAACTGGCCACAGGAATAATTGAAAATGGACGACACGGCATTCAACTGATCCCTGACATGATTGAGCTGTTTATTTTACTTTTTGCGGACGACATTGTGCTTTTGTCAGACACGGTTGCTGGACTTCAGAACCAGCTCAATGTTCTTTCAATTAAGGCATCTGAATTAGATTTACATGTCAATCTTGACAAATCAAAAATAATCATTTTCAGGAATGGTGGCTATATTTCTCGACGTGAGGCATGGATATATAACGGCCTTCAAATGGAAGTAGTAAATTCTTACAAATACCTAGGGTTGTTTTTTAGTACCAGATTATCGTTCTCTAGGGCTCTGGAAGACATGGCGACTAAAGCCAAGAAAGGTGTTATCGATATATTCAAAACTTTATGGAAGATGGGTGACTTTTCGGCCAAGATTTTTCTAAAGTTATTTGATGCTCAAATAAAACCTATCCTTCTATATGGCTCTGAAATTTGGGGACTGACCGGATCTTCTACAATAGAAAAAGTGCACATGTTTGCTTTGAAAAAGCTGTTGAATGTTAGCCCAAGGACACCAAATGACATGGTATACGGCGAGATTGGACGTTATCCTTTATACATATTTTCTTACTTATCATGCATTAAGTATTGGCTAAGACTTACAAGAATGGATCGATCAAGACTTCCGCGTAAATCATATGATATGCTTTTGATATTGTGTGATCAAGGTAAAGTATGTTGGGCGTCACGGGTTCGGGATACTTTGTTCAAATTTGGATTCGGTTTTGTTTGGGAGCATCAAGGCGTAGAAAACATGCGCGGATTCCTGAGCTCATTCAAGCAAAGACTGGTTGACTGTCATAGTCAAAACTGGCAAGAACACATTCAAAAAAGCAGTAGATTTAGTATTTACCGTTCTTTTAAATCTTCTCTGTCGCTGGAATCTTATTTCACAGTTGTTAAAAATAAACACATCAGAGATGTTTTGATTAGGTTTAGAATAGGTGCCTCTGAATTACGTATTCATAAAATGAGATACGCTCCCGTTCATCAAAATGACTTGAAATGTCCTCTGTGTGATGCTGGCCTCGAAGATGAAATGCATGCTTTGTTTTACTGCAGGTCTTTGAATGATTTACGGGAGAAGTACATTCCATCTCGGTATACAAAGCATCCTACTGACAGAACCCTGGAAAAGTTAATGCAAGACGATGAGCATCTCCATGATTTAGGACGTTTTATTTACTACTCTAACAAACGTCGTGTATCACAGGTGTAATCATATTATTAGCTAATATCGTATGTAACTGTTTGTTTGCTGTTACAATTTGCATGGTACTATTTGGAAACAGCCATACAGTATGTGTGTGTGTGTGTGTGTGTGTGTGTGTGTGTGTGTGTGTGTGTGTGTGTGTGCGTGCGTGTGTGCGTGCGTGTGTGTGTGTGCATTAATACAAAGGAGCTTACATGTAAAATTGTAATGGGTCGGATGACCTTCTACAATAAATCATCTTGAGTCTTGAGTCTTGAGTCTCTCTCTCTTTCTGAAAATCCAAGCTCTTCAACTCAGAATGTTTTATTTAGAACACTGAATTCTTGTTACATGACATCTCTTACATGATTGAAAAGAAATGGAAAAAAAACAGTTATTACAAGCGTTCTTCCATACAAACAATACAGACTAAACATTGTATACGCTACAGGACAGACATTTTTTTTTAATGTAACTGTGGTCTATATGTATGACAGGTCGGAAAGATTTTTTTTCACTAATTATTCGCTGCCATGTTTTTTTCCCCTATACAACATAAATGACAAAGTCCTCTGAGTGATGTACAAAACTATCGAATCAGTCACTGTTTATCATCTTAATGACCTGAAAGGGTAATAGTCGGTATTTTTGTTCACTGCTGCCGAGGTTATCAGTATTAAAGATGAAAGGTCCCTTAGATTATTGACTGTAGACCATTCAGCTGTTGGATTCACCATGCCCAAGGCACTAGCATCGTGGAAGTCGGAACCCATCATCTCCTTCCGCCGCATTAACCTACCCAGGACTGAATCAGGTACTTCTTTATCTCTGGAGAGAGAGAGAGAGAGAGAGAGAGAGAGAGAGAGAGAGAGAGAGAGAGAGAGGCGGGTGTGGGGATCGAGCCGTAAAAATGCAACTCAGCGAGTGGTTTTAAACTCACGACTGTCAGTTTAGTTACCGACCGCTCCGATCATTTGGGACAGACCCCACGGTTAGTTCCGTGTCGATTACAGCTGGTTCACATTCATTCCGGAAGACAGCATCACAAGCCACACGAAATAGTGTCTGTCTGGCCATGGTCGGGACTTGCTTTTGTGGGGACGTTTCATGAATCGCTTTATGGTCCTTTTTGTGTACATGTGTCGCTACACACGTTAAGTGGAGTGATGTGGCGTTATGGTGTCACTGTAGGAGCCAACAGAAACCTTGTGTGCGTTGACTGGAGTGATGTGGCGTTATGGCTTCACTGTAGGGGCCAACAGAAACCTTGTGTGCGTTAAGTGGAGTGATGTGGCGTTATGGCTTCACTGTAGGGGCCAACAGAAACCTTGTGTGCGTTAACTGGAGTGATGTGGCGTTATGGCTTCACTGTAGGGGCCAACAGAAACCTTGTGTGCGTTAACTGGAGTGATGTGGCGTTATGGCTTCACTGTAGGGGCCAACAGAAACCTTGTGTGCGTTAAGTGGAGTGATGTGGCGTTATGGCTTCACTGTAGGGCCAACAGAAACCTTGTGTGCGTTAAGTGGAGTGATGTGGCGTTATGGCTTCACTGTAGGGGCCAACAGAAACCTTGTGTGCGTTAACTGGAGTGATGTGGCGTTATGGCTTCACTGTAGGGGCCAACAGAAACCTTGTGTGCGTTAAGTGGAGTGATGTGGCGTTATGGCTTCACTGTAGGGGCCAACAGAAACCTTGTGTGCGTTAACTGGAGTGATGTGGCGTTATGGCGTCACTGTAGGGGCCAACAGAAACCTTGTGTGCGTTAACTGGAGTGATGTGGCGTTATGGCTTCACTGTAGGGGCCAACAGAAACCTTGTGTGCGTTAAGTGGAGTGATGTGGCGTTATGGTGTCACTGTAGGGGCCAACAGAAACCTTGTGTGCGTTAACTGGAGTGATGTGGCGTTATGGTGTCACTGTAGGGGCCAACAGAAACCTTGTGTGCGTTAACTGGAGTGATGTGGCGTTATGGCTTCACTGTAGGGGCCAACAGAAACCTTGTGTGCGTTAACTGGAGTGATGTGGCGTTATGGCTTCACTGTAGGGCCAACAGAAACCTTGTGTGCGTTAAGTGGAGTGATGTGGCGTTATGGCTTCACTGTAGGGGCCAACAGAAACCTTGTGTGCGTTAAGTGGAGTGATGTGGCGTTATGGCTTCACTGTAGGGGCCAACAGAAACCTTGTGTGCGTTAACTGGAGTGATGTGGCGTTATGGCTTCACTGTAGGGGCCAACAGAAACCTTGTTCGCTTGTTGCAGTCTGTGTCCTTGCCTTTGATATAATTTCCATTCTGAACTGTTCAAACCCTATTACTTTATAATATCATATTGTATCTTATATTGATGTAATGTGATGCAATATGATATCGTATTATATATTATCGTATGATCTAATACAACACGAAGTGATATATTCGTTTAGAAGTAATTATTATGACTCCACCGAACAATGTGGACAAACGAATCACAAGACAAAATACGAAGCGTTCTGACCCCTTAAGTCTTCTTCAGACATGATAAACAACACTCAGGACAACGAAAATGCATTCAACACCCATCTTGCGCCGAATTCGACAAAGTTAGATGATTGCTCTTTCTTCATTTTCGTTGTCCTGAGTGTTCTTTGTCTCGCCTGAAGAAGACCTAATAGGTCGAAACGCGTCGTGTTTTGTCTGGTGATTCGTTTTTCCACGTTGTTCGATGGAGTCATAATGATTACTTTTAAAAATGTGTATAGATCTCCGCCAGCAGTCGCCGCACTCAGCAATGAACCACAGTCGTTTAGATCAGGTTAGATTATCCTGGGAGCATTCCTGATCTCGAAGTTCGTTTACATTGGAAAGCACGTGAACAGATCTGCGTATTGAACATCCTCCATGTCAGTATTGGATGGCAGTCTTGAATAAAAGTTACTCTGTGTTAGGTTTTCTTATGGGAGCAAAAAATACCCCACTTGTTAACTGTTTATCGTTTACTGTTCCCTGCCTCATTTCATTTACGATTTTGTTTTGATTAAATTGAGGTTATTTGTATTTGTTTCTGTCCGTCTGTGTGTTTGTCTTTTGATCTCCCTTGCATCTTTGGGTGGATCCTCAAGCGTAGGCTCAAAGATTGTCCCCTACATTTTATACTATTTGCATAATGTCTTTAGTTTTTCAGTAACTTTTTTCCTCCCCACACTTTCGTTTGGTTTCATTTACTACTCTTCGCTGGCTGCTTTGGGGGTGCTATTGGATTCCTTTTTGCACCCTTGGTGGTGAGAACAGTATTATGGACTGTGGTGTGTCTCTATTTGACGCCAGGAGCGCAGACACAACCAGCCGTGTCTCCCTGATGAGTTCCGACCCAGCGGACGAAAGGCCTCGGAGCAGGCAATACAAATATATCTGCCATCAAAAGGGATTGCGGTGATTCCCCTATGCAGCTAGCGAAGAGTTTTCATATCTGTAACATATTTTCTTAATTTCATGTTCCCAGTTTCTCCATCTTCAAACTCTCCCCCCCCCCCCCCTTAAGTCCAAATCTTTGCCAAGTCATTACTATGAAGACAGTTCAGTTGTTGGCCTGCGCTTGTTTTTCCCCCACTATTAGATTTTTCGTCTATGTATTTGTCTGACTTTATTCAAGTTTAAAAGGCTGTGCCAGTCTTGAATAAAAGTTACTCTGTGTTAGGTTTTCTTATGGGAGCAAAACATACCCCACTTGTTTACTGATACTAGACAGCTTACCTTCTGTAACCAACAACTCAACAGCAGACTCAACGTGTTTCGTCCCAATCAAATCACACGTACGCTTAAAAAACAACAACTAAAAACAACTAAAGGCTAAACTAACAGCGATGACTTCACTTTTTCGATTTCAGCTGGAAGTGTGGTCATGGGTGGCAAAAACTACAGAAAGAAATTTTAGAGGGGAGAGTTTTTTGAGGGAAAAAATGTTTTGTATGCTACTATTACTGTTCTGCTGCTGCTGCTATTACTACTACTACTACTACTGCTGCTGCTACTGCTGCTGCTACCACTACTGCTGCTGCTGCTACCACGACTTCTGCAGCTACCATGATTAAGTCTAATACTGCCTGCAGTCCTCTTGCTTTGAAACTGAATAGGCAAGGAAGTTGTTTACCCTCTGTTTAGGTCCTTCTGCTTCATTAATTATACCATTGCATTGTATTATACTATATCGTATCATGTAAACTACACTATATCATATCATTTCATATCATATCACATTACATCGCATTATGTTTTACTGTACGATATAAACTGTATTCTAGCATATTTCCTAATATTACATCATTATGTTACATTACATACTATTTTCAGTCTGCTCTATCGCCTGTAGTGGACAACATCCAGCATCAACATACTTAAACAAGTAAAGCGTGGTGCGACAGTAAACTATTGCAGCGACAGCACCGTGGTATTCTCCAGCAATGCCCATGAACCGTTCACTTAGCTCCCTGTGCATGTGTCTCCGGATAGGCCCACCTGACCCTGGCCCCCACACAGGATGGAACCGGGAGGTTCTTCAGACCGGACTTTCCCCACTGCCAGAGCACGAAGAACCTCAGCGCCTGCCTCCGGAACTGCTCGGGGGAGAAGTCCAGCGAATCTTTGTCTCCGGGGCCCTGGTTGAGGTTCTGGATGCCGACGATCTCCACCACGTGCGGCTTGAGGCACAGGTCCAGAAAGACGGGGGACCGGGTGACGCAATCCTCATAGCCGCAGCACACTTGGTCTGCCGCAGGCTCCCCGTCGACGCAGTATCCGCACACACACCATTCTGGGGCGGGGTCCATGACCACACGCTGTGGGTTGAGAGGGCTGCACAGTCCCAGGAAGGGCAGGAGGTGGAGGGGCAGGTTGTGGGCCAGGGAGTACAAGGCGGCCTTGACCTCAGCGGGCTTCATCAGGGGAATTATTGTCTGCCGATGAAACCAAAAAGATGAATCAATAAATGTGTTGAAGCGGCACCGGCACTCACTGGAAACCACCATTGCAGTTTTGTCTGCCGTGCTGTGTCTCCTGTGGTGGGTTTCCTTATGAAGTCCTGACATTGATTGCTGTCTGTGGAATGCTGCGCTGGAGTTTCCATAGAACTCTAAGAAGGTATGAAAGCTGAAACAAAACAATGAGCAAGGTAATGAATACATAAATACAAGAAAGGTTTCGATGATGTAGAGAATGTGTAGCGTGTTAAACCGCACCAAATGGAAATAACAAAGTAAGAGAAGAAACGTTCGGTTGTTGTACACCTTCAGAGCAAGACGACAAAGGAACAAAGGACTAAGGGAACCATCTATTGTGTAAGGCATCATCAGAAAGCAGGAAGAAAAAAGACCTGGGCAGAAGATCTTCAGAGAAGAAACACAACCCCACCCCTCCCTTCCCCTCAGACAGGCGTTTCGGCCCTGAACTCTTTACGCTCTATGAGGGCTGGGACGCATCCAGGCCATGACTCCCAGATACCCTTCTGCCATCAGCTTTTTGCCTTGCGCTGCCAGGATTGGAATCTCTGCTTTCCGGAATCGGCGGGTTTCTCAGGGCGCTGCCTCTTTCAGACTGACCGCTTATCCACATCGCCATCAGGCACCTGATTTCATTTCAGCCCTAGAAAGTTCACTTTGTTCCAGATGACCAGATCCAGCTGGAACTCTTTTAATTTGCTTCTGCCATTAACTTTAGGGCTTTGGTTCTCTATGAAGTTGGTTTTTGTTCTTGCTGCACCACATCAAGCTGAAACGTTCTGTCAGCTGCTTCTGCCATTGTCCTGGTCCTCGTCTTTGAAGAAATCGCGAGCCGTTTCACGAGATCACAGGCTGACGAGCCTTCCACCCTTCCAGCTCCTACCTCCATGGCCACATCCCCCAGGGCCAGTCTGGATGTGTGCTGGATGACCCGAATGAGCAGAGAGAGAGAGAGAGAGAGAGAGAGAGAGAGAGAGAGAGAGAGAGAGAGAGAGAGAGAGAGAGAGAGAACGAACGAACGAACACGAACGAACGATTTTATTTTAAGAGGGTAATGGACTAAGCATGAATGCTTTTTTACATCCAGCCCTCTGGGCAAGAAAAACAAATCGATATATAGTAAAAAGCAAATCAAACACACATGAAAAAAAAATGCAACAATTGCTTGCATGAGAAACTTTGACAAAAAGAAGAAGAAAAAGAAACCAATAAATACCACCACCACCACTACCAACAACAACAAGAAAACAAAATGATCAGGGCAAGAGTGGGTGGGGTGAATAGAGAGAGAGAGAGAGAGAGAGAGAGAGAGAGGAGAGCGAGAGCGAGAGAGAGAGAGAGAGAGAAGAGACCAAAGGACCGACCGACCGACTGGCGATAGATAGTCAGAGATAAAGGAAGAGAAGGACAATGAAGCAGACATGGAGAAACACCCGCGAAAAGCTTTGAAAAAAAAACAAAAAAAAAAACAAAAAAAACACACACACACACATTAATGGCATAGGATGATCAGTGCAATTTGCGTAGAATTGAGTCAACTTCGAACATCGCATGTTTGTTAAATTAAATCTGAATTGAGAATTTTTAATACATTTTAGGGTATAGTGCAGTCAAATCTGAGACATTCATAAGATATTTTTGAAAATAAGACTTGAATTTTTTTAAGTTTGATTGATTTTTTAGTTCTTGAGGAATATGGTTCCATAGCCAACCTCCGGAATACGCCAAACTAGACTTGTATAGATTAATCATTGCAAACGGGAGGTTTATTTTATGTGAATGTCGATAGTCGTTAAAAGTGAACATATTTGTTAGAGAAAGTGGAGCATTTCCATGGAGTACCTTATGCATAAAGAGTCCTTTATTGTATAGAAGTTTGGCTTTAAATGGGAGAATGCCTGATTGCTTATAGTCTGAATCTACCAGTGAGGATGGTCGACCTAACGTTACTTTGACAGCTCGTTTGTGAAGGCTAATTAGTGGTTTGAGTGAATTATTGCTCGCTGAGTCCCAAAGTGTTGAGGCATAGTCAATAAAAGGCTGAATGTAAGAATGAAAGAATAGTTTTCTTGCATGTAAATTTAAGAAGTTTTTAATCCTTTTTAGAAGATGTAGTTTTCTTGCAACGTTTCTAGATAAAGACTCTAAGTGTTTTGACCAAGTTAGATTATAATCTATTGTTATTCCCAAGACTTTGTGACTGGTTACTTCTTCGACGTTTTCGTTAGAAATGCAAAGTACTGGCAGATTTTGGCTTAGAGTCTGACGTTTCTGTCTTGTAGTTATCATCATGAATTTAGTTTTGTGAGGATGGAGAGCCATGTGATTAAATCGTGTCCATTTAACCAAGAGATTGATGTTTTCTTGGATGTCACTGCAAACCTGTTTGGCGTCAGAATTACTTGTGTCTAAGGTTGTGTCATCAGCGAACATTTCACTGTTTATTTTTTAAGTACAATGGCAGATCATTGATGTAAAATGAAAACAATAGAGGACCTAATACTGACCCTTGTGGGACACCAAATTTGTTGGGAAGAAAATCAGATTTGTATGTGTTTACGGACACAATTTGTTGTCTGTTGGAGAGAAAAGATGAAATCAGTTTCAGTGTTTTGTATGATAGCTTATACAAAGTTAGTTTTCTGAGTAAAAGTTCATGATTTATAACGTCGAAAGCTTTTGCGAAATCTACAAAGAGAATTCCTGAAAATTGCTTGTTGTTCATGTTTAAGAGCCATCTATCTATTAATTTAGTTAGCACAGTGTGGCAAGAATGGTTTTCTCTGAAGCCTGATTGATTTGGGTGGATTAAATCATATTGTTCTGCATGGGAATGGAGACACTTATTGATGTGGAGTTCTAATGGCTTAGAAAGAACTGATAGAATCGAAATAGGCCTATAATTTGATGGATCAGTAGTGTTTCCTGATTTATATATTGGTATGATTTTTGCTTTTCTTAAGGTATCTGGAAAGCATTGTTTATCTATACAGAGATTGTAAATGTAAGTTAACGTTTCTGCGATAACGGGTGCAGAGAGCTTTAGAATTTTACCGTCTATACCGTCAATTCCACGAGTGGCTGTCTGTTTCAATCGCCTAAGGGACACGAAAACAGAATGAACATCTAGAAGGCTGATATCTAAATCTGAATGGATATTTTTTCCCCTGCAGTATTTTTGTAATTCTTCTAGATCATTATCATTTGATTTATCATCATGAATTATTTGATCTGCTACTGTTGTAAAATGGTGATTTAGTTTATCGGTAGATATATCATTCGTTATGTTTGAAACAGAGGAAATATGTTTATTTGTTAATCCATGGATGGCTTTCCATACGGACTTGCTGTCTTTCTTTTCACTAATTAATTTTAGAAAATATTTCTTTTTCTCTGCTCTAATGAGAGAGGTTACTTTATTTCTTTGTTTTTTGTATTCTTCACGAGGGCCATTTTTTAACAGGTACTCTCTTTGGTAAATAGCGTTCTGTATCTCTTTTGTAAGCCAGGGAGGTTTTATCCGATGTTTGACTCTTTTGGTTTGGAGCGGGGCATGTTTGTTGTATACAGTATAGAAGATGGAATACCAAACTTCTAGAGCCTGATTGGGTTCTGTATATTGATACACTTTATTTAGAGGGGAATTTAAAAGGTCAGAGAGAAATTTGTCATTATCAAATTTTGAAAAGTTTCTAAAGGTAATCGTTTTATGGTTTAACCTTGGAATTTTGATACCCTTTTTTGACCAAGTGCAACAAATTGGGAAGTGATCACTGCATCCATAAACAGGTACACTAGTCTCAAGAATGGTTTCTGGATTTGTAACATATAGATGGTCTATCAGTGTTTCAGAAATCTCAGTGACCCTTGTAGGAGTTTTGATTAGCTGTGTAAGACCAAGTGACTCAAAAACATAGTTCCACTGTTTATTTATTTTTAGTAGATCTATATTAAAATCCCCTAATATCATGATGTCTTTGGATTCATCATGTGCGTTTTCCATCATTAACATGAAACGGTCAAACCAGTCGACATGTTCAGCTGGATTTCTGTACAGAAAACATATAAGTATAGGCTTATTAAATTTAAGCTGGATCTCAATCCATACTGTTTCTACGTTAAATTGCTCTAAAAAATGCATCCTCTGGAATTTTACTGACTGATCAAGATATACCATAATACCAGTTTCCATGTTTTGTTTAGGATCTCTACGAACTGACTGATGAAGATATACCATAACACCAGTTTCCATGTTTTGTTTAGGATCTCTACGAACTGACTGATGAAGATATACCATAACACCAGTTTCCATGTTTTGTTTAGGATCTCTACGAACTGACTGATGAAGATATACCATAATACCAGTTTCCATGTTTTGTTTAGGATCTCTACGAACTGACTGATGAAGATATACCATAATACCAGTTTCCATGTTTTGTTTAGGATCTCTACGAACTGACTGATGGAGATATACCATAATACCAGTTTCCATGTTTTGTTTAGGATCTCTACGAACTGACTGATGAAGATATACCATAATACCAGTTTCCATGTTTTGTTTAGGATCTCTACGAACTGACTGATGAAGATATACCATAATACCAGTTTCCATGTTTTGTTTAGGATCTCTACGAACAACATTATAACCTGGAATTGCAGTGTCATGTTTGATATGAGACCGGACAGATGTGACTCCGAAAATCCAAATATGTGAAAAATTTTTTCCCGAATTTGATATGACTGATGCTATTTCAGTCATTTTGTTAATCGCATGGTTGACATTGAGATGCCCAACTCTAAGTCCTTCTCTTTTCAGCCAAGGGTTGTTGTCTTCTGTCATATCTAATATAGTCAATACAATAACAAACTAAATACACGATGATAATAACAAGCAGACAAAGCTCTTACAGACTGACAAGTAAGATCTGACTGAAACAAATAAGAAAAAAAAAATTGTCAGGCAAATTGGATAACACAATTAATAGCAATGAAAGAAGAAAAAAAAAATTCAATTGTAGATCAATGAACAATGACGAATCCACAAAAGGACAAAAGCAAAATAAGCTGAAAATTCAAAGGCAAAAGTGTATATAGAATATTAGAATAACTTCAAAATTTCTGCAGAAATTGTACCGCAGTCCAAAAACGTTACCAGTCACAATCGACTTTCTCGAGTGAGATCACGACTATAGTACATGCAGAGCCGGCAATTTCAACACGCACACACACACACACACACACACACACACACACACACACACACACACACACACACACTCACGCCTACGCACATACATGCAAGCAAGCACGCACGCCACACCACACACACACACACACACACACACGCACGCACGCACGCACGCACGCACACACACACACACACACACACACACACACACATGTGCTCGCGAGAGAGAGAGAGAGAGAGAGAGAGAGAGAGAGAGAGAGAGAGAGAGAGAGAGAGAGAGAGAGAGAAAGAGAGAGAGAGAGGTGGGGAGGGAAGGGGAAGGCAGGTTCCTTTAAATGGCCAGCTAGACAGGCATTTACTTCTCAATCTTGTAGATGTAAACTTCCTCCAATCTGATTTTAAGTGGCAAAGTGAGTTCAACCGAAATCGTTTATTTTGATGAAGGTGAGTGGAGCACATAACGCTGTCTCATGACACTGTAGCCGATGATGTCTGGATGGTGTTCCTATTCTGAAAGATCTCATTCTATTTTCCCAACCTAACCACTTGCAAAAATTCTTAAAAGTGGCCCCGTTCGAATGAAACCAAAACTGAAATACAACGTGACCATTTTGACTGGCTATACTATATCCAAGTTCTGGAACATTGTAGAATGTCCCCCACATTTTGACTGGCTATACCATATCCAAGTTAATAATAATAATAATAATAATAAATCGAGCTTATATAGCGCTCTTCGATGAGAGAAGAAGACTCATCCTCAGAGCGCTTCACAATAGAGGAAAAATAAAAGTTTCCATAAACATTGCACAATACTGAGAAAAAGGCATCAAAACAATAGGTCAGAAAGCAAGTACTATACAGATGCACAAGCCACATCCCCCCCCACTCTACTCCTCCCCCCCCACTCTATCCCCCCCCCCCCCCCCCCCCCCGCCCATACCGCCACCCCCCACACACATGACATTATATGAACAACGCTCGACAAGAATTTGGGAATAGAAGAAAAGAACCAAACCCCATCCCCACCCCCCACACCCACCCACCCGCCTCCAATTTCGTGAACACTGCACGGGATACAGTATAAAAACATGCAGAAGGGAGCACCCACACCCACAGACACACACACACATACATACACACACACACACATGCACACACACACACACACACACACACCAAGGGCAAACTCAACACGAAGCAACAAAAACCCACGCGCGTAAACACATATACACGAACGCACACACGCAAAAGCACATAAGCATTCAGACACAAAAACGCACGTGCACATACAAGAGACGAAAGGATGGAGAATGCATGGGAAACACGCACGAACTCGTACGCTATGAAGAAAGACAAAAGGACTTCTGAAAGAGATGCGTTTTGAGACCAGATTTGAACGCAGAGACAGTCTGTGAAGAGCGGAGCTGGGAGGGGAGGGAGTTCCAGACAAGGGGGGCTTGATAACTGAAAGAACGTTGGCCAAAGGATTTCAGTTTCATGCGGGGAAGCTTGAGAAGTTTGTCACTGCTAGAGCGGAGAGTGCGAGAGGGTTGATAAGTGACAAGTGTGTTGGAAAGATAAGCAGGCAATGTTTCATCAAAGTGTCGGAAGGCAAGTGTTGCGAGTTTATACTGAATGCGCGCATGAATGGGAAGCCAATGTAGTCTAACTAACAGAGGTGTAGTGTGGGTTCTTTTGGACATTTGGAAAACAAGTCTGGCTGCGTTGTTCTGTATACGTTGAAGTCGGTTTATATCGACAGCGGGAAGACCGGCAAGAATGCTGTTACAGTAATCGAGTTTTGACGTGATGATGAGGGAACAGATAAGTTGGGCAGTCCCTTTCTGTGTAAGATATGAGCGAATTGACGCGATCTTTCTCAAAGCCAAATAGGCTGAACGACACAGGTGACCGATCTGGATAAGTTCTGGAACATTGTAGAATGTTCCCCACATTTTGACTGGCTATACCATATCCAAGTTCTCGAACATTGTAGAATGTCCCCCACATTTTGATTGGCTATACCATGTCCAAGTTCTTTAGCATTGTAGAATGTCCCCCACATTTTGATTGGCTGTGCTACGCCACGATTCTCAAACATTCGCTTTCATAAACTCTTGACTCATCGGGGTTTTAAATGATTAAGAAAGAGAGAGAGAGAGAGAGAGAGAGAGAGAGATAGAGAGAGAGAGAGAGAGAGAGAGAGAGAAGAGAGAGAGAGACTTTCGTTAGAGCTGATGGACTGGTGGGCTTTTTGGAAGTGTGGTAACGGTCGTCGGAACACTGAATTTGAAATCTTCTGTTGATCAGGAATCCAGATTTTCAATTGTCATCAAAATGGACCCGTCCACTCCTTGGACACCTTTCAACGGGAGATTTGAACCAGCTGAAGTCAATCACCTCGGTTGGCGCTCTTCATTGTTTGAATATGTCTCAAAAGAACAGACATTGGATTCTTCGTCGTGACGTTAGTGTAGCAAAATTCAAAAAGAATTATTAGTAGGTCCGCCAAACAACAATGACAAACAACTTACAAGACAACACACGACTCGTGAAGGTCTTCTTCAGGCAAGACAAACAACGTTCAGGACAATGAAAACGAAGAACGAGCAATCACTTATCTCCTCCTAGTCGGCGCAAGATGGACGTTAAATGAGCTAGTGTAGCGTTAGATGACCCCCCTCCCCCACACTCCCACCCCCACCCCGAACCCTTCCCCCTTTCCTGGGGCGCCTATTCCTGTCAGACTTACTTCTGGTGGGAAATAAAGGACCTTTGGATCTCCAAGTCAGCAAGTCCTTCAGGTCCTTACCTGGCTGGCTTACCTACTGGTCCCCCCCCCCCCCCCCGTTCCTGGGACGCCTATTCCTGTCTGCCATACTACTTGTGGTAGGACAAGACAGTTCAATCTGAAATTCACCAACTCCTTGCGGTCCTTACCTGGCAAGCTTCCCTGGTGGCCTCTGTGTGAAGGGTCAGAGGCTGACTGTGCTGAAGCAGAACCAGGTCGGCGGAAGCTCTCCTCATGCATTCCAAGTCCAGGTCCCACAGAGCTCCACTCGGAGTCTTCGGCAGGCTTTCGGAGAGCCTTTCCTGCGGGTTGTTTCCGGGTACTGTTACGACCCGTTATGGGTGATGGAGTTGAGCGTGCGCGCGCGTGCGCACACGGACATAGACACAAACACACACACATACACACGCGCGCGCGCGCGCGCGCGCGAGGAGAGAGCGAGAGAGAGAGGAGAGAGAGAGAGAGAGAGAGAGAGAGAGAGAAAGACGCAGAGACAGACAGACAGATACACAGACAGAAAGGGAGGGAGGGAGAGAGAGAGAAGGAACTATACATAAAAACACATAAAAGAAAGCACAGGAAAGCACGCGTTTCTATGATGGTGTCTGTACACACGCATGCTCAAATAATCATATTAGTATGGGCAGCATATATGCACGTACAGACAGATAGACGGACGAACAGACACACGCACGCACGTACGTATGCGCGCACACACATAGATGGATAGATACATAGATAGATAAATAGATAGACATAAATAGACAGTACAGACAGACAGATAGATAGATAGATAGGTTGATGGATGCGCGCACTGCATGCGAACAAAACAATCAGCTCGACAGTACTCTGTAAACGAAGGTCCCATGCACGCATGCACGCACGCGAACGCGCGCGCGCACACACACACACACACGGAGAGATATGTAGACACACACACACACACACAGATCTCTCTCTCTCTCTCCCCCCCCTCTCTCTCTCTTCTCTATACATATATATATATATATGCGCCCACCATGTACCACGCACATACATACACGCACTCACGCACGCACGCACGCGCGCGCGCGCGCGCGCACTCACACACAGACACACACACACACGAGGAGAAACAAAAAAAAACACATACACACATACGCAGAAAAAAAAAACAAAAAAAAACGAACACCCCCCCAAAAAAAAAACCAAAAAAAAAAAACCAACAAAAAACAAAAAAACCCAAAAAACAAAACAAAACGGAAGCATGCATTTCCCACAGACTAAGACGTGAGTGGAAGCAGGTCACGCACTGAAGAAGCACCAGTGAGGCAGGAGTCCTCGTCGCCCCATGTGCCAGATCAGACCCACAAAGGTGAGGAGCACGCCCGCCATCAGAGGAGTCATCACCGCCGTGGCTATGGTCTGGGTCTGTGTCAGTCGCCCCTTCCGCCCTGTGTGTGTGTGGTGAACATCAGCATGAGTCAGGGGATAGCTATCGTGTGAATCACCACTGTCCATCAGTGTGAGTCAGGAGATAGCCATCGTGTAAATCACCACGATCCATCAGTGTGAGTCAGGAGATAATCACGTGTAAATCACCACTATCCATCAATGTGAGTCAGGGGATAATCACGTGTAAATCACCACTATCCGTCAGTGTGAGTCAGGAGATAATCACGTGTAAATCACCACTATCCATCAGTGTGAGTCAGGAGATAATCACGTGTAAATGACCACTATCCATCAATGTGAGTCTGGAGATAATCACATGTAAATCACCACCATCTAAATCATTACCATTCGTTCATCCATCCCGTTCAACGAACATTGCAGACTGTCTTGTGTATATATGCATATATATATATATATATATATATATAATATATATATATATATATGTATATATATATATATATATATAATATATATATATATATATAACGTAATAGTAATACGTAATATATAGACGTAATAGACGTATATATACGTAATATATAGACGTAAGTTGTGACCGTGCTCTCTTCTGTTCTTCTCTTACTGTCTTTCTTGTGCCTCTCCACATTCCCTGGTCTTCTTTAGTCTATGTCATCTTTTCTGAGAACACATCGCTTTTAACTTCAGATACTTCTTACATACATTCATTTTGCTAGAGATTGACATACATTCATAGGGTTTCTCAGATTATTATCCCTGATCATTCCGTGTTTACTTTTAATTAGTTTAAATAAGATATTCTTGATAACGTTATGTTTTATATTTAGGCCTAGATTTTATACCTACATCATGTTATTCTTTGCAGCTAGCATTGTGATGATGGTGGTGAGGTGGGGGGAGAGAGTGAGGAGGAGGAGAGGGAAATTTTCTCGGGAAAGTTTCTCGAAATTTTCTCGGTTGATTTGATTTACTACATGATGGCTGCTTTTATGTCTAATCATTTATGTCTAATTATTCCTGCCTTTGTAGCTTATGTATAGAGATAGTGTGAGGTTGGGGGTTGGGGTGAATGTGGAAGGAAGGGAGAACATATGTTTACGGTCTAGCCATTACATGATGTGGGTGTGCGTAGATGCGTGCGCGCGCTTTTGTGTGTGTGTGTGTGTGTGTGTGTGTGTGTGTGTGTGTGTGTGTGTGTGTGTGTGTGTGTGTGTGTGTGTGCGAGTGTGTGTGTGTCTGTGTGTGTGTGTGTGTGAGCGCGCGCTCATGGGGGAGGAGTGTGTGCGAGAGTGTGTGTGTGTGTGTGTGTATGTTTGTGTGAGCGTGCACGTGCGGGGTTGAATGGAAGTGTTAGACATGTTCTTATATGAAGTTCTTATATGAAGCTGTGCAGAATAATAATGCTATGTCCTTTTATGCCTTGCAGCTGCCCTGACAAAGCTCGTGTGAGCGAAAATTGGGCAAATAAAAGTGGCAAGAGATGAACAACAAAGATTGTATTGACTTTATATATATATATATATATATATATATATATATATATATATATATATATATATATGTGTGTGTGTGTGTGTGTGTGTGTGTGTGTGTGTGTGTGTGTGTGTGTGTGTGTGTTAGAAAACACGCCCACCTAACTTAACTGTCTTTCAGATGCAGCTGAAAAAAAAGACACAGGACATAACAACATAATGCAAATGTTAATGATAAAGCGTCTAAGTTTAGCACAGAAATGAACTTTTAGCCATCTATGCTCGTCGTTGTATGATATATACATATGTCAAATCATCTGTTGTAAGACTAAATAGATACATATGTCAAATCATCTGTTGTAAGACTAAATAGATACAATATGTCAAATCATCTGTTGTAAGACTAAATAGATACATATGTCAAATCATCTGTTGTAAGACTAAATAGATACATATGTCAAATCATCTGTTGTAAGACTAAATAGATACATATGTCAAATCATCTGTTGTAAGACTAAATAGATACATATGTCAAATCATCTGTTGTAAGACTAAATAGATACATATGTCAAATCATCTGTTGTAAGACTAAATAGATACATATGTCAAATCATCTGTTGTAAGACTAAATAGATACATATGTCAAATCATCTGTTGTAAGACTAAATAGATACATATGTCAAATCATCTGTTGTAAGACTAAATAGATACATATGTCAAATCATCTGTTGTAAGACTAAATAGATTCATATGTCAAATCATCTGTTGTAAGACTAAATAGATACATATGTCAAATCATCTGTTGTAAGACTAAATAGATACATATGTCAAATCATCTGTTGTAAGACTAAGTCAAAATATTTTATGCTCCATGACCTTTTGCATATACTTCTTCGCCACCTTCGTTTGTTTTTTTTTAAAACTTGATAGTCATGTAGTTATTGTCACTGTTGTAGGTATTGTTGTTATTATTGTGATGCTGTTATTACTATTACTACTACTGTTGTTGCTGTTGTTTATTTCAGGGTTATGATAATCCTAGATTCTCCCTTTCCCTAAATGCCTCAATAAAAACATCACATCTTATGAACGGATAGAGCTATGCTCACGAAATCTTAGGAGTTTGTCAACGATCTTACTTGCTGTTGGACACAGAAATTTCACGTATGTGCACAATCAATTATCAGCGTAATTAGTCGCGGTTCCCCCAGGACCTATACATTTTAATGGGTGGCACATGACCCACGCCCTCGGCTGAGGAATAAGTTGCTGAACCACTCTTCACCAGGTGTGGGTCTTACCAGACCCACGCGATATGAATAGGGATAAGCAATAGAAAAAGCCTCCACAAAATGTGTGGGTCTTGCGCGACCCGCACGATCGGATCTGTGTAATCAAAAACGTCATCCGGCAACGGCATAGCTCCTAACACTGCTCACTGTTGGCCTCCACATAGCACACAGCATGTCAGCAACGTTTCTCGCCTCACGTGCTTTTGACCAAAATGACAGACCTTACTTGTGTTTGGTCAGTAACAGGTGTCACTCATTGGTCGGTTTCCTATGACAGGAACAGTTCGACGTGTGTGTGTGTGTGTGTGTGTGTGTGTGTGTGTGTGTGTGTGTGTGTGTGTGTGTGCGCGCGTGCGTGCGTGCGTGCGTGCGTGTGTGTAACTCGCTTCTCCCCAAGAGAGATGCCTGTACTTTTTCTTGCTGTTTCTCTTTATACGTTACAACAGAGATTTTCAGGTGCTGAGGATGTCATAGTAAACCCCTTCTTCCCCTACAATTGTTGTGCAGAGGGCAAAAAAAGACAATACAGTCGCCTGTCTACAAATGTACGAAAAGATAATAAAGGGAAATGACAGAGAATCAAGATAAAGGCCAATCAGCTGCACTCCTGTTGAAACACTCCTGTTGCCAACATGTTGAAAAGTTTTCTGGTAATCATTTTTTTTTTTTTTTTTTTTTTTTTTTTTTTACAATCTAATCGCATCAAATGTGAACAAATTACAGAGAAACTTAAGTCAATTGAACAGTTTTGGAAATAAGCACTCTCATAAGACCTTCATTACTGTATGTACCGCGAATGTCATTTTCATCCTGAAAACAAACAAACAAACAAACAAAAAATGAACAGGCCAACAATTCAGCGACATTCATTCCTCTGGTTTTGTTTATTCCCAGTAAACAAAACACACACACACGCACTCTCTCTCTCTCTCTCTCTCCACACACACACACACACACTCTCTCTCTCTCTCTCTCTCACACACACACACACGCGCGCGCGCGCACTTGATTTGAACCATGTAACCAAGACCACATGGCAAAGAGAATGACGAGAGTTGGGGGTGGGCAGGTGTGGTCCACTAGGGGAAGGACTGGGGATGTTTTCTCTATTAGAGAGATATTAATATTTTCGACTCCACCCTCTCTCTTACTAGTTATGGGAGGAGCAACTTTCTGGTAATAGTCATCGAAAGAATTTTTTATTTTTCTCGGGAGTTAAAAATACTTCTGAGTGGCTTAGGAATCATTCTCCTCAGGCCTGTACATTTGAAAGTGCCTGTAGTTCCGAGTGACAGAATTAGAGATAGTTCAAACATTTGATACTGTATGAACAACAAAGAACTGACAAAATTTAAGTCTACTTTCACACATCAGCTTTAGCTGTATATACAAGGATGAAATGTACAAATCAATTTCAGTCAAATCAGTCTTTGTTTGGGCTGACTCTTTCCCAAGACAGGCATAGAAAAGAGGAAGGTACTAACACAGAAATTCAGAAGGCAACATACGCTACAGCTGTTCTACATGAACTCCCAGCACCCCCTCATTGTAATATACTGTCAACCCACGTTATCACCATTATCATCACTGCTATCATGATCATCATTACCACCCTTTATCGTCACATGCCCATGGTTCCTCATCCTCACTCATCCTCATCTCACTCTGCACGATGAGGTCCAGCGGTGTGGTGCTGTGGCTGGATCCCAGCTTGTCATGGACAGTGCAGACGTACACGCCACCATCCTTCACCCGCAAGAGATCTATGGTAAGCGAAGGATCGTCACGGTCCCCTCCAGACAGACGGTCCTCTGACGAGGTTTTAAGCACTTTGCCATTTTTGTGCCACGTGACGGAAATGATAGGGGAAGCGGAAGTGACGTTGCAGGACAGTGTGACGGAGAAGCCTTCGGGGCGGATGAGATAGGAGGATTTACTATTCAAGTCTGCAGGACCTGCAATGGGTTGAGGCAAACCACTGCAGTGAAACCTTGACCACAAACCATCATCATCTTTTGCTCTTCCTTTGGGCCAACTTTGAGGCACGAGTCTAATTTCTTTCCGGTACACTCGTATTTAAATCTTAAAAAAGCAACTTGACATTTATATAATCTGCCAATAGTGTTTGTGTCCTGATGTTTGAATTTGTTACTTGGGCTCAGTTTTGACAGAAATTATGTCGTCCATGTGCTGTCAGATTCAAACTGTGTGGTTATGTCCTTCTAGAATCAGTACCTCCAAATTTGGCATGGTAGTTGTCTCTCTGTTGTTGTGGCTCTTATGCTTCAAAGACTTGTTTCATGAAAAAAATCAAAAATAGCGTTGTCATCCAAATGTTTTGTGATTAAAAACAAACAACTCTCATAAAGTATTACTAATAGCTTGCCGTATGTTGTCACACTAAAAAAAAGTTAAAACACTCTACAACAACAACAACAACAACAACAACAACACACACAACAACACACACACAACACACACAACAAGACCACCACTCCCACACACACACCACACACACACACACACACACACACACATTGAAATGATTGCAAATCCTCTCTCTCTCTCTCTCTCTCTCTCTCTCTCTCCTCTCACACACACACACACACACACACACACTTTTAATGATAATCACCCATGATCTTTCTTTTTTTTTTTGTTTGTTTTCTTTTTCTTTCTTTCTTTCTTTGGTTGTTTGTTTGTTTGTCTGTCTGTTTGTTTGTTTTTTGGTAGGAGACGGGAAGGGATGGGGGAGGGGGGGGGGGGGGGGGGGGAGGGGGGGGGGTGGGCTGTCTAAATTTCGTTGTCGCATCCGGCCTTAAAAGACAGGGCGGATCTATTGGTGCACGAAGCGATTTCGATTTTTTTTTTTTTTTTTTTTTTTTTTTTTTTACAGGTGTTTGCAATGACCAAGAATGAGTTCAAAGCTGTGGGGCAGGCGGTGGGGAGCACGCAGTGGAGGCGGGGGTGCCGAAAGTAGACGGTCATGGAGGAGGAGAGGATCACAACAGCGGGGGAAAACGGGCAAAGAACCAAGGGAAGTCACTGCTACACGTACCGCAACCACAGACTATCCTTTGGTGTAAATTCAGCGAGCAAGATTTTTCAAGACACAGTACGGCATTCACTCAGTGATCTGGTATTGTGAACGTAAGTGACCATATCATTGGCTTTGGTTCACCATAGAGCAAATCGTGACACCAGTCAAGGGGCACTTTTCCAACGTTCACAACAAACAAGTTTGATTCTCAACGCTGAAGATGTAACTGCATCAGCGATCGACTCGAATTCCCCGGACACCTTTTCTGGGAAGATGGCACTACACCAAGTGAAGATAAACCCAGACTATTTCGGATCTTCCAACGGTTTCTGACACATTAGAAGTTCGCAGTTTTCTTCGTTTGATGAACCACTGTGGTGCTCAGCATAAAGCAAATGATGCCAGACTAAAAGACACAGGAGACAACTGTCAGACAAATCCTGTCCGTTCTCATGGACAGCAAGACATGGCAATACCCTCGGAAACCTGAAGAAAGCGCTCTGTGAAGCAACAAGGCATGCTTATTTGATTCCAAGGAAAAGGCTGAGATCTACACTGATAGCAGCTCCGCGGGAATTTCAGCTACATCAGCTACATCAGCCCACGAAGGTCGTCTCATTCAGTTTGCAATTATCAGCTGACTTTGGACATCCGACAACGGTCAGTATGTGCTTGCTGTCCACGGTGAATACTGACTGAATTATCAGCTGACTTCGGACATCCTGACAACGGTCAGTATGTACTTGCTGTCCACGGTGAATACTCATCCTATCCGGTCGTTGACATTAAAAATCTACATCTGAAAAAGAGTGCAATCCCTCATGCCGACAAAATGTTTTCAGGCCCTGGTTATCCTGAAATTCTCAAAATAAAAAATGGACCCCCCATTCAACAGCACGGAGTTTGCACAGTGTTGTGCTCACACTGGCCTCCAACACAGAGAAAACAAATCAATCTCCTCTGGCCGTGCGCGAATGCGGAGACTGAAAAGTTCATGCGTACTCTGGCGAAAACAATCAAAACCGCAACAACTCTCAGCTTTAAACAACGCACCAATTCTTGATGTATTACAGAACAACACCACACTCAGCTGCTTGTGTTCCTCCAGCAGCAATCATTGTTTGGTCATACATAGTCTTAAAGGCAAACTTGCTCAAAGTCATGAATCTCCTCAAATGGGTACATTCCTGAGACAGCCAGATACTGCTAATAAAAACCCCCATAAGACACAATGCTGACAACAAAGTGTACATCAAACCATCAAATCTCTAGGAAGGTGATATAATTCTGCTGAAGAATCCACATGACTGCATGTGTTATTCCATTCCAGTCAGTGCCACTGACCATCAAAGAGAAAACAGGACAATGAGCACTGCACAACAACGACAACAGCAAGCGACAAGGAACACAAGAAGCTTTTCCCATAAAAAGACCACAGCCTCCAGCCAAAGCGGCTGAACGTGAACCACTATCACAGTGCAAAGGAAGTCATCCCACACACACAGAGGCCGCTCGCCATATTAGCGTTCACAGCAGGCAAACGCACAGTACACACACACACACACACACACACACACACACACACACACACACACACACACACACACACACACATAAACACACAGCACACAAACACACAGCACACGGACACCTGTCACCATTTTGGTCCACGAAGATCTACCAGAACCACATCAGTCCTCAACAGACTGGATGATTTTGTCATGGACTAACTAACTACCTGCTGACGTGGCAGAAGACAAGACTGTTCAGACTCTGGAATGTGGTGTACTTTAAAAAAGCAAAAAAAAAAAAAAAAAAAAAAGCTCATTTCTTTAACGTTTTGTTTTCCAAGGAAGGACTGGAAGCAATGTTGTTGCTATAACGTGTTGGATCCAAATCTGTTGGAGTTATCATTCTTGTTTTGCGTACGGACCACGACCAAAGTTTTTTTTTTTTTTTTTTTGGTTAACCTGCCGGACAACGAAAACTGTACTAAGTTCTTTGCATTGATGAAAATCTATAGCCCTGTGTCATCATCTGGCCTTTTTAGATCAGATCAGGCATGTGTATTAGCCCTGTGTCATCATCTGGCCTTTTTAGATCAGATCAGGCATGTGTATTAGCCCTGTGTCATCATCTGGCCTTTTTAGATCAGATCAGGCATGTGTATTAGCCCTGTGTCATCATCTGGCCTTTTTAGATCAGATCAGGCATGTGTATTAGCCCTGTGTCATCATCTGGCCTTTTTAGATCAGATCAGGCATGTGTATTAGCCCTGTGTCATCATCTGGCCTTTTTAGATCAGATCAGGCATGTGTATTAGAGCCTTTAATAACGGCACACTCTGATCTTTCATGGAAAGGAAGCATGTTTGAAGGAGAGAGAGATTTACACAGCCCTCAAAGTTCTGATCTGTCAAACCCCTGCCGCTCATTTACACCCCCTCCCCCCCTCCAGTCCCTCCCCCCCCCCCCCCCCCAC
>CM065739.1:3767012-3775254 GCA_033310375.1 Conus canariensis
AAACAAAAGAAATGGGAGAAGGGGGGTGATTTTAAAACAAAAGAAATGGGCGAGAAGGGGGTGATTTTAAAACAAAAGAAATGGGGAGGAAGGGGGGGGGGGGGGTGATTTTAAAACAAAAGAAATGGGGAGGAAGGGGGGTGATTTTAAAACAAAAGAAATGGGGAGGAGGGGGTGATTTTAAAACAAAAGAAATGGCGAGAAGGGGGTGATTTTAAAACAAAAGAAATGGGGAGGAAGGGGGTGATTTTAAAACAAAAGAAATGGGGAGGAGGGGGTGATTTTAAAACAAAAGAAATGGCGAAGAAGGGGGTGATTTTAAAAAAAAGAAATGGCGAAGAAGGGGGGGTGATTTTAAAACAAAAGAAATGTGGAGGAAGGGGATTTTAAAACAAAAGAAACGGGGAGGAAGGGGGTGATTTTAAAACAAAAGAAATGGGGAGGAGGGGGGTGATTTTAAATCAAAAGAAATGGGGAGGAAGGGGGGTGATTTTAAACAAAAGAAATGGGGAGGAAGGGGGTGATTTTAAAACAAAAGAAATGGGGAGGAAGGGGGTGATTTTAAAACAAAAGAAATGGCGAAGAAGGGGGTGATTTTAAAACAAAAGAAATGGCGAAGAAGGGGGTGATTTTAAAACAAAAGAAATGGCGAAGAAGGGGGTGATTTTAAAACAAAAGAAATGGCGAAGAAGGGGGTGATTTTAAAACAAAAGAAATGGCGAAGAAGGGGGTGATTTTAAAACAAAAGAAATGGCGAAGAAGGGGGTGATTTTAACCCGTTGACTGCCCTTGCACGAACGGCGTTCATGATGGTTTCGGGAAAGCTGTGTGCCCTTGCACGAACGGCTTTCGAGAGAATTTCATCATCAAAATTCGGCGATTTAAAGAAGGGAGGCAAGGAGAAAAAAATGGTTTAAACGGTTGCAGGGACCCTAGAGGACGGTTTCTTCCCTTTCACGGGTCAGCTGACTGACCGGCTCGCGTCCATTCGGTCAATAACTTCGGCAAGGTTCGGTTGAAGATGGCGAGTCGAGCAGGCAGTTCGAGCAGGCGCGTGCCGTTTTCAAACGATCTAATGCTCTTAAAGTGCATCAAGAAGTTATCCGAGACCGTGAGAGAACTATAAAATAGGCACTCTGGCTCACCCAGCTCCGCCCAGCTCCAACCGGCTAAAGCCGGTTTCGCTGTTGCTCCGCCGGCTTACCCAGAGTGCCTATTTTATAGTTCTCTAATAGTAAACACTTTACAAACATATATAATGTGTAGGATTATCTGTTTTTAACACTAATTTAGAAAACTTTTGAGACTTAAGTTTTTGCTTAATCCTTCGTTTTTCTTGATCGTTTTCAATAACATCATTTTCACGCATACATTCATCAAATGCGTCTCTATCTTTCATATGAAATAAAACCACTGTCTTTAATTGTTCTCTAAAGTCTTTTAAAACTGAGTTATATTTTTGACATAAAATCCACACACTTATCCCAGCATGTCTTCCACTGAAAGCCAGTTTCGGCTGAACAGTCATCTATAATAAATAGTGTCTGCGTTCCCCCAAACAGTCTGTACTACCAGTCGGTTGACTGTCAGCTTTTTTGCAAGACCAAGACAACACAATTATAACGACGCAGTAAGTCAGCAGGCCGAGCGTCCTGTTTACAAACTGTGTGCCTCCCTATCAATAAAACACGCCTCGCGCGCCTACTGCGTTTCTTTTCTCACCGGGCTCGCGGCGCGCTTTGTCACAAATGTTCTTGAACATTCTCGAATGGGAAGCCACCACTTCGCTGTTTTCAGTGTGCGTGTCGGTTTGTTGGTGTGTGGGGTTTACGACTTAACACAGACAAGAGGCCTTTGTTTACACAGAACACAGCACAGTCAGTTAGTTGACAATGTACATACCTTCTTCACATCCAGTCAGCTGCCACACCGGCGTGGGTTTTTAGAGCAGCATGTATCTTTGGCGTCAACGCGATGGCTTGTGTAATAGAAATTGTCAGATTTGAGAGTTCTTAGTTTATTAATCCAATAGGTCTGTCCACACAGCGGGCGTGCGCTAACACGTTCTTTGCTATAGCGTGAGCTGCCTCTTTCTCTGTTCTTCATCGCGCTTAACTAGTAGTTGCAGGCCAGCCCGACAACGAATCACTGCTCAGCGCCCACGCACATCCTGTTCAGTCACAAAGCAAGTGGCTGACATATCAAATGACAAGTGGTCCTACCAGTTCCACTTTTCACCCCAAGTCCTTAATTAAGTCACCCCAAGTCCTTAATTAAGTCACCCCAAGTCCTTAATTAAGTTCTTAATTAAGTCACCCCAAGTCCTTAATTAAGTTACCCCAAGTCCTTAATTAAGTCACCCCAAGTTCTTAATCAAGTTACCCCAAGTTCTTAATCTAGTTCTTAATCAAGTTACCTTAAGTTTTTAATCAAGTTACCTCAAGTTCTTAACTTAAGTTACTTTAAGTTTTTACTTAAGTCATCCTCTATGTACAACCAAGTTCTTATTCAAGTCAATTTATAATTATTTATTAAGTTCTTGAAATATTATTCCATCTGAAATGGATCAAAATGATCTTTTGTTGTTGGCGGTTCTGGCATGCTTTTTTGTTTGGCTTCTGTATTTAGTGGTTGAGATTTTTTTGACTGCTTTGGTTTTTGCTGGCGTTGTTTATATATTTTATAACCGTAATAACCACCCCCAGCAGCAATGCCGCCAAAAATGACAATTGTTTTAAATTCAATATTCCATGACGACTTTGGTGTTGTAGGCCTTGAATCAACTTGTGTATTTACAGCTGGCATTGAAACAACTGTTGGCGTTGGCGGTGTTATGTTTTCATTATGAGTTATATTCTGTGATTGCAACATTAATTTTTTTTGTTTGTTCCACTCTGCTAATTTTTTTCCTGCTGCAACGCGCCCAGGATGAGGAGGCTTTTTACTGGTCACTTTCTCCACCTGATTCAATGTTTTCTGATTCTGCTGATTTTCTGGCTCGGTCATTTTGAAGGGAAACAAAATCTATATGATTAAAAGTAATTAATCCCATGATTAATGGCGATAACAATGTTCCAAATCTGTAATATAGATCACATCCTAGAGACTCTAATGACTTTGTTAAAACTGGATCCTGCGTTAAATCATACATAAAATCTTGTTCAGAATCAATGGGCGCAAATCTACTAACTAGTTTAGTGTACAAACTAAGAACAGTTTGCCCAACACTTTTTACCATTCTTGACCCCAGTTGCGCTTCATACCTATTGTGATACTTTACAATGTCTTGTGGCGACATTTGTTGAATCTGTTCTATGCTGAATTCATTTCCAAGGTACTGTTTTGTTTTTCCACATGCTGCTAAAGAATACAGCCCTTCCTTTTTGCGCATAATAGCTTGGTCATCAACTTGATCATTTGTAATCATAAGTTCAGGAAGTAAATCATCGCAGTTCATGTTTTATTAATAATAATAAATATTATTTTATTTTTTAAAAATGAGCACCGAAAAAACTGTTGCTAACCTCGTATACCATTCTGCTGTTATTGGAGGTCTAAGTGTAGGATACACAATGCTTGGTAAAAGCTTGTTAAGAATAAAACCAGCAGATCTTGGCAAACTAGACTTTGAAGACTCAGCAAAGCTGATTGCTGTTATTACAGCTTCATTTGCTACGAAAGATTTTTTAGTTAAGCAAGGAATAATTCCAGACAGTATCAATATGTAAAATTAAAAAAATACATTTATAAAAATGGCTTCACTCGTAATGATGATTGGTGGCGCTGTGGTTAATGCGCTTGCTTTTAGCGGAAGTAATTACGTATTTAGTAAACTACGGGATGACGGCGAGAGAAAAAGACATAACAAAGCTATGGAGCAACTAGCCACAGCACAAGCTGCGTATGAAAAGCAGAGAATTGAGCAGTTAGATTTTATTAACGATGAACTGAAAAAACAGGGACATGCAGCTTACACATTTAAAGATGTTGATCAAGCAATAAAAGAATATTATCTTGTAACAGGCAAGCCAATCGAGACATTGCCTCCACCAAAATTCAGCGATTTTTATCAACCATCAGAAAAACAAAAGATGCAAGAAATATTGTTTATTGCCTTTGGTATGACCGTTGTGTATTTTGTTGCACATAATATTGGCTGAATAAAAAATGAACAAGATCTATTATTCGCCAAAAGGATATTGGAAGGGAATAACAGCAATTAAAAAGCTAAGCCAAGCAGCGGGAGTCAGTGAACAAACAGCAAAGGAATGGTTATCTAAACAAGCGATTTGGCAAATTTATTTACCAGCGCCTAAACGAATACAAAGACCACACTTTGTCAACACAATACCGAACGACACCCATCAAATGGATCTTCTATATTTACCCCATGATACGATTAGACGAAAAAGATTTAAGTACGCACTTACAGTCATTGACATAGCTTCAAGATACAAAGATGCTGAACCATTAACACAAAAGAGTGCTTCTGCTGTTGCTGTCGCTTTACAACTGATATATCAACGAGGACCCTTAACTTATCCTCGCATGATTCAAGTCGATGATGGAAAAGAATTTAAAGGTCAAGTAAATCAATTATTGTTAAAACATAGAGTTACCATTAAAAGAGGCATTCCAGGAGTTCACAGATCACAGGGTTTGGTTGAAAACTTTAACAAACAGTTATCTGAAAGGCTTTTTTCCTACCAGTATCACAGAGAGCTGATTGACAATTCTTGCAACACAGAATGGGTTAGAAGACTGCCCTCAGTTCTACGTGCAATGAATAATGAAGAATTTAAAGGTCTAAAACCAGTACAAGCAATCAAAAAACAAAAAATAAATGTTGTTGAAGGAGACGCCAGTTCATCAAGCAAACTATTACCATTTGGTTTGAAAGTAAGGTACCTTTATTTACCGGGAGAAGCAGAAGGGGACACTTGCATCAGGGCAACAGATCCAGTTTGGAGTGTTGACTCATATGAAATAAAAGAATTATAAAGATGAATCCGCCTGTGTATTATTTACGAGAAACTGACACAACAAAACGACCAGCCCCTCAAAGATCTTTTGTGAAAGAAGAACTGCAAATAATCCCGCCAGACACAGTTCCGCTTAATTAATTTACGTAAATATATTTGAGTTTAAAATGGAAGCTCAAAAGGAAGAAATCTTACATGAAACTAAAAAGATGATAAAAAAAGAGACCTTAGAATTAATACAAGAATCATATGATACGTGTTCAGCTATTAAGGAAACAATTAAGTGGATTCATCGGTACATGGCAACGCATCCTGATCGCCTACGCCCAAAATCCCAAATTTTGATTATCAGAATAACGGATAAAGAATATCTTGAAAAAATAAAAAAAATTCGTGCACATCAAGCAAACATGAGAAAAATTTTGTCTGAATTGGATATTGATATGATTGAGCTTCTAGATAAATTTGAGGAAAAATATAAACCCGCGGATGAAGAAGGCATGTAATTATGCTGTTTTCCAATGCCCGATTGCATATGAAAACTCTGGATTAACAAACACACGTTTTGTGTTTGTTCTATCTAATGACTTCTTTGTTACAACAGTTGTGTTGATCTCATGTAGATTAGATCGTAGTTTTACGTTGTCATGATGAAAAGTCTTATTGTCAAACAATGCTTCTTTATAGTTGTCATGGGATATGCTTGACTGCACAGCGCTGCGAGATATTCCCTTTGCTTTTTTAACAACTTTTTTTTGGCTTGAAAGACTGTACATTTTCGACCTCAAACCAACAAACTCTTGATCACACCTCCAGATAATTCATCCTTCATCTTACCTAAAACCTTCTTGTTAACAGTTGAATGCAAAGGCGAATCTTTAGGATAATCAGATGTGTCGTACCATCCAGCATGCCCTTTAGCTACTTCTAATTCCATGTCTTTATAGATATCTTCAGTAGGGATGTCGATTACAAAGGAATCTGTATCTGTGTACAGAACTCTGGACTCAGGATACAAGGGCTTAAAGTAGTCATAAAGAAATTCTAACATCAAAAGCTTTGATAATTCTAAAACAGTAAACCCAATAAAAACGGGCTTATCCAATTTGACTTTCTTTTTTTTCATCATTATGCCAAAAAGCTGATCATGAAATCTTCTGAAGTCCTGATAATTAGGTTTTGAAGTCAACTTAATTGCATCGTTTTCTCTGGTGACCAATCTAACATCTTTACGCTTGTGCGGATTCTCCATAGTCTTTCCAAAACAGCTGTTGTTCATCAACTTGAAAAAGTCTTTTTCTGAAGCATCTGTGGATTTAGTTCTGAGATCAGTGTTCTTCATTATGTATGGTTTCATGAACTGTTCTTGATCAAAAGCAATTATACGATGAACAGCTGTCAACTTCAAACCATGTCTTAAATAAAATTGTAGAAGCCTGTAATGGCAGACATAATTTTTTTTGCCTCGAAGATTAGGCACAAGTTTAGGTGGTTCTGTTTTTGCCATCTTTAGACTTTCTGCTGCTAATGGATAGTCATTATGCAGGTCATGGAGTTTCTGAGGATATTCTAAGTCAACTTCTAGAATGTATCCACACTGTTGATCTGGCGTCAAACTGCCCAACCACTTTAATGCTTTTTGAATATTATTCGTATCTGTGTACATTTTAAAGTTGCGTAATGGAAGTGATTGCGCCATTGCCCATCCATACAGATTGTTTGCATCTAAATACATGAGATAGTTAGACCTTTTACTTGGATCATAGTCGTCCAAGTATTTGTTGTTTGCTTTACAGTAATGGTGCGACGCCATACTGATTCCCCCACGCAATCCGTTTTCAATCATCTGAAGCATTGGCAGGTCAGACAATAAATCAATTTGTACTCCAGTAAATTTTAAGAAAGCGTCCCAGCTCATCCCAGGCGCAGAAATATAATGCGCAGGATCCAAGCTGTAATGTTTCATGCAGGTCTTCCTATAATTTTCAAAGACGTCGCCAACAAACAGGTATCCGCCATTAAATAGGAATCATGATAGTCTCCCATCGTTTTACACTCTAACTTCTGCCACGCATCTTGAGCATGCTGGTAATCAGAATCACTGATGTCCTTTCCTCTGAGACTAGAAAAGAACGCGCCTTTAGGCGGAAGTGTATCTTCGTCAAACCTTTGCCAACTGTTCATGTACTCATAAGGGTAAACGCCCTTTCTAACAAGAGTTGGGTCAAAATAGTGATCTGTTATTGGGCAGGACTTTAAGGACATAGCCAGTGACTCTAATGAACCCATCATGTGTTGCATAGAGTCGTAGAAAGACATGTTATTTAAAGTGAAACACATGTACTTTTCTGATGACTGCGCAATGCATGACACCCTGAAATCGCTAGTTACTGCTTGCATTATAAGGTGAGAGTCGTAACCTCGCAAGTTGTGAAAGAATATAGGCAGCTTCCATGTCTTTGGTTCAAACTTTAGTTGAAGATTGCATTTGTTATGTGCTGCTCCTCTAAACTTTCCACTAATGTGATCATGGTCTCTTACTGTTGGATTCTCTGCGTCTGGGGAGAGGCCTAAACCACAAATCCAACAGTGAGTGGCTGAGTCATACTGTTGTTGGTCTTCAGGCGTCATTATGATTTCAGATAAGTTTAGATTATTAGAACAGGCATTACGCACTTGCTGCATGCGTTTTAAGAAGTATTTTGCAGCATTTGGTCCTCTGTATAATTCTGGCTTTGAATGGGCGCCATCCGACCTAACAATGATGAAGGCAAATGAGCAAATCTGATGATTACTCATTAAGACTGTTTTAGGAAGTTTCTGTGGGGTTGGTCCTTCATAAGGAACAATGAGTGATTCGAAGTCTGCGTAAACAACATATGGACTAGTTTGCAACCGTTTCCAGTTCTTAAAACTAACTTTACTGCCTTCTCCGGGCGTAATTAGTTCTGTATCACAGTCAACTGGGCTAATACAATGTTTTATATGTTCGCTCGCTGCTTTAACAGATGGAATTCTTGTTAAACATTTTCTACAGAATTCTTGTTTGCTATGTTGTTTTGTAGTATGCACTAGTAATCTACTCATTGTGCGTATTAGAGTGTAATGCGGTAGCCCCGCTGGTGAAAACATCAGTAGTAAGTCAACATGATTTTTGTCTGGTTCGCCAATCGTTGGACTGTTCTTGGACACTTTAATCGGCTGTAGATTTGTTTCCTCATCCCATATGTAGATATTAACAGTTATTGGTTTGTTTTGTT
>CM065739.1:3775354-3780354 GCA_033310375.1 Conus canariensis
AGCGTGTGACACCACCCCAAAATAAAACACTTTTATCACAGAGTAAAGGGATCACAGGAATTGCTCTTGAAGACTGACAACAACAGGACTTTCACTAAACGTTGACACAGCACAGACATTGCACATGAAGACAACAGACACAGGACATTGCACATGAAGACTGTTCAACAGGCACAGGACATTGCACATGAAGACTGTACAACAGGCACAGGACATTGCACATGAAGACTGTACAACAGGCACAGGACATTGCACATGAAGACTGTTCAACAGACACAGACATTGCACATGAAGACTGTTCAACAGGCACAAGACATTGCACATGAAGACTGTACAACAGGCTACAGGACATTGCACATGAAGACTGTACAACAGGCACAGGACATTGCACATGAGACTGTACAACAGGTACAGGACATTGCACATGAAGACTGTACAACAGGCACAGGACATTGCACATGAAGACTGTACAACAGGCACAGAACATTGCACATGAAGACTGTACAACAGGCACAGGACATTGCACATGAAGACTGTACAACAGGTACAGGACATTACACATGAAACTGTTCAACAGACACAGGACATTGCACATGAAGACTGTACAACAGGCACATGACATTGCACATAAAGACTGTACAACAGACACAGGACATTGCACATGAAGACTGTACAACAGACACAGGACATTGCACATGAAGACTGTACAACAGGTACAGGACATTGCACATGAAGACTGTACAACAGGCACAGGACGTTGCACATGAAGACTGTACAACAGACAGGACATTGCACATGAAGACTGTTCAACAGACACAGGACATTGCACATGAAGACAACAGACACAGGACATTGCACATGAAGACTGTTCAACAGACACAGGACATTGCACATGAAGACAACAGACACGGAACATTGCACATGAAGACTGTTCAACAGAGACAGGAAATTGCACATGAAGACAACAGACACAGGACATTGCACATGAAGACAACAGACACAGGACATTGGACATGAAGACAACAGACACAGGACATTGCTAATGACTGTTCAACAGACACAGGACATTGCACATGAAGACAACTGACACAGGACATTGCACATGAAGACAACAGACACAGGACATTGCACATGAAGACAACAGACACAGGACATTGCTTATGAAGTCTGTACAACAGACACAGGACGACAACAGACACAGGACATTGCACATGGAGACTGTTGAACAGACACAGGCCATTGCACATGAAGACTGTTCAACAGACACAGGACATTGCACATGAAGACAACAGACACAGGACATTGCACTGAAGACCAACAGACACTAGGACATTGCACATGAAGACTGTTCAACAGACACAGGACATTGCACATGAAGACTGTACACACAGACACAGGACATTGCACATGAAGGCAACAGACACAGGACATTGCACATGAAGACAACAGACACAGGACATTGCACATGAAGACTGTACAAAAGATTCCGAGAAGACGTTGTTCATGGATGGTCCAACAATGTGTGTGCGTGTGTGGGTGGTGGGTGTGTGTGTGTGTGTGTGTGTGTGTGTGTGTGTGTGTGTGTGATTTGAAATGTTCAGCATGTAAAAGTTACAGACCCAAACGTCATGCAAGTCTGGTGTAAATGCTTCTGAGCTGAAATCTCGTGGACTGTTCTGACGGCTCTGTTGTGAAATCCCGGAATGGATTTCCTTGTGTTTGTTTGTTTGTTTGCTTCTTTGTTTGTTTTTGTTTCGGGAACTTTCCTTGTCTGTTCCACGTTTCTGTCGTCTGTATAAGGGTTAGGTGAAAAGGTAGGTCTCTGGCAAGTAGCACTGGTGTTGTGCTATGTGAATGTTACGGTTACTCCATGGCAGCAACATGGACTTCCAATGTTTCCCATTTTATACAATTGATGTTTTCATTAAAAAAAAATCATTATTTGAAAAAAAAAAATGACATTGAAAAATAACAAAAATAAAGTAGAAGGAGGAGGAGGAGGAGAGAGAAGAGAGAGAAGAGAGAGAGGAGAGAGAGAGAGAGAGAGAGAGAGAAGAGAGAAGAAAGAGAGAAGAAGAAGAGAGAAGAAGAAGAAGAAGAAGAAGAAGAAGAACACCAGCAATGTAACGGGGCTGGGGTGAATGGGGGAGTGATGGCGGTGTAAAAGAGCACGACAGGGAGATGTGTCGGGGGGGGGGGGGGGGGGGGGGGGGGGGGGGGGGGGGGGGGGGGGAGAAGGAAGCTGGGGTGAATAGGAATGCAGGAGGAAGGAGGGGGGCAGGGGAGGCTACTTCGCGCCTGTGCTTGCAGGCATATACAAGCCGTCTTTCCAGTCCCCTTTCTGTCACCGTCTCCTCTCCGCCAGCCGCACAAGACCTAACAGCAAGAGCCAGAGCCAACAAAGGGTCGCTCAGTGACAATCACATGGGAGAGCACAGACCTAGCAGCAAGAGCCAGAGCCAACAAAGGGTCCACTCAGTAACAATCACGTGGGAGAGCGAAGACCTCCACCTAGGCCGAACGGATCACGGATCCGTCCTTTGATCAGGATCCGCACCAAAGATCCAGACCAGAATTGAGTGGCTCTGCTTTGGGGGACACATTCTAACTTTCCAGCAAGTTTCGTGGACAATCGACTCGGTAGTTTGCACGTAATCATGCTGACTGACACAGAGACAAACAAACAGACGCAGCTGAAAACATCTTCTTTTGGATATAGATCCCACGAATATCAACAATAACAAGTAATTCTTGAAAACCACACAAAATGTGTTTTGGGACTGTAATTCTTCGTGTTACTTTTGCGTTAGCTGCCTGAGAGAGAGAGAGAGAGAGAGAGAGAGAGAGAGAGAGAGAGGAGAGAGAGGGGGGGGGGGGGGGAGAGGAGAGAGAGAGAGAGAGAGAGAGAGAGAGAGAGAGAGAGAGAGAGAGAGAGAGAGAGAGTTGAGTCTGTCAATCTTACTTCCATCGCGAAAACAAGAAAGATTAACAACGTAACCCAGATTAGGGTGTTACATATGAACTTGATAAGCTCGATACATTTAAGAACACACGCAAACACTCCCATCACGTAGCACAGATTAGCGAGTTACGCATTAATTTTTCAGGCGTGATATATCTAAGAACACTCACAAACACGGCGTGATATATCTCAGAACACTCACAAACACGGCGTGATATATCTCAGAACACTCACAAACACGGCGTGATATATCTCAGAACACTCACAAACACGGCGTGATATATCTCAGAACACTCACAAACACGGCGTGATATATCTCAGAACACTCACAAACACGACGTGATATATTCGATCAAGAACACAACTCACAAACACGGCGTGATATATCACAGAACACTCACAAACACGGCGTGATATATCTCAGAACACTCACAAACACGGCGTGATATATCTCAGAACACTCACAAACACGGCGTGATATATCTCAGAACACTCACAAACACGGCGTGATATATCACAGAACACTCACAAACACGGCGTGATATATCTCAGAACACTCACAAACACGGCGTGATATATCTCAGAACACTCACAAACACGGACGCGCTAAGTACATGGTGTAGAGAGAAAACAAACGACCATAAAAAACAAAAGAAATTGCAGCTACACAACTGGCACCCTGGGTCCTGTTGTTTTTTTTCTCTTTCCTCTCTCTCTCTCTCTCTCTCTCTCTCTCTCTCTCTCTCTCTCTCTCTCTCTCTCTCTCTCTCTCTTGGGAACCACCCAAGAACCGGGACTCAGCCATGGAAGCCTTTGCGGCCACTCTACTATCACAAGACGTCTTACACTCCTATACCTCCCAATCACGTTAACATCAGCCACATATGTCGCCACGCCCTCGCTGAACTCAAGAAACAGGTGGATGACAGGGTACTACGCATCTCAACAGCTGACAAAGGGGGTGCCGTGGTCGTCCAAGACTTTGAACAATATCACAAGGAAGCGATGCGCCAGCTGACCAATCCAGAGCATTATGAACAACTCCAATCAGACCCAACTAAGGAAATTGCCAGGGCATCCAATGAACTCGTCAGAAAGCTGCACAACGCCGAGTTCATCAACGACAAGACCAAAGATTGGGCAATCGTGAATCAGGACACGGTGAGGACACACAGTTTCTACCATTTGCCGAAAATTCACAAACGCCTCAACGACCCCCCTGGTAGGCCTATAGTGTCTGGAGTTGACGGACCCACAGAGCGCCTCTCCAAACTGGTGGACTTTTGGCTCCAACCCATCGTTCAGAGACTACCCTCGTATCTCAAGGATACAACGCACCTGCTGAACATCCTACAGGAGTGGAATACAGACCAGCAACCCATTCCTGATGATGCCCTTGTCGTTACAGTAGATGTGGTGGCACTATACCCCAGTATTCCCCATGAAGAGGTTCCTCAGTCGCTGAAGGCTATGCTCAGAGAACACAAGAATGACTCAGACGTTATCCCGGACGTCCGTCTCCTACAGCAGACTATCATGCACATTCTACAAAACAACGTCTTTAGGTTTGATGGGAGGGTGTACCGGCAGGTACAGGGGACAGCGATGGGCACGCCCATGGCACCTGCCATCGCTAACATCTACATGGGGTGGCTAGAGAAAGAACTGCTGACCTCTTCCCCTGGAAGATCCCGGTCCGACACTGGAGACGCTATATCGATGATGTGCTGATGCTGTGGCTTCAGGGGGAGGACTGCCTTAAAGACTTCCTAGCATGGCTCAACCAGCAGCATCATAGTGTGAAGTTCACTTCAAACTACGGCAGGTCCAGGGTGCCCTACCTGGATGCGGAGATAAGCATCACCAATGGGAAACTGACCACGGATGTGCACATCAAAGAAACGGACGCCAACATGTCCCTCCCCTTCAACTCATGCCATCCACGCCACTGCGTCCGCGGCATTCCCTTCGGACAGAGCCTCCGACTGAGGAGACTATGCTCAGAGGAGGAAGTATTCTTCAAGCGTTGTGTGGAACT
>CM065739.1:3785354-3797854 GCA_033310375.1 Conus canariensis
CTTTCCGACTGTTGTCCTCTGGCATAAGACTTACATGTAAAGGGCCAGAGTTCAATGCTTTTCTGAAACTTTTTTGACGGTCAAAAAATGTAAATGGGCTTAAGAATTCAAATTTTATGTCCCATTCTAAATATGGTTCTAAGTGCCATTTGTTGTCAGTTTTTCGAACTATTTTATATTCATACTGACCCGCATTATTTGCTTCTACATTGCGTAGTTGTTCTAGTTTAGGAAACCTTTTGTTGTCGTCAACCTCTTTGCGTTTATAATAACCATCTTTAGTGTACTCAAAACCATACAAAGTGCCTATCTCACCGTTCTGTTCAAAGTCCTCAACGTCTGCAAGGTCTTTTAATTCTAAAGTTACACACCTCTCAGGCGCTAATGTAACTCCTGATTCTTCTGGCCCACGAGACATTATTTTTTAGTACACCTTATTATTTTATTTCTAAAACAATGTGCAGGTTATCACATTTCACGACTTTCCCTGTTTTATCTGTGATCTTTATATTAAATGATCTGACCCTCCCACAAGCTAATTTTTTAAACTGTAAATTAGGGAATTGTATAATTTCATAATCGCAATATGCAGCTTTCCCTGATGGAAGAGCTCTTAAAACAGTTGAGGGCCTTCCATCATATAAGTTTTCATCAGTGCTCAGCTCGTCCAAATGAACATAGAGTAATGAATGTAATGCAAGATCGAGCGGATATTCTCCCTCATAAGTAGTTTTGTCTGGTGTAACTATAAATCTATGATTGTCAGTTGCAAAGCCTAACATTTTAGCTAGCTCTACATCAAAAAGGTAATGGTCTACTTCTTCTTCAGGTTTGAATGTCAACATTATTTTCAAATTTGCATTGTTAAGTTTGAGAGTAATGTCGAAGTTACTCATTGCTTCTTTTAGCGAGCAAAACCCGTAATAACCATCAGGTATGGTTAACTGGCTAACTAAGTTTCCTCTGTTATCAAATTTTTTAATCTTATTATTCTCCTTGGATTCAGTTATATTAAACCATACGACTTTGTAAAAAATTTCATGGAGTGCGACCCTTTGGGTTCCGCAGTTATTATCAATAGCATATTCTAAAAACGAAGGACTGTCTTGAGTTGTTATTGTTACAAACATTTTTAAAACAAATTTAAAAATGAGTGCATTCAAATATACTAATGCAAAATATTCTGTTTGGGCCGCACTACAGTCCTAAAGATATAACAACTGACACCCTTGACATTTCTGTGACTCAGACTGACGCCTTTCAAGTAAAGGTTAGTACTCCATTGAACAGATATCTAACCCTCCTATTAAAAACGACTACATCCCGAAAGTGTGGTTCAGTCATCCGATGCAGTTTTATCAGAACCAGTTAAACTTTGCTGTGTTTTGTGCTTCAACTGGGTGTGGAGTGTCGTATGCTGATCATTTAAATCATCCTGATCCTTTGGTGAGGTCAGTGTATAGATTTCATTTCTATTACACCTTCAGAGTATTTTATCTGAACTGCAAGCGCCATTACCAAATGACAAAACGTTTAATCCATTCAGCAACAGAATAGATTACAAGGCTTTTGAAAGGATCTGTAACGAATTTGATATTGACCCAAAGACAGACTTTAGACAAAAGTTGGATCTTAATCATGGTTTAGGCACCCTTTATTTTTGGGGCGTGCACAGAAAGTATAACTATGATTGGAATCCTCCTTACACATCTTTCTCTTCAGGCACAACTGTTCACCTCGGGTCCATAGAGCAAGAGCATAAAACAGCATGGACAACATTTATTTTGGATACTTCTAAGGGCCTAACAAAAGCGGGAATAGAACGAATAAACGACTCTATTCGTACTTATGTTTGGTGTTTGCTAGGTTCGCAAGCACAAACGAGATCAAACATAATTGATCCTTCTACTGGCTTTGACGCACAAAAACAGTATTTAGCAAATTTAGAGGATTCTATTAATTCTGCAATTGATTTGCCTTCAAGTATTAAAAGGTACCAAAATGTTTTGCAATACGCAAGATCGAAAGTAGACTTTGCTGTTGGCACTGGTTTATACATGCTGCCTTCTGACCTCAGACTTCAGATAGGAACAATAATAAACTATAATAATGAAATCCTTGTGGCTGGTAAAGACGAGAAGGTCGGAAAAAACGACATAAATTCTAAGCCAGCAATAGCAATAAAAAAAGAAGTCCTACCACCTCCAGAGCCACCCAAATCAATCCCCACGCCCTCCAAATCAATTCCTCAACCAATTCAAGAGGTAGATAAAAGCGACCCCATGAATATGAAAAGACAGCACTTGTTATTGGATTAACTGCCCTAGGTTTACTTGGTCTTTATCTTACTATAAAGTAACCCAACTATTAAGACAACTAATGTCCATAAGTGCTCAGCCATAAAGCCAACTACTTTACTTGCGGCAGACAAAAGCCAGCTAACGATCCCTCCTATTATACCAGGTAAAGAGTCTATGGCCTTAGTGGCTAACTTTTTTAATAAACTTGCAAGATGATCAAGTTGTTTTTTTACCCATGATTTATCTGATGGTGGTCCTGGTGGCACTGCTCCCCACCACCGCCGCCTGTAATAGCCAACACCAGTGTACTTATTGCAAATCCTAAGGCTGTTATAACACTTGCTAATGTGACACCTTGCTCTCTAAACAGTGTTCTTATTCGTTCTGCTAACGTTGTGTCTTCATATAAAATTCTTTGGATAGTTTCTCTTATTCTGCTCACTTGAGTTCGTAATTGTTCTCGGTTAGTAGACAACACTTCTAGTCTTGCTGATCTCTCTTGTTCAAGATCTTTTAGTCTTTGGGTTATTCTTTCTTTAACACCAGGTCCTAAGTTGTGGTCATCAGCCTCAACTAGTTTTTCTTTTTCTCTTTTTATATGCTCATCTAGTTCACCCAGTTTTGCTAAATTGTTTGTTAATTCGCCTCTGATGCTTCTCAAAGCATGATCAAGGGCCGTTATTTCTCTCATAGGTAGCGGTGGATCGTGCATAGTTTTTAATACTGTTTCTTCTGAAAAACTGGTTTCTGCTTCTATTATTTCGTCTGCTGTTGGGCTTAAATCTTTAAGTTCCATGTTTTGTATTTGGTTATCTGTTGGGAGTTCCTGTAGTGTGTTTTGAAGTTTAGCAACTGCTTCCCTATCTAATTTTGGTTTAGTAATGCCAAGGCGATTTTGTTCGCTCACACTGAGCCTTTGTCTAATTGTACTCTTTTTTAAAAACTTTGATGAGTCTGGTTTAGTTGTAAGCTGAACAAGTTGTCCTTCGTCGTTTTTCACAAACAAATGGTCATCTTTTGTTTCAAAATCATTAGGGTCTATAAATTCGGGAGGTTCTTGGCCTAAACTTTGATAAAATGATTTGACCTTACTTTCTGTTAATTCATGCCGCAATGATTGTAATGGATGTGTTAAAGGAGTCATTTCACTCATGTCGTCTCCAGGATCATAAACATCATAATCTTCCATGTTTTAAAAATAATTAACTTTTTATTTTGTTTTATAAAAAAAAATGTCACAAGCATATGGCTCAATTCTTAACCCGCATAGAAGACTGAAAGAGCCCTTTGGCGTGAAGGGAAATAAACAGAATATTATTGTTCCAAATAATCCATCTACTATTGATTCAGATCAAATTCTTACTGTTAAATTTCCAGACCTAGGAGCAGATGAAGTGATTGTACCAGGCTCTGCCCGACTTACTTTCAAAATAGAACTCGAATCAGCAACAGACGCAAACAGGACAGTAGTTCAGAATCTGGGACGGGCAATCGTTAAGAAAATTTCTATAAAACTTGAGGGGCAAGAAATATTTTCTTTACACAATGCAGACATATTTTTAATCTATTGTGATCTATGGCTAACCGCGAATGAAAGGGCCGATCTTGCGTTTCAAGGAATCGAAAATAATGAAGCACTGAAACACAGAATAAGCGCCGCAGATGCTGAAAATGGTAACAAGTATAAAGCTATAAGTTATGCGTATGGAAATCGCTTTTCCATACCCTTAGATTTTGAGTTGTTAAAAGCGCATGCACCATACTTTCAAGGAGCATTAAAAGACAGATTGTCATATGAACTAACTTTTAATGAATACAAACGTGTCATTAAATCTACAGACACTGATTCTAAGTACAGCATTTTCGACATCTCGTTAGAGTTTGACATTGTTAGCAACCCTAACTTAGCAAGGCTGATTGAGCAACAATATCAGTCAAAATTAGCAATATATTACGAAAGAGTGATTCATCATTCAAAATATATCAAAAGCAGGGCAGACACTATATGGAATTTTAGTTTTAGCGCCACAGCACGATCACTTAAAGGTATTTTATTGCTGTGTGAAGATGATAAAGAACCATACCAAAGACAAAGTGAAAAGTTTATCAATCCTAAAATAACGAAAGTACAATGTTCAATTGAGGGTAGTCCTAACCAAGTCTACGGTAGTGGGCTTAAACCTTATCATCATTTTGATGAAATAAGAAAATTGTTTGGAGGCGGGAGGTCTAGAAGTCCAACAGTAGACCTTGTGTCTAAAGATCTACACCTTCACAGTGTTAGACTTGATGAATATTTAACAACGAAATACGGTTTATGGATTGACCTAAGGTCAACAGAGGATAATCAGTTGCATGGGAGTGGGAGAACAGTTAAAGACGTAATAAACATTCAAATTGATAAAGAAAAAGAGAGTGATAAACCACTTAATGTACATTTGTTTTTAATATATGATGCGCAGCTGAATATTCAAGATAACAGATTAAAAGATATCCAATACTAAATTATTTTTATTTTTTAAAAAAAGCATGTCTGTTCAGGTTTATCCAAAAGTGCCCAAAGAAGAGATAGTAGGCAACTCTGTTGCTGTAGACATAAAAACTTTCAGATTAACAAACATAACACAAATGCAAACCCAACTAGAGCAGGACCTTTCAAAATACAGTAAAACCAAACGAAGGTATTCTGCTGTCTTTAATGCTGTTACATATGTTAATACTGGAGCATCGATCACTAGTGCTCTATCAGCAGGAACAAGTGTAGGACTCTTAGCAACAGGCGTAGGTGCACCGGCAGCTTTACCTCTAGGCGGTTTGTCTTTAACTCTTGGCCTGTGTTCATTGGCTGTAAGTGCTGTCAGCAAAAAAATAAAAGCTAAACTCCAAAAGCACACAGCTATGGTTCAACTAATAACAGCTAAACTTAGTTCCTTCAAACTGATAATTGATAAAGCACTTGCTGACTCAAACATCACGGATGAAGAATTTAGTCGTCTACAGGCTGATTTTGAGGACTACAAAAGACAAAAGTTTGATCTTCAAAGAAAGGCAAGGGCAACTTTTTCTCAACAACCAGACACCGACCAGATAAAAAAGGAATGTTTAAAAAAAGTAAACGAGACATTAAACTCTGTTCTAAACAGCTCACATTAACAACCCCAAAGAGTGTTTATACTTTAGTTTACGAGTCCAAGCACAAAAAGACCGTTGATATTGATTCTGATTAAGACGACTTTGGAGTCGATGTATTTTTTTAAATTTAAATAAATATTTTGAGTTAGAAAAGAAGCTCAAAATGGAATACACTGATTTTGATTCTTGGTTTGATGCAGAAGAGAGTTTGTCAAAAGCTTTGAAGGATACTAATATAGAAGTTATTAATCCAACAAATGTGTTAGAAAGCGTTGAGTATGCTATTTCTCAAATCCCCAATTATTTAGCAATAAACCCTCCAGTTAAAGTAAGGTTAGTTGTTTTAGTTGATTACATAACAATAAGCGAAGAAAATCTAGAAGTCTGGGTCTCAACTAAACAGCAGGCTATTCTTTCTTATAATGATTTAACGCCTGATTGGGCAGAACAACTTCTTACTCAGTTTAACGATGCTTCTGAAGCAGCAAAAATGAGAGGCTCTGGTTGGTCAGAGGGTAAAGTATTAGAGATTAGATTAAAACAGGCTAAATACGAGCCAATTATAGGAAAGTCTTTTATTTCTCTACCATCAGAATTAGTTGCAAAGAGAGCGGTTCTGAACATAAAGAATTCAGATAACAAATGTTTTATGTGGTGCGTTCTTGCTAGGCTACACTTTGTTAAAAAAAATGCAGAGAGAGTTACTAACTATTTGCAGTGGGCCAATGATCTTAACTTTAACGGCCTTGAATTTCCTATGGCTGTAGACAAGATTGATCAGTTTGAAGAACAGAATCCCCCAATAACTGTTAACGTATACACATGGTCTGAAGAAACCAACCTTCTGCCCATTAGAGTGTCTAAGAACAGCCCATCAATAGGCGAACCAACCAAACATCATGTAGACTTACTCCTGATGTCCAGCCATTCAGGAATGCATTACACGCTGATACGCACAATGAGTAGACTGTTAGCATATACTACAAAAAATTATGGCAAACAAAATTTTTGTAGAAAATGTTTAACAAGAATTCCATCCGTTCAAGCTGCGAGTGAACATGTAAAACATTGTATCAGCCCAGTTGACTGTAATACAGAACTAATTACGCCGAGAGAAGGCAGTAAGGTTTGTTTTAAGAACTGGAAACGACTCCAGAGGTCTCCATATGTTGTTTACGCAGACTTCGATTCGCTTATTGTTCCTTATGAGGGGCCAGCTCCAAAACATTTACCAAAAACAGTTATAATGAATAACCACCAGATTTGTTCATATGCTTTTATTGTTGTTAGGTCAGATGGTGAACATTCAAAGCCAGAATTATACAGAGGACCACATGCAGCAAAACATTTCTTAAAACGCATGCAAGAAGTTCGTAATGTCTGTTCTAATAATCTAGTCCTATCCGATCTTAAGATGACCCCAGAAGACCAAGATTGCTATGACTCAGCCACTCACTGTTGGATTTGTGGATTAGAGCTAACCCCTGAAAGTTTAAATCCAACAGTAAAGGATCATGATCACATTAGCGGGGAATTCAGAGGAGCAGCGCATAACAATTGCAATCTTCAACTAAAGTTTGATCCTAGGACTTGGAGACTTCCTATATTCTTTCATAACTTGCGAGGTTATGATTCTCATCTTATATTGCAAGCAGTAACTAGCGCTTTTAGGGTGTCATGCATTGCACAGTCATCAGAAAAGTACATGTGTTTCACTTTAAATAATTTATCTTTTTATGACTCTATGCAACACCTGATGGGGAGTTTAGAGTCACTGGCAGGATCCTTAAAGTCCTGCCCAATAACAGAACACTATTTTGACCCAACACTTGTTAGAAAAGGCGTTTATCCTTATGAGTACATGAACAGTTGGGAAAGGTTTGATGAAGACTCACTTCCTCCTAAAGGTGCGTTCTTTAGTAGTCTTAGAGGAAAGGACATCAGTGATTCTGATTACCAGCACGCACAAGAAGCATGGCAGAAGTTGGAGTGTGAAACAATGGGAGACTATCATGATGCCTATTTAATGGCGGATACCTGTTTGTTGGCGGACATCTTTGAAAATTACAGAAAGACCTGCATGAAACATTATAGTCTAGATCCTGCGCATTATATTTCTGCGCCTGGGATGAGTTGGGATGCTTTCTTAAAATATACAGGTGTACAGATTGACCTGTTGTCTGACCTACCAATGCTTCAGATGATTGAAAACGGATTGCGTGGCGGAATTAGTATGGCGTCTCACCATTACTGTAAAGCAAACAACAAATATTTGGATGACTATGATCCAAGTAGGAAGTCTAACTATCTTATGTATTTAGATGCAAACAATCTGTATGGTTGGGCTATGAGTCAATCACTACCGTTACGTAACTTTAAAATGTACACAGGACTCAAAGACACTCAAAAGTTTTTAAAATGGCTACCTACTCTAGAAGCTGATCGTAAAAGAGGTCTCATTCTAGAAGTTGATTTAGAATATCCTCATGAACTTCATGATTACCATAATGACTATCCATTAGCGGCAGAAACCCTAAAAGTGTCAATGACAGAACCGCCTAAACTTGTGCCTAATCTTCGTGACAAAAAAAATTATGTCTGTCATTACAGACTTCTCCAATTTTATTTAAGACATGGTTTAAAGTTAACAGCAGTTCATTGTATAATTGAATTTGATCAAGAACAGTTCATGAAACCATACATCATAAAGAACACTGATCTCAGAACTAAATCCACAGATGCTTCAGAAAAAGACTTTTTCAAGTTGATGAACAACAGCTGTTTTGGAAAGACTATGGAAAATCCGCACAAGCGCAAAGATGTCAGATTGGTCACTAGAGAAAACGATGCAATTAAGTTAACTTCAAAACCAAATTATCAAGACTTCAGAAAATTTCATGATCAGCTTTTTGGAATAATGATGAAGAAAAAGAAAGTCAAATTGGACAAACCTGTTTTTATTGGGTTTACTGTTTTAGAGCTCTCAAAGCTTTTGATGTTAGAATTTCTTTACGACTACTTTAAACCCTTGTATCCAGAGTCCAGAGTTCTGTACACAGATACAGATTCCTTTGTAATCGACATCCCTACTGAAGATTTTTACAAAGACATAGAATTAGAAGTAGCAAAAGAGCATGCCGGATGGTACGACACATCTGATTACCCTAAAGATTCGCCTTTGCATTCAACTGTTAACAAGAAGGTTTTAGGTAAGATGAAGGATGAATTATCTGGAGGTGTGATCAAGGAGTTTATTGGTTTAAGGTCGAAAATGTACAGTCTTTCAAGCCAAAAAAAAGTTGTCAAAAAAGCAAAGGGAATATCTCGCAGTGTTGTGCAGTCAAACATATCACATAACAACTACAAAGAAGCATTGTTCAATAAAAAGACTTTTCATCATGACAATTACAAACTACGATCTAATCTGCATGAGATTAACACAACTGTTGTAACAAAACGGTCTCTTGACCGCACTAACACAAAAAGAGTATTTGTTAAACCAGAGTATTCATATGCAATTGGGCACTGGAGGACATTTGGTCAAGCGCAATTAGATACTCAGTAATTTCTTTATCCAGTATAGCTGGATTATTTGTGGTTGTTGTTTCAAGATTTTTGATTTTTTCATATAAATTAGGATCAATGGGTAGTTTATTCTTTATCATTGTTTTAATAATAAATCTATACGCAAATGATTTTTTTTGAGCTTCCATTTTAAACTCAAATATATTTACGTAAATTAATTAAGTGGAACTGTGTCTGGCGGGATTATTTGCAGTTCTTCTTTCACAAAAGATCTTTGAGGGGCTGGTCGTTTTGTTGTGTCAGTTTCTCGTAAATAATACACAGGCGGATTCATCTTTACAATTCTTTTTATTTCATATGAGTCAACACTCCAAACTGGATCGGTTGCCCTGATGCGGGTGTCCCCTTCCGCTTCTCCCGGTGAATAAAGGTATCTCACTTTTAAACCAAATGGTAATAGTTTGCTTGATGAACTGGCGTCTCCTTCAACAACATTTATTTTTTGTTTTTTGATTGCTTGTACTGGTTTTAGACCTTTAAATTCTTCATTATTCATTGCACGTAGAACTGAGGGCAGTCTTTTTACCCATTCTGTGTTGCGAGAATTGTCAATCAGCTCTCTGTGATACTGGTAGGAGAAAAGTCTTTCAGATAACTGTTTGTTAAAGTTTTCAACCAAACCCTGTGATCTGTGAACTCCTGGAATGCCTCTTTTAATGGTAACTCTATGTTTTAACAATAATTGATTCACTTGACCTTTAAATTCTTTTCCGTCATCGACTTGAATCATGCAAGGATAAGTTAAAGGGCCTCGTTGATATATCAGTTGTATAGCGACAGCAACAGTAGAAGCACTCTTTTGTGTTAATGGTTCCGCATCTTTGTATCTTGAAGCTATATCAATGACTGTAAGTGCGTACTTAAATCTTTTTCGTCTAATCGTATCATGGGGTAAATATAGAAGATCCATTTGATGGGTGTCGTTTGGTGTTATATTCACAAAGTGTGGTCTCTGTATTCGTTTAGGCGCTGGTAGATAAATTTGCCAAATCGCTTGTTTAGATAACCATTCTTTTGCTGTTTGTTCACTGACTCCCGCTGCTTGGCTAAGCTTTTTAATTGCCGTTATTCCCTTCCAATATCCTTTTGGTGAATAATAGATTTTGTTCATTTTTATTCAGCCAATATTATGCGCAACAAAATACACAACGGTCATGCCAAAGGCAATAAACAATATTTCTTGCATCTTTTGTTTTTCTGATGGTTGATAAAAATCGCTGAATTTTGGTGGGGGCAATGTTTCAACTTGTTTGCCTGTTACTAGAAAATATTCTTTTATTGCCTGGTCAACATCTTTAAATGTGTAAGCTGCATGTCCCTGTTGTTTAAGTCTGTCGTTAATAAAATCTAACTGCTCCATTCTTTGCTTTTCATAGGTGTCTTGTGCAGCGGCTAGTTGCTCCATAGCTTTGTTATGTCTTTTTCTCTCGCCGTCATCACGTAGTTTACTAAACGCGTAATTACTTCCGCTGAAAGCAAGCGCGTTAACCACTGCGCCGCCTATCATCATTACGAGTGAAGCCATTTTTATAAATGTATTTTTTTTACATATTTATATTTTCTGGAATTATTCCTTGCTTAACTAGAAAGTCTTTCGTAGCAAATGAAGCTGTAATGACAGCAATCAACTTTGCTGAGTCTTCAAAATCTAGCTTGCCAAGATCTGCTGGTTTTATTCTTAACAAGCTTTTACCAAGCATTGTGTATCCTACACTTAGACCTCCAATAACAGCAGAATGGTATACGAGGTTGGCAACAGTTTTTTCGGTGCTCATTTTTTAAAAATAAAATAATATTTATTATTAATAAAACATGAACTGCGATGATTTACTTCCTGAACTTATGATTACAAATAATCAAGTTGATGACCAAGCTATTATGCCCAAAAAGGAAAGGCTGTATTCTTTGGCAGCATGTGGAAAAACAAAACAGTACCTTGGAAATGAATTCAGCATAGAACAGATTCAACAGATGTCGCCACAAGACATTGTAAAGTATCACAACAGGTATGAAGCGCAACTGGGGTCAAGAATGGTCAAAAGTGTCGGTCAAACTGTTCTTAGTTTGTACACTAAACTAGTTAGTAGATTTGCGCCCATTGATTCTGAACAAGATTTTATGTATGATTTAACGCAGGATCCAGTTTTAACAAAGTCATTAGAGTCTCTAGGATGTGATCTATATTACAGATTTGGAACATTGTTATCGCCAGTAATTATGGGGTTAATTACGTTTAATCATATAGATTTTATTTCCCTTAAAAATGACCGAGCAGAAAACGTTGATGGAGAAAGTGACCCGTGAAAAGAATCCTGGGCGCGTTGAAGCAGGGAAAAAATTAGCAGAGTGGAACAAAAAAAGAAAATTAGAGTTACAACATATAACTAATAATGAAAAAACACCAGTTGTGCCAGAGCCACAACAAGAACAAGTTGTTCCCGCAACATCATCATGGATTATTTGGATTAAAAGAGTTGGCATTTTTGGCGTCATTGCTGTTGGTGGGGGTGGTTATTACGTTTATAAAATATATAAACAACGCCAGCAAAAACCAAAGCAGTCCAAAAAATCTCAGCCACTAAATACAGAAGCCGAACAAAAAAGCATGCCAGAACCGACAACAACAAAAGATCATTTTGATACATTTGATATGCAGTAATATTTCAAGAACTTAATAAATAATTATAAGTGACTTGAATAAGAACTTGATAACGACTTGATGACGACTTCATGAAAACTTAAATAAGAACTTGATAAGAACTTGATGACGACTTGATTAAGAACTAGATTAAGAATTTGGGGTAACTTGATTAAGAACTTGGGGTGACTTAATTAAGGACTTGGGGAAACTTAATTAAGGACTTGGGGTGACTTAATTAAGAACTTAATTAAGGACTTGGGGTGACTTAATTAAGGACTTGGGGTGACTTAATTAAGGACTTGGGGTGACTTAATTAAGGACTTGGGGTGAAAAGTGGAACTGGTAGGACCACTTGTCATTTGATATGTCAGCCACTTGCTTTGTGACTGAACAGGATGTGCCTGGGCGCTGAGCAGTGATTCGTTGTCGGGCTGGCCTGCAACTACTAGTTAAGCGCGATGAAGAACAGAGAAAGAGGCAGCTCACGCTATAGCAAAGAACGTGTTAGCGCACGCCCGCTGTGCGGACAAACCGCGCCGCGAGCCCGGTGAGAGAAGAAACGCAGTAGGCGCGCGAGGCGTGTTTTATTGATTTTTTGGTCAGAACATAGGGAGACTCACAGTTTGTAAACAGGACGCTCGGCCTGCTGACTTACTGCGTCGTTATAATTGTGTTGTCTTGGTCTTGCAAAAAAGATGACAGTCAACCGACTGGTAATACAGACTGTTTGGGGGAACGCAGACACTATTTATTATAGATGACTGTTCGGCCGAAACTGGCTTTCAGTGGAAGACATGCTGGGATAAGTGTGTGGATTTTATGTCAAAAATATAACTCAGTTT
>CM065739.1:3807854-3820354 GCA_033310375.1 Conus canariensis
TGTATATTTTGCATTGTTGACCCTACTCAGGGCGAGGACTGGATGTCATTATTTTCATTGTTGACTCCATACTCAGGCGAGATCATGGATGTCATTATTTTACATTGTTGACCCTACTCAGGGCGAGGACTGGATGTAATTATTTTGCATTGTTGACCGTACTCTGGGCGAGGACTGGATGTCATTATTTTACATTGTTGACCCTACTCAGGGCGAGGACTGGATGTCATTATTTTGCATTGTTGACCATACTCAGGGCGAGGACTGGATGTCATTATTTTACATTGTTGACCCTACTCTGGGCGAGGACTGGATGTCATTATTTTACATTGTTGACCCTACTCTGGGCGAGGACTGGATGTCATTATTTTACATTGTTGACCCTACTCAGGGCGAGGACTGGATGTCATTATTTTACATTGTTGACCCTACTCTGGGGGAGGACTGGATGTCATTATTGTACATTGTTGACCCTACTCAGGGCGAGGACTGGATGTCATTATTTTGCATTGTTGACCCTACTCAGGGCGAGGACTGGATGTCATTATTTTACATTGTTGACCCTACTCAGGGCGAGGACTGGATGTAATTATTTTGCATTGTTGACCCTACTCAGGGCGAGGACTGGATGTAATTATTTTGCATTGTTGACCCTACTCAGGCGAGGACTGGATGTAATTATTTTGCATTGTTGACCCTGCTCAGGGCGAGGACTGGATGTAATTATTTTGCATTGTTGACCCTACTCAGGGCGAGGACTGGATGTAATTATTTTGCATTGTTGACCCTGCTCAGGGCGAGGACTGGATGTCATTATTTTGCATTGTTGACCCTACTCAGGGCGAGGACTGGATGTCATTATTTTGCATTGTTGACCCTACTCAGGGCGAGGACTGGATGTAATTATTTTGCATTGTTGACCTACTCTGGGCGAGGACTGGATGTCATTATTTTACATTGTTGACCCTACTCAGGGCGGGGACTGGATGTAATTATTTTGTATTGTTGACCCAACTCAGGGCGAGAACTGGATGTCATTATTTTGCATTGTTGACCCTACTCAGGACGAGGACTGGATGTAATTATTTTGCATTGTTGACCCTACTCAGGGCGAGGACTGGATGTAATTATTTTGCATTGTTGACCCTACTCAGGGCGAGGACTGAATGTAATTATTTTGCGTTGTTGACCCTGCTCAGGGCGAGGACTGGATGTAATTATTTTGCATTGTTGACCCTACTCAGGACGAGGACTGGATGTCATTATTTTGCATTGTTGACCCTACTCAGGGCGAGGACTGGATGTCATTATTTTGCATTGTTGACCCTACTCAGGGCGAGGACTGGATGTCATTATTTTGCATTGTTGACCCAACTCAGGGCGAGGACTGGATGTAATTATTTTGCATTGTTGACCCTACTCAGGGCGAGGACTGGATGTCATTATTTTGCATTGTTGACCCTACTCAGGGCGAGGACTGGATGTCATTATTTTGCATTGTTGACCCTACTCAGGGCGAGGACTGGATGTCATTATTTTGCATTGTTGACCCAACTCAGGGCGAGGACTGGATGTAATTATTTTGCATTGTTGAACCTACTCAGGGCGAGGACTGGATGTAATTATTTTGCATTGTTGACCCAACTCAGGGCGAGGACTGGATGTCATTATTTTACATTGTTGACCCTACTCAGGGCGAGGACTGGATGAAAAAAAGCACATCGGTGCTCATCTATTATTCTCTTAAATAAAGAATTTTGTGTTGTGTTGTCTTGTGTTGTCTTCTCTCTCTCTCTCTCTCTCTCTCTCTCTCTCTCTCTCTCTCTCTCTCTAATATATATATACACACATATGTACACACACACACACACACACACACACACACACACACACACATATATATATATATATATATATGCATATATATATATGTATGTATGTATGTATGTATGTATGTATGTATGTATGTATGTATGTGTGTGTGTGTGTGTGCGCGTGTGTATATGGTGCACATGCGTGCGTGTGTGCGTACACACACACACACACACACACGCACGCACGCACGCACTCACGCACGCACGCACGCACGCACCCACATACATACACACACACACACACACACACAAACACACATATATGCATATATGCCTGCACTTGATATCCCCCTTGACTAAATTGTTCCTTTAATTAATCTCTAGAAATCGAAACTCTGATCTGATTAGGGATCTGGAGAGACGTGCTGGCAGAAAAGGTTTTCCACCAGATGTTCACTGCTGAGAGGATTAGGCCGAACTGGATAGGGAAGCGAAAAGCTCTCAGTCCCAAAACAATGTGATTGTATGTTCTCGGTGACAGCCTACACACATGATGCGCACAGGACAGTGATTGTATGTTCTCGGTGACAGCCTACACACATGATGCGCACAGGACAGTGATTGTAGGTTCATGGTGACAGCCTACACACATGATGCGCACAGGACAGTGATTGTAGGTTCATGGTGACAGCCTACACACATGATGCGCACAGGACAGTGATTGTGTATTCTTGGTGACAGCCTACACACATGATGCGCACAGGACAGTGATTGTGTATTCTTGGTGACAGCCTACACACATGATGCGCACAGGACAGTGATTGTGTATTCTTGGTGACAGCCTTCACTCTTGATGCGCACAGGACAGTGGTTGTAGGTTCATGGTGACAGCCTACACACGTGATGCGCACAGGACAGTGATTGTAGGTTCATGGTGACAGCCTACACACGTGATGCGCACAGGACAGTGATTGTAGGTTCATGGTGACAGCCTACACACATGATGCGCACAGGACAGTGATTGTAGGTTCATGGTGACAGCCTACACACGTGATGCGCACAGGACAGTGATTGTAGGTTCATGGTGACAGCCTACACACGTGATGCGCACAGGACAGTGATTGTAGATTCATGGTGACAGCCTACACACGTGATGCGCACAGGACAGTGATTGTAGGTTCATGGTGACAGCCTACACACGTGATGCGCACAGGACAGTGATTGTAGGTTCATGGTGACATCCTACACACGTGATGCGCACAGGACAGTGATTGTAGGTTCATGGTGACAGCCTACACACATGATGCGCACAGGACACTGATTGTATGTTCATGGTGACAGCCTACACACGTGATGCGCACAGGACAGTGATTGTATGTTCATGGTGACAGCCTACACACGTGATGCGCACAGGACAGTGATTGTATGTTCATGGTGACAGCCTACACACGTGATGCGCACAGGACAGTGATTGTAGGTTCATGGTGACAGCCTACACACGTGATGCGCACAGGACAGTGATTGTAGGTTCATGGTGACAGCCTACACACGTGATGCGCACAGGACAGTGATTGTAGGTTCATGGTGACAGCCTACACACATGATGCGCACAGGACAGTGATTGTATGTTCATGGTGACAGCCTACACACGTGATGCGCACAGGACACTGATTGTAGGTTCATGGTGACAGCCTACACACGTGATGCGCACAGGACACAGCAAGCCGTGGACAATAGAGATCTGGATCGTCACTTGCACACATACAGTCCATCATGTTTTACCACGTTGCAGTGGTGGTGATCGATTTTGATAAGTTTAAGGTTCATGTAATCACATAAAGTTATATGACCTTATAACTAGTTCTGCTTGCGCGCGCACACACACACACACATACAGAGAGAGAGAGAGAGAGAGAGAGAGAGAGAGAGAGAGAGAGAGGAGAGAGAGAGAGAGAACGTGCAAAAAACAACAACACAACCACACACACACACACACACACACACACACACACACACACACACACACACGCACGCACGCACGCACGCTCGCACGCACTCACACACGCACACACACACACACACACACACACACACACACACACACACACACACACACCACGCACACACACACACACACACACACATTTCATTCGTCCTTGACACTGCACCATCCCATCCCACCTCGCCTACCCTCCCACACTATCCCCTTCCCACCTTTCCCCTCATCTCCACTTTTTTTTTTAATCATTTCATTTCATTTTTTGTGAAAAGACGGAAAACTGGCGGCCAGCTAACCACACACCCACACACACACACACACACACAACATGCAGAAACTGCTGGGCAGGATTATGAGGTGAGAGGAATTCCGGGGGGGGGGGGGGGGGGGGAGGGGGGGATTCATGGGGAAGGGATCCAACCCCGACACCGGATCGTCTATCAAGCGTTTTGTCACCCAAGAACTCTCTCCGCCATGAAACTTGCGGCTGCACACCAACAATTAAAGCGCCAAGGCCGTGTGAAAGGAGTGTTGTATTTATATGTATAAACTATCACGATTATTATTATTATTATTATTATTATTTTTGATAATGTTTAAAGTGTCTGGAAGTAGGTTCCCCTTACTTTTCTTTCGTAATTCCATCAAGTCACATGGTAGGCGGTTCCACCCTTGGAAATTCAAAAATGAAAGGAATGGGACTACTTTCGAGGAAACCACCAGGAGCAAAGATAGGGTCACGGGTGAGCACACAGACTATGGGTTAGCCCATGCATTTTTTCAGAGTGTAAATGATGTCATCGGTAGAAATCATTTTAAAAATGACCCGAAAGTCACATGATTGGCGAGTAGGGCGCGCGGGGGGAGGGGGGTGGGTCATCAGCTGTATAATCAATTTAATATTAATCTATAGCTCAACGCCTATCTTGCGCTGAAGTTGATGAAGGTAAGGGATTGCTCGTTCATTTTCGTGGTCCTCATTGTTTTGCATCCAGCCAGAAGAAGACCGAAGAGGTCGAAACGCGTCGTGTTTTGTCTTGTGATTTGTCTTTGTTTTTATTTTATTTCCTTTTTAGGGGGCGGTGCGCTGACATTAATATTTAAAATTTGTATAGCTTAGATGTATGCTCTGCCACACAGCGCTTACACGGTTTCTATGGTGATTTGCTGCATATCCTTCATTGTGGCTTGTAGTCTGTGGCTTCACTCGCGGCGTCTGCTAGTTCCTTTCTCCTGTGTCCGAATGAGGTCAGGGGAAGTAATTCTTTCAATCCGCTTACAAGGTTTCTATGGTGATTTGCTGCATATTCTTCATTGTGGCTTGTAGTCTGTGGCTTCACCCGTGGCGTCTGCTAGTTCCTTTCTCCTGTGTCCGAATGAGGTCAGGGGAAGTAACTCTTTCAATCCGTGTCGACACTTACTTTCCCTGGCGGAAAAATGTCTTTCGTCCGAATCCACGGTGACGAATTAAGCCCCAAACGCTTTGTATTCTTTGTTACACTTATAAGCTACATGTCAAATCTTTCAGAACATCGGCCCTCATTGAAACAAAGTCACTGCACAATTCAGCTCATGAAACGTACCGTGCCTCACTTCCAGACCGTCCAATGTTTTGTTTACTTTGTGTGCGAGCGAGTGCAGTCGACATCGCTTCCTTTCTTTCCTATCGCCTGATACGTTTTTCACTGACCAATCCCTTTGTCTCAACAATAGCGTAGGAACACAAGAATTCCGTAAGCCACTAACCCTATAGCATTGAACTAATGTGTTAAACACAAAGTCGAGGACAAAGTCATCTTTTATTACCAGCCGCCGTGGCGAAGTGGTTAGCGTCGCGGACTCCCGGCTGGGAGGTCGTGGGTTCGAATCCCATCAGAGTCATGTGGGTGTTTCTGCCCCGACCGGCTCCTACCCAGAGTTGAGTTTGCTGCGGACTCAGTTGGGAAGACAGGGACCACACAGTCGAGTTTCATCCACTTAATGGATGCGTTTCTGAGAGTGTTGCTCAAATTTCCTGACCAACACTGCAGGTGCCTGTATCTCTCGGGCCTGGTTGACGCCGGGATATATTATGAAAGGAAGCGTAGAGTACAGCCCTGTCATGTAGTCTCAGACCGAAATGGAAATCCGTAGCATCATCTTAATCATCCTCATTCTCATCGATCAGCATAAAAAAAAAGTCTCAAATTCTGTGGCCCTTCATGCCCTGCTCTCATGGTGACCTCAATTTCGATGTCCTCTCCACATCTGTGGCCTTGGTTTGGTTCCGTCGGTATCACCGGTATCGGCGAGTCCATGGGGGCTGTCGTTGGACGGACGTGGTGGCGCCCTCCGGAGGGAGAGCTCACTCACGCCGGCTCCGCGACTAAGCAATTATTGTCGTCAGTAGGGGGTTTAGTAGGTGGTGTCCTGCGTATGTTAGATCAGAAGAGGCGCCACTGAACACCACCGAAGTGACTCGGCAGCAGTCCAGTGTCTCCTCCGGTGGGTTGCCTCTTGACGACTTGACATTGACTGCTCCCTGTGGATTGCCGGTGCCGGGGCTGCGGCGGGGCCGACCGGGCTGTGGCTGTGGACGGGGTGTCAGAATGAGCGGCGTGTGTGCACTGCCTCTGAGGTGACACAGAGATTGGGACAGCAAAAAAAAAAAAAAAAAAAAAAGTCATCTTTTATTCATATTCACAAAATCTGTTCACAAAAGCAGTGCGATTTCCGTCTCTTCACAGTGCGTTAGTACTAGGTAAGAAGAGGATGACTCAGGCAACGGCAGAGGCAGAGGACTAGAACTCAGGCAACGGCAGAGCAGAGGACTAGAATCAGGCAACGGCAGAGGCAGAGACTAGAACTAGGCACGGCAGAGCAGAGACTAGAACTCAGCAACGGCAGAGCAGAGGACTAGAATCAGCAATGACAGAGAGAGACTAGATCAGGCATGGCAGAGGCAGCCTAAAAGAGTTGTAGCTGGATCTGGTCACGGAGGAACAAAAGTGAACTTCATAACCTTTCCCAACTAAGAACAGGTGTCCCGTTAGCAGTGGAGTAAGATATTCGTCTAAAAAGGCATGCCTTGAGAGGTCCACCCATCCAAAAGTTGCGGGTTCGCATCTCGGCAGCGCCAGGGAAAAAAAATCTTGGCAGTAGAAGGGCACCTGGGAGTCATGACCTGGATGCTGCCCGGCCCTCTTAGAGTGTAAGGAGTTCAGGGCCAAAACACTTGTCTGAGGGGAGTTTCTTCTCTGAAGTCCTCCTGTCATGCTGTCCCTTAGAGTGTAAGGAGTTCAGGGCTGATTGTCTGAGGGGGTTTCTTATCTGAAGTCCTCCTGTCATGCTGTCCCTTAGAGTTAAGGAGTTCAGGGCTGAAACACTTGTCTGAGGGGGTTTCATCTCTGAAGTCCTCCTGTCATGCTGTCCCTTAGAGTGTAAGGAGTTCAGGGCTGAAACACTTGTCTGAGGGGTTTCTTCTCTGAAGTCCTCCTGTCATGCTCTCCCTACAGTTTCTTCCTGCTGACCTCTACTGTACCCTCGAACTCTGACCTGCGCTTGATTTTCATTCATGCACTCACAGGCACTACCTGTATAGACAGGCAGTGGAGTTTTGTGTGTATGACCGTTTTTTTTTATTCCACCATTAAGGCAGCCATACTCCATCTTCGGGGAAGGTGCATGCTATGTGTAACGTGTCATCCATACCAACGGCCAAACTGGCCTTCTCTTCCGAAATTTGGTGATGGGATTTTACGTGTGTGCAAGATGTGCGTGCGTTCACACACGGAACCTCGGTGTATAGTCTCATTCCAAGCACTGTATGGGGAATGGAGTCAGAACCAATATTAACTCCGAGGGAAAAATCCCCGTGTACCGAAATTCGAACCCGTAACCCCAGGAGTCAAGGAGGCTCATGGTGTCAAGGAGGCTCTTTTCTCAACGAGGACGGGGCATTCAGGGGGAAGACGTGCGCTGGTGGTGTGGGCAGTGGAGTCACCAATAGGGTGCTCCCCCTTGCGCCACCCTAGTCTAGGGTCCTTCTTGGGGGCTCAGCGGAGTTTCCATTGGGGTGTAATCCCTCCGGACTAGCATAGCTTTTTCTTCATCCCAAGACCGTCCGTGCGTCGTCCGTAACCACATCCTCTCCGAGGTGGCACTAGAAACTGGGTAGCGTGAGCCCCCAGGCTAAACACGGCGGATCTAGAGAAGAAAACCTCGATAAACAATCAGGAGACTTGGAGAGGAGATTGGCGCCACCAAGGAATAACCTAAGCCCCCAGAAAAGACATGAAGGACACAGCCAAAAGATACAGCATGCCGGATCGGTCGGGGCCCGGAACACCAACGACCGCGCTTTCCACTGTTGTGCTCCAGGGTGGAAGTGACAAGTCAGCTACTAGAGCCAAGGAAACCAAGAAAACCTTCAAGTTAGCATCCGAGAAGACCATCATCGGCACATGGAATGTCCGCACACTACACGCTTGCGGCAGAGTGAAAGAATTAGAACATGAACTACAACACTACCAGTGGGACATTATTGGACTCGCTGAGATGAGATGGACAGGATTTGGAGAGACAACCACAGAAGACGGCCATAAGATTTGGCATAGCGGAGAGGACACAAAACATGAACACGGCGTAGGCTTCATCGTACGCAAAGAAGTCACTGGATGCATACTAAGCTGCACACCCATTTCGAGCAGGATCATCTCCATTCGCGTGTCAGCCAAACCCAAGAACATCACCGTCATCCAAGTGTATGCTCCAACAAACGATCATGACGACCAGAAGGTCGAAGAATTCTACGAACATGTTGAAAAAGTCATAAAGGAGGCGCCCAAGAAAGACATCACCATTATACAGGGTGACTTCAACGCGAAGATCGGACGGACGCCTATGAGATCTGTGCAGGAACAGTCGGCCAGTACGGAACAGGCAAAACCAATGACAGGGGACTCCGCCTGCTGGAATTTGCGAGCAGCCAACGGCTTACCATCGCCAACACCCTCTACCCACACAAGATTTCCCGCAGAACAACTTGGCACGCGCCAAATGGGAAAACACACAACCAAATAGACTTTATCCTGACCCCTCGGCGCTTCAAGTCAAGCATCAACAGGGCCAAGACAAGAACATACCCTGGTGCTGACGTGGGCAGCGACCACGACCTTGTGCTGCTCACAATGAAGATAAAGCTTAAAAAGAAACACCAATCTGCAAACCCACGAATCAAGTTCGACCTGGAAAAATTACAAGACCCAGCAGTTGTCGAGATCTTCCAAGCTCAACTCGGTGGACGATTCGCAGCACTCAGCCTCCTGGACACTGACATTAATGACCTCACCTCCAACTATAACGAGGCAGTCCTGGAAACAGCGACAGAGGTATTGGGCCACCAGAGGAAGAAAAATCGTCCCTTGGTAACCAACGATATCCTGGATCTCTGCGACAAAAGACGTGAACAGAAAAAGACAAAGCACAGCAGTCCAGAGGGAGCCGAGCAGTACCGCAAAACAAACAAGCCCGTGAGAAGCAAGATGAATGAAGCCAGGTAGAAGTGGATAAGTGAACAGTGCGAAGCCATTGAGAAAAGCACGGAGCAAGGGAATAGCAAGAAAGCGTACGAGGCGCTGAAGACGCTCACAAAGACCCAGCAGAACAAATCAACAGTAATCGAGGACAAAGACGGAACCCTTTTGACCGAGAGCTCCGCAGTGCTGGCCAGATGGACAGAGTACTGCAACAAACTATACAACTATCCCATACAGCCAGACACCAGCGTGCTTAAAAGGGAAACAAGACCACCCAAGGAACCCTCTCCACTGCCTATCATGAGGGAAGAAGTAGAGGAGGCCATCCGCAGCCTTCCAGCGGGCAAGTCACCAGGAGCAGACAACATCCCAGCAGAGCTCCTCAAGCACGGGGGAAATGACCTGGTCACTGTGGTAACATCACTCTGTCAAAAGATCTGGGAGACCAAACAATGGCCTGATGAGTGGACAAAATCACTCATCATCCCCCTCCCCCAAAAAGGAAACCTTCGAAAGTGTAACAACTACAGGACAATCAGCCTGATCAGCCACACCAGCAAGATCATGCTAAGAGTCATTCTCAACAGACTCAAAGGCGAAGCTGAAGAACACTTGGCAGAAGAACAAGCCGGATTCAGGGCAGGCCGAAGCACAGTTAAACAGATTTTCAACTGCCGCATTTTGATGGAAAAACACCTCCAACACCAAAAAGAACTATACCACAACTTCATAGACTTCAAAAAAAGCCTCCGACAGAGTGTGGCACGAAGGACTGTGGCATGTTTTGAGAGGCTTTGGCATCGAGGAAGGACTAATTCAAACCATCCAGTCCCTGTACAACTCTGCCAGGAGTGCGGTCCTCCTCAACAACAACATCGGAAAGTACTTCAAGACAACGGTCGGTGTCCGTCAAGGATGCCTACTCTCTCCGGTGCTGTTCAGTCTCTATCTGGAAAACATCTGGAAAACATAATGAAAGAGACTCTACATGATTTTGAGTCCACAATCTCCATCGGTGGGCGAACGATCAACAACCTACGTTTCGCCGATGACATCGACCTGATGGGGGGCAGCAACAACGAACTGCAAGGTCTCACCAACAGACTGGCAGACACATCAAAAGCATATGGCATGGAAGTCAGCTGCGAAAAGAGCAAAGTCATGGTCAACAGCGCAAACAACACCGCAGCACGGATCACCATGAACGGCCAACAGCTCGAAGAGGTGGACGCTTTTAAATACCTCGGCGCCACACTCACCAAGGACGGACGCTCCACCACCGAAATCAAGACCAGGCTCGCCATCGCAACATCCACCATGGCAAAACTTGATAAGATCTGGAGCAGCAAAGACATCAGCTTCCCAACAAAGATCACACTATTCAAAGCCCTGGTTCTGTCCATCCTTCTCTATGGCTGCGAGAGCTGGACCATGACAGCTGAGACGACCAGAAGAGTCCAAACGTTTGAGACCAAGTGCTACAGACGCATGCTAGGGATCTCCTGGAAAGACCATAAGACCAACGACTTCGTTCGTGCCCAAATAACATCACGGGCAGGCCCGCAGGAACCCCTCCTAGCGCTTGTGAAAAGGAGGAAGTTGACATGGTTTGGTCACGTCACTCGCCACAACAGCCTACCCAAGACAGTGCTGCAAGGAACATTGGAAGGTGGCCGCAGACGCGGACGACCAGCAAAGAACTGGATGGATAACATCAAAGAGTGGACCCGAATGGACAGCCCCTCCCTGATCAGAGCGGCAGAAGACAGACCTGGCTGGCGCTCTTTGGCCCGCAAGACGTCCATCATGTCTCCCCCACGACCATCCGGTCAAGGGAGAGAGTGAGAGTGAGTGAGAACCCCAGGATCACGAGTCCGGCGCTCTACCAACTGAGCTATTCCGGCCCCCTGCAGTGTACTTCTATTCTTTTATGGGAAATCGCTGAAGCGTTGATGTATAGTCTCACAGGATGTTACTTTGACATCGTGTTGTATGATCCCGTCTTTATTGTTTGTTGTAGGGTTGTCTGCTTGACGTTCGGCTGGTAGGCCAACTGTTGAGGCAGAGCTCATGGTTTTTGTCCTCCCGTCCTGCCAAAGCCGCGCTCTCCCTTTCTTCCTTCTCTGGCAACTTCCGCACTTAGGATAATCAAAACAATGCCAACACCACCAGTGCTACTACCACTACCATCAACAACTCTCTCTGTCTCTCTCATACACATATGCACGCACGCACCCACCCGCACCTGTCTAATACCACTTTGAAGTGGAAAGACGTTAAAATTAGGAACGAATGAACACACACACACACACACACAACACACACAGACACACACACACACACAGAGACACGGACACACACAGGCATGCACGCGTGCGCGCGCGCTCACGCGTAGAGAGAGAGAGAGAGAGAGAGAGAGAGAGAGAGAGAGAGAGAGAGAGAGAGAGAGAGAGAAAGAGAGAGAGAAATAAAGAGAAAGAAATAACACCACCGTTAAAAATCACACTGCTATCTGCCCTGTTTCAGAGATAAAGCCTGCACTCTTCCGTCACTGAGGTCCACGCCGCCACCGTGTGTGTGTGTGTGTGTGTGGTGTGTGTGTGTGGGTGGTGGGTGGGTGGGTGGGTTGGGTGTGCATGAGGAGAGGGGGAGAGCGGGTGGCCCAACGGTCTATGCTTTCCTCTGCAACTACCCAGCATGGAACGCCGCGGCCCCGTGTTCCAGCCGGCGAGGGAACAGCAGCACGTGGATGATGGGGTGTTGGCCGTCTTCTTGCTTCTGTCCATCTTGTTCTTCGCCCTGGTCAACGAGGTTTTGAAGTGGGCGTCCCGACACTTCGTCGCTTTGAAAATGACGTCACAGTGGCGCTGGCGTAATCTGGCGGTGTCGTGGGTCCACGCGAATTTTTGCGCCATTGGTTGTTTGTATTAGTGAGTGTCATTACATGCATTCTTTTTTTGTTTGTTTGGTTGTTGAAATAATCGCGCGTGGGTGCTGCCCATTCGTTGGTCAGTTTAAAGATCTGTTCACACACATGTGGTGCTATAAGGTGTGTGTGTGTGTGTGTGTGTGTGTGTGTGTGTGTGTGTGTGTGGTGCGTGCGTGCGTGCGTGTGTGTGTGTGTGTGTGTGTGTGTGTGTGTGTGTGTGTGTGTGTGTGTGTGCTTGTTTG
>CM065739.1:3822854-3825354 GCA_033310375.1 Conus canariensis
ATTCTTGTGCCACACCACCACACAAAGTTTGACGCGACTCCGACTTTCCGTTCGGAAGATATCCTTGCGACAGACAGAAAAAAAACACAACAAAAAAACAACAACAAAAAAAACAGAACGCGACGAATTTATACTTCTTTGCCAGTGGAACTGGGCAAAGAACAATTAAAAAATATATCGGACAAAACGGTCGCTTACACAGAGCCGGCCGTTTTGACCAACCAGGCCGTTTTGTCTGACAAAAAAATTGAAAGTCGGACAAAAAAGCCGGGTTTTAGCCGGCCGTTTTGTCCGACCCGGCCGTTTTGTCCAACCTCGGACAAAACGGCCGGGTCGGACAAAACGGCCGGCTACAAGCGCTCTTATACTGAATACCCTTGATGCAAGGTGTTGCTGTATATGTGCTATAGAAGTGCCCTTGAATGATTAGAAAGGTGAAAAAAGATAGACGTACTGAGATAATCAAGTGGTGGGCATGTGTGGTATGTGCTCGTGTGTAGTGGGTGGGTGGGTGGATGAATCACTGTACTTGCCTGTGGCAAAAAGAGGGGATATGAAGGGGAGTGGGGGGGGGGGGGGAGCGGCGGTGAGACAGCCTAAAGATGTGCAAACATATGTACAGTAAATTGGTAGATGTGAACATAGACCGGAAAAGCAGACAAATGCATACATTTAATGTTGCATACATACACGCTGATACGCAGGCGACAGATGAATATACAGACAGACATACAGACAGACAAAACAAATCCATTGCGGTGTACGCTGTTGGGCCATGAAGACGTGCACAGTGTCTCCAGCAGCTCAAAGTGCTCTGCCCTTGACGCCGATCGGATCTAATCAGGACCTGAACAGCAGACCTCGCTGACGTCAGTGAAAACCTTGGCGATGCTGCGTGCTTGTTCAGCTGACCACGTGACGAATGATGGCTGGCCACGTGCCAGGCCTTTGGGCGGCCTTCAACGTCAGACTGGTCCAGGCCGGTTGGACTCCTGACATGGAACACTGTGGCAATGAGGGTGTCTCTGTTCAAACCATTGGCAACTCCTATAGGCTGCCAGTCGATAATTCATGGCAATGAGGATATCTCTGTTCAAACCATGGGCAACTCCTGTAGGCTGCCAGTCGATAATTCATGGGAATGAGGGTGTCTCTGTTCAAATCATGGGCAACTCCTGTAGGCTGCCAGTCGATAATTCATGGGATGAGGATGTCTCTGCTCAAATCATGGGCAACTCCTGTAGGTTACTGGTCGGCAAATCATGGGAAGGAGGGTGTCTCTGTTCAAATCATGGGCAACTTCTGTACGTTACTGATCGGCAAATCATGGGAAAGAGGACGTCTTTGTTCAAATCATGGGCAACTCCTGTACGTTACTGATCGGCAAATCATGGGAAAGAGGGTGTCTGTGTTCACCTTGCAGACAGCATGTAGGCTACCAGTCAGCAAATCATGGGCAGCCTCTGGGAGAGTGCCAGGCTGATCCGCCAACATCACAGGACGAACTACTGGGTGGCCACAGGGAAATCATGGCCAGAGCCACAGTGGATCCTGACAGGGCTTTCCCAATGGAAGGGCCCAATGGGAAACTGTGCGGACGGTTGGCTGCATGCCCCCCCCCCACCTCCTCACACCCCCCTCCCCCATTCCCTGGGCAGCTCGCCTTTCAGATTGTTCCATTGTAGATCACGTTGGTGTGCTTCAGTCCACTCGTGTCGCTGTCATTCTTCCAGCATGAAGCGTGTCTCCGTATGTCATCTGCAAGGATCCTCTGTTGTTGTTTTTTTTCCCCCAGGAACAGGTACTGACCGTTCAGAGATGTTGATCCAACATGAGCTGTATTTTCCACACACACATATTCCTTTTCTATCGTGCACAGAGTCCACACACCGAATCAGCCGATGCGGCCCCAATGCAGATTGTCTGGGCATGTCCTACTTCTGCAGTTCCCCACGTAGACAATCGTTTGATGGCACCAAGAGCTATTTCACGTGTGTGTGTGTGTGTGTGTGTGTGTGTGTGTGTGTGTGTGTGTGTGTGTGTGTGTGTTCGTGTATGTGTGTGTGTGTGTGTGTGTGTGTGTGTTTGTGTGTGTGTGTGTTTGTGTAGTGAGTGTGTGTGTGTGTGTGTGTGTGTGTGTGTGTGTGTGTTGTGTGTGAGTGTTTGTTGTGTGTGTTGTTGTGTGTGTGTGTGTGTGTGTGTGTGTGTGTGTGTGTGTGTGTGTGTGTGTGTGTTTGTAGTGTGTGTGTGCGTGTGTGTATGTGTGTGTGTGTGTTTGTACTGTGTGTGTGTGTGTTGTATTTGTGTGTGTGTATGTGCGTTGTGTGTGTTTTGTGTATGTGTGTGTGTGTTTGTGTGTGTCAGCGCATTGGGCTAATGCGTAGGTCAGACATCCGCTGAGTCGTAGCCACGAGACCCTCTTCTTCAATTGTCTCATCTTTGTTGTTAATTCATTTATCCATCAGCTTCAAATCATACGTAGCGTGGTCTCACAACTTAG
>CM065739.1:3830354-3852841 GCA_033310375.1 Conus canariensis
TCTTGCTTCCTAACCATACTGCTTGTGTTTTACTACTGTTCATATGCAGTCCTGACACTCTACCAAAGCGATCAAGAAGAAGTATAGTTTTTTCAAATGAAGTTTTATCTCCTATATTAAATAACTGAGTATCATCGGCAAACTGAGAAATTTTGTGTTCAGTGTCACCGATATGAATTCCTTTGATCAATTCCTCTTCCTTAATCATTATTGCCAAAATTTCCGCACAAAGAATAAACAAATATGGGGAAAGTGGGTCTCCTTGTCTGCATCCTCTTTCTACCTGAAACCACTGGGAAGTATTTCCATTAACAATAACTGTTGACTTTATATTTTTGTAAAACGTCTCAATCCATCGACAAATACTTTCTCCAAAGCCATATCCTCTTAAGATCTTAAACATAAACTTCCAACTTAAAGAATCAAAAGCTTTTTCAAAATCAATGCTTAGAAGTAAACCTGGAATATTCTTTGCATCTAGATAAGTAATTAAATCATATATTAATCTCAAGTTGTTGCCTATGTATCTGTTGGCCATAAAACCAGACTGATCTTCATTTATCAACTGTGGTAAAACCTTTTTTATTCTGTTTGAAATGCATGAAGAACCTATCTTATAGACAACATTCAGGAGAGATATAGGGCGCCAGTTCTGAATATAATCTTTCGGTTTATCACCTTTGGGAATACAAGTGATCAATCCTTCTTTTTGTGTTGTGGACAGTTCTCCATCCTTGTATGCTTCATTTAAAGCTCTCACTACAAAAGGCCCAATCTGTTTCCAAAAAAACTTAAAGAATTCTGCACTAAATCCATCTGTCCCTGGACTTTTACCGTTCTGCATGTTTTTTAATGCAAAACCTGCCTCCTCTAAAGTAATTTCGCCTTCTAATAATCGCTCTTCTTCTTTCGATAGTTTGGGAACATTTCTTATAAGGTCCGAGATTTCACATTCTTCTACGTCCTTTTCCTTGTATAAGTTTTCATAAAAACACTTAACTTCCTTCATGATATCTTTCTGGTTTTCAGTGGAATGTCCATCTTTGGTTACTAATCTTGTCATCTGTTTGCTAATATAATTTCTTTTCTCAAGATTACAAAAATATTTCGAAACCTTCTCCCCCTCTGCAATCCATCTGGCTTTTGATCTCAACAATACTCCTTCCATTCTCCTCTCTCGTATGGCTTCGAGTTCTGTATTCATTTCTTTAAGCATGATAATTTCATTTTCAGTTATATTTTCTGTATTTTCTAATGTTTCAATATCTTTTATTAGTTTGTTTTCATGGTCTTTCATTTTCTTGTTTTTCATAGTAGCATAAGCAACTGTTTTTGCACGGATTTTCATCAGCATAAAATCAAGGAAAAGTTTGTCGGAGACTTGTAACTGTATTTCTGATTTAGGGACATCCTTTATTGTTGTTCTGTCGTAGTGAGCAGTTGCATACTCACTAATAACATCAAAAATTTCTGAATTTATTTCTTCTACGTAGCATTTATCCCTAAGTAAAGAGGAGTTAAATTTCCAAAAATTATGAATTTTTTCGGTTTTGCCGAATTTTAGCGTTAATGTTACCATGGAGTGGTCAGAACGGTATCCTGGAAGAATATCAGTATTTTCAAAGTACCAGAACAAAGTGTCTGATAATAGAAAAAAATCGAGCCTACTTTGCTTTAAAGGAGTTAATTTTCTCCAGGTATAGCGTCTGCATTCTGGATTGTTTTCCCTCCAAACATCAGATAATCCACATTCTTCAGTCATTTTCTGTAGTTCTTCTCTAGCTTTAGGATTATTAACCTGTTTATAATTACAACAATCGATATGTGGATCTATCGCAATATTCCAGTCTCCCACTGCAATGATATTATGATTCTTATAACTCTTGATTTTATCTTTTAACACTCTATAAAACAATGGATCGTCTCTATTCGGACCATAAACATTAACTAAAAGTATTTCCTTTTCCATTGTAGAGAAGGATATAATCATGAAATTACCATTTTCATCACGGTATATATTTCTTATTTTAAATTCGAAGTTGTTTGAAAACAGGACTGCTACTCCTCTTGCATTTGATCGAAAGGACGCAAAGAAGCATTCAAATCCCCATTCAGATTTTACATATTTTTCCAATTTATTATTGAAATGAGTATCTTGGAGACAATAGATAGAGAATTTTTTTTGTTTTAGATAGTGAAACACATCTCTTCGTTTATACATGTCTCCCAGACCTTGGCAGTTTAATGACAAAATCGTGATACTGTCCATGGTTGGTAATACCTTTCTTTACTAAAGACAGCTGTAAGCACAAGAATCAAGTCAAAAATGGGATAACAAGTGTCCAAGTTTTCACAGTTTGTTTGTAAGCTCCAGTAATTAGGAACAATAGCAGAAAATGTTACGACTTGATGAAATTCACTAAGAAGAGACAAAAGAAACAAGTTTCTTTCACAGACATTGCCCATCGTTTTCAAAAAGCAGTTTTCGCCATTAAACACACACACATACATCACAAAAGGTTAAACAGTTCTAGAGGGGAAAAAAAAAAGAAAAAGAAAAAAAAGCAGCAAATCAGAAAATTTCAGGTGCCGGTGTTGATCGTTGATTCACGGCAGAAGAAGTGTCTCTATGAGCAGAGTCATGTCATAGCGTTCAGATTTTTCACAAACTTCATATTCACAATATATACTTACAATTGATAGCAATCGGAAACATTCATTATCTTTAAGCGTTCCATCCATGAATAGATGGTAACTCCCATAAATAGTAGGCTATTTGTGCTGATCGTGCAGATTTTTCTATAAACGTTTGATATGAAGAACTGAATAGTAAAGATGACATGTTAATACAGCGATGAGTCTTCCTCTATAAATCAAATAAACATGTACATGGCTAGAAACGATAACATGCTGGCAATTACATAGCAACAAGGTTCAATCTCGTTTCCAAAGCTCATTAAGCATTTCGGTGACCAGTGACATAGAACACATGAGGAAACATACACACTCCCAAATGCACGCACGCGGCGCACTCGTACACATGCACACACGCGCACGCACGCACGCACGCACGCACGCACACACACACACACACACACACACACACACACACACACACACACACACACACACACACACACTAAATATATAGGGTCTCCATCAACTGTACTTGTTATCCAGTCTGTGAATCAATCAAAAAACAAATCCTATTACATTGCGTGAAAGGAAACCATGAATAAGCCAGCCACTGACAAACTAGGAATGAAGTAGTTACCAATAAAGTCAGTCAAACAAACAATAAGCCAGCCACTGACAAACTAGGAATGAAGTAGTTACCAATAAAGTCAGTCAAACAAACAATAAGCCAGCCACTGACAAACTAGGAATGAAGTAGTTACCAATAAAGTCAGTCAAACAAACAATAAGCCAGCCACTGACAAACTAGGAATGAAGTAGTTACCAATAAAGTCAGTCAAACAAACAATAAGCCAGCCACTGACAAACTAGGAATGAAGTAGTTACCAATAAATCAGTCAAACAAACAATAAGCCAGCCACTGACAAACTAGGAATGAAGTAGTTACCAATAAAGTCAGTCAAACAAACAATAAGCCAGCCACTGACAAACTAGGAATGAAGTAGTTACCAATAAAGTCAGTCAAACAAACAATAAGCCAGCCACTGACAAACTTAGGAATGAAGTAGTTACCAATAAAGTCAGTCAAACAAACAATAAGCCAGCCACTGACAAACTAGGAATGAAGTAGTTACCAATAAAGTCAGTCAAACAAACAATAAGCCAGCCACTGACAACATAGGAATGAAGTAGTTACCAATAAAGTCAGTCAAACAACAATAAGCCAGCCACTGACAACTAGGAATGAAGTAGTTACCAATAAAGTCAGTCAAACAAAACAATAAGCCAGCCACTGACAAACTAGGAATGAAGTAGTTACCAATAAAGTCGTCAAACAAACAATAAGCGCCACTGACAAAACAGGAATGAAGTAGTTACCATAAAGTCAGTCAAACAACAATAAGCCAGCCACTGACAAACTAGGAATGAAGTAGTTACCAATAAAGTCAGTCAAACAAACAATAAGCCAGCCACTGACAAACTAGGAATGAAGTAGTTACCAATAAAGTCAGTCAAACAAACAATAAGCCAGCCACTGACAAACTAGGAATGAAGTAGTTACCAATAAAGTCAGTCAAACAAACAATAAGCCAGCCACTGACAAACTAGGAATGAAGTAGTTACCAATAAAGTCAGTCAAACAAACAATAAGCCAGCCACTGACAAACTAGGAATGAAGTAGTTACCAATAAAGTCAGTCAAACAAACAATAAGCCAGCCACTGACAAACTAGGAATGAAGTAGTTACCAATAAAGTCAGTCAAACAAACATAAGCCGCCATGACAAACTAGGAATGAAGTAGTTACCAATAAAGTCAGTCAAACAAACAATAAGCCAGCCACTGACAAACTAGGAATGAAGTAGTTACCAATAAAGTCAGTCAAACAAACAATAAGCCAGCCACTGACAAACTAGGAATGAAGTAGTTACCAATAAAGTCAGTCAAACAAACAATAAGCCAGCACTGACAAACTAGGAATGAAGTAGTTACCAATAAAGTCAGTCAAACAAACAATAAGCCAGCCACTGACAAACTAGGAATGAAGTAGTTACCAATAAAGTCAGTCAAACAAACAATAAGCCAGCCACTGACAAACTAGGAATGAAGTAGTTACCAATAAAGTCAGTCAAACAAACAATAAGCCAGCACTGACAAACTAGGAATGAAGTAGTTACCAATAAAGTCAGTCAAACAAACAATAAGCCAGCCACTGACAAACTAGGAATGAAGTAGTTACCAATAAAGTCAGTCAAACAAACAATAAGCCAGCCACTGACAAACTAGGAATGAAGTAGTTACCAATAAAGTCAGTCAAACAAACAATAAGCCAGCCACTGACAAACTAGGAATGAAGTAGTTACCAATAAAGTCAGTCAAACAAACAATAAGCCAGCCACTGACAAACTAGGAATGAAGTAGTTACCAATAAAGTCAGTCAAACAAACAATAAGCCAGCCACTGACAAACTAGGAATGAAGTAGTTACCAATAAAGTCAGTCAAACAAACAATAAGCCAGCCACTGACAAACTAGGAATGAAGTAGTTACCAATAAAGTCAGTCAAACAAACAATAAGCCAGCCACTGACAAACTAGGATGAAGTAGTTACCAATAAAGTCAGTCAAACAAACAATAAGCCAGCCACTGACAAACTAGGAATGAAGTAGTTACCAATAAAGTCAGTCAAACAAACAATAAGCCAGCCACTGACAAACTAGGAATGAAGTAGTTACCAATAAAGTCAGTCAAACAAACAATAAGCCAGCCACTGACAAACTAGGAATGAAGTAGTTACCAATAAAGTCAGTCAAACAAACAATAAGCCAGCCACTGACAAACTAGGAATGAAGTAGTTACCAATAAAGTCAGTCAAACAACAATAAGCCAGCCACTGACAAACTAGGAATGAAGTAGTTACCAATAAAGTCAGTCAAACAAACAATAAGCCAGCCACTGACAAACTAGGAATGAAGTAGTTACCAATAAGTCAGTCAAACAAACAATAAGCCAGCCACTGACAAACTAGGAATGAAGTAGTTACCAATAAAGTCAGTCAAACAAACAATAAGCCAGCCACTGACAAACTAGGAATGAAGTAGTTACCAATAAAGTCAGTCAAACAAACAATAAGCCAGCCACTGACAAACTAGGAATGAAGTATTACCATAAAGTCAGTCAAACAAACAATAAGCCAGCCACTGACAAACTAGGAATGAAGTAGTTACCAATAAAGTCAGTCAAACAAACAATAAGCCAGCCACTGACAAACTAGGAATGAAGTAGTTACCAATAAAGTCAGTCAAACAAACAATAAGCCAGCCACTGACAAACTAGGAATGAAGTAGTTACCAATAAAGTCAGTCAAACAAACAATAAGCCAGCCACTGACAAACTAGGAATGAAGTAGTTACCAATAAAGTCAGTCAAACAAACAATAAGCCAGCCACTGACAAACTAGGAATGAAGTAGTTACCAATAAAGTCAGTCAAACAAACAATAAGCCAGCCACTGACAAACTAGGAATGAAGTAGTTACCAATAAAGTCAGTCAAACAAACAATAAGCCAGCCACTGACAAACTAGGAATGAAGTAGTTACCAATAAAGTCAGTCAAACAAACAATAAGCCAGCCACTGACAAACTAGGAATGAAGTAGTTACAATAAAGTCAGTCAAACAAACAATAAGCCAGCCACTGACAAACTAGGAATGAAGTAGTTACCAATAAAGTCAGTCAAACAAACAATAAGCCAGCCACTGACAAACTAGGAATGAAGTAGTTACCAATAAAGTCAGTCAAACAAACAATAAGCCACCACTGACAAACTAGAATGAAGTAGTTACCAATAAAGTCAGTCAAACAAACAATAAGCCAGCCACTGACAAACTAGGAATGAAGTAGTTACCAATAAAGTCAGTCAAACAAACAATAAGCCAGCCACTGACAAACTAGGAATGAAGTAGTTACCAATAAAGTCAGTCAAACAAACAATAAGCCAGCCACTGACAAACTAGGAATGAAGTAGTTACCAATAAGTCAGTCAAACAAACAATAAGCCAGCCACTGACAAACTAGGAATGAAGTAGTTACCAATAAGTCAGTCAAACAAACAATAAGCCAGCCACTGACAAACTAGGAATGAAGTAGTTACCAATAACAGTCAGTCAAACAAACAATAAGCCAGCCACTGACAAACTAGGAATGAAGTAGTTACCAATAAAGTCAGTCAAACAAACAATAAGCCAGCCACTGACAAACTAGGAATGAAGTAGTTACCAATAAGTCAGTCAAACAAACAATAAGCCAGCACTGACAAACTAGGAATGAAGTAGTTACCAATAAAGTCAGTCAAACAAACAATAAGCCAGCCACTGACAAACTAGGAATGAAGTAGTTACCAATAAAGTCAGTCAAACAAACAATAAGCCAGCCACTGACAAACTAGGAATGAAGTAGTTACCAATAAAGTCAGTCAAACAAACAATAAGCAGCCACTGACAAACTAGGAATGAAGTAGTTACCAATAAAGTCAGTCAAACAAACAATAAGCCAGCCACTGACAAACTAGGAATGAAGTAGTTACCAATACAGTCAGTCAAACAAACAATAAGCCAGCCACTGACAAACTAGGAATGAAGTAGTTACCAATACAGTCAGTCAAACAAACAATAAGCCAGCCACTGACAAACTAGGAATGAAGTAGTTACCAATACAGTCAGTCAAACAAACAATAAGCCAGCCACTGACAAACTAGGAATGAAGTAGTTACCAATACAGTCAGTCAAACAAACAATAAGCCAGCCACTGACAAACTAGGAATGAAGTAGTTACCAATAAAGTCAGTCAAACAAACAATAAGCCAGCCACTGACAAACTAGGAATGAAGTAGTTACCAATAAAGTCAGTCAAACAAACAATAAGCCAGCCACTGACAAACTAGGAATGAAGTAGTTACCAATAAAGTCAGTCAAACAAACAATAAGCCAGCCACTGACAAACTAGGAATGAAGTAGTTACCAATAAAGTCAGTCAAACAAACAATAAGCCAGCCACTGACAAACTAGGAATGAAGTAGTTACCAATAAAGTCAGTCAAACAAACAATAAGCCAGCCACTGACAAACTAGGAATGAAGTAGTTACCAATAAAGTCAGTCAAACAAACAATAAGCCAGCCACTGACAAACTAGGAATGAAGTAGTTACCAATAAAGTCAATCAAACAAACCATCGACAGTAAAATGCACATTAGACAAATCCCAAGAAAGAGCCTGTCGCATTGAAACATAAACATAGCATGTAAACATAGCCTGTTAAAAAAACAACAACAAACAAACAAACAAACAACAAACAAACAATTTTTTTTTCTCAAATTGTCACACCGATCGACTTCAGTGTAGAAGTCTCTCCCCATCCCCCGCAATGCGCTCGAAAGAGAGAGAGAGAGAGAGAGAGAGAGAGAGAGAGAGAGAGAAATCCACGCGAACTCTTACCATCTGTTCAAATCGTGATCAACCATTGGTCAGTTTCCTGCGACCTTGATCAGTCAATGGGTCACCCGTTAGCAGTTGGTTGTTTCCCCCCCCCCCCCCCCCCCCATCTTTTCCCTTTCCATTTTGAGATGTTTGTTGAATGTGGGCGGTGGGGGAGGCATGGGGGGTGGGGGAAGGGGGAAGAGGGAGTAAAGAAGCAACACCAGAGGGGGACAGGGGTAGAAGACGGAAGGACAAAGAAAAACAGGAAACCGATAAAAAGAAGGAGTAAAGGAATGATCAAAGAAATAGAGAGAGAGAAAGGGGGGGGAGAGAGAGAGAGAGAGAGAAGGGGAAAGAAGGAGAGAGAGAGAGAGAGAGAGAGAGAGAGAGAGAGAGAGAGAGGAAGGGGAAAGAAGGAGAGAGAGAGAGAGAGAATGTGTGTGAAATTTTAGCAGGAGAAATGAAGTGGAAGAAAGAGATAACCGGAGGGGGGGAGGGGGGGGGGGCGAATCTGTAAAAAGGATTAGAACAAGGACAGAGCGAAGGAGAGAGTGGGGGGGGGAGGGGTAAAGAGAGAGGCTGAGAAGCAGAGAGAGGGAGGGAGGGGAAAAAAGAGAGAGGGAAGGGGGGAGGAGAGAGAGGGAGGGAAGAAGACAGAGAGCGACAGAGACAGAGAAGGGGAGGGAGGGGGAGAGGGATAGCAGGAAGAGAGAGAGGAAGGGCAAGAACAAGATAAAGAGAGAGACAGAGAAAGGGAGGGATGGTGGGAGAGGGAGAGCGGTAAGAGAGAGAGAGAGAGAGAGAGAGAGAGAGAGAGGGGGGGGGGAGGGAGCAAGACAGCGAGAGGGACAGACCCTGTCAGCTACACTAAGACTGCATACACTGTAACCAAAAAAAAAAAAAAAAAAAAAAAAAAAAAAAAAAGTCTGTCCAAGGAAGCAAGCACATCCAAAAATGTTAATAAAAATGAGGGAATTCAAACATCTATCCAACCGTAATTGTTAAACAATCAAAGCATCAATTAACTGAAAGAAGTCATGAACAAAATAACTGACCAATTAATCACGCAAGCATGTGAAGATATGAGTTGATTGGTTATCAGATTTGGCAAGAAAAAGTTATCAATCAATCACACAACAAGACTGGGATACACGTTGATCACTGCATTGAAATCAGTCATGTTATTCATCAATCAGTCATACAATCTATCAATGCATATAATGTGAACATATCTGACTAATTGAGCGTCTAATCAACAAGCAAAAAACATATCGAGTAAATCAATCGATCAACTGATTTGTTCTTCAATCAGTCATAATAAGTGTGAATGTATGCTGATCAATATATTTTCATTATTCAATCATTCAACTGATCAGAAAATCAATAATCCAATCAATTACTCAGTTACTTGATTAACCTATCAGCCAGCTATACATTTACTTCATCATGCAATCATCCAGATCATTAGTAACAGAATCAGTCAGTCAACAAACCCAACAATATGACCAGGAAGGAGAGAGGATAAAAAAAGGCTAACCACACAAACAACGCTACTAATTACACAAAGTATTAGCCTCTCAAAATGATACTCCCTCTCAAAATAATGCAGTAATCAGAAATAACTGACAAGATATGTATGCTGGGCGAGGGTAGGAAGGGGACAATCTAGGAGGGCAGGTTTAACCGTAATTGTCAATTTGTCAGCCAATCGATCAAACTAGGCATTCACTCCATCCACAACCAGTCGATCGATGAAAAAAAAAAAAAAAAAAAAAAAAGAAAGAAAAGAAAATTAATGAACCAAAGTAATCTACCTTACAGGTTTACACATCTACTGTATACTGACACAGTCACTATTCAATAAAAGCATTTTATGGGTTTTGGATTGATCAATTGTTTATCTGACCCGTTCATCCACTCACCTCTCATCAACTATTGGTCTTTAATAATGTACACAAAAGACCAGTCAATTGTCCGATCGATGAATGAGCAAATCAACAGATCAAACAGATCTTCCACTATCTAATCAATCAACTATCCGACCATCAAACTATTTCCAATATCCAATCGATCTTTTTAATCAATCATCGCATCAGTCTGTCACATAACCTGTCAGTCACCACTAATTCATTAGCCAAACACTCCACCAACACAATCAAACACAATCAAACATTACTACATTACAGCAACATTGATTTAACCGAGAATACAGCTTCTCAATAATCCACTGATGGGAAGCATTGTGGTATGTCTACAACATTAATAGAACGGAAGATGAAAATAGACATGTTTGTTTTGGAAAAAAAAAAGTAGTCAAGTAAACATAATGAAGAAGAGGGGAAAAAAAAAACGAAGTCACTTCCCTGTCTTTTCAATGTTTTTAGGAGTCCGTGTCTTCAGGGCTCATGTCACCTGGCTTCATCGCTCGTTTGAAGACTTCGTCAAGATCACTGTGGATTGTCAGTTTCACAACACGTCCATTTTTCACTTTCGCAAAAAGTTTTCCATTTACGCTCCAAGCCGACATTGTCAAGGAGTGATCCATTGCATGTTTCAGTACTTGATAGTTCATGTGCGTGAGATCCTCCCCAATCACAACACCTTTATGCTTTAGTCTGCGACGATTCCGAAGAATTTCGTCTCTCTTGCGTCTGTCGAAGAAGCGGACCAGGATGGGTCTGGCTCGGGCGCCACTCCTCTGGCCTGTACGGTGTGCCACCTCCACCTCCTCCTTGGTCGTCTTCACCCCCACACTGTCCGTAAAGATGCGCACTACCTTTTCGACACAGTCGTCTGCAGTTTCGTTTTGCTGTTCAGGCACGCGAAACACTCTGAGATTCCACCTTCTTGAGTATTGTTGTAAATCGTTCTGTTCTCTCTCACACTGTCTTAAACGGATATCCAAGTGTTTGACTGTATCCTTAGTGTGTTCGCTCTTCTTTTTTTCTTGTGCAACTTCTGTGTCTAATTTCTGTGCAATGCACTCAATATCTAACAAGCGTCCTTCGATCTTGCCTATTTTTTCTTTAAATGTATTTGTAAGGTTTTTTAATTCACCCCTCATCTCTTCCACGTCCGCCTTTGTCGACAGAGACGACAGTTTTTCGTTGATGGTGTCTATCGCTTCCTGTAATTTTGCATTTACACTGCTCAATGCTTCTTGGAAAGCCATCTCAGTAGTATTTGTCTCTGTTTCTGTTGTATTCGCTCTTTTCCTATCCTGTTTTTCACTTAAACTCGTGTCACTTTCGTCAGAGGTAGACGAATATACCCTTTTTTGTTTCTTAAGCAACCAAGCACCAATGTTGCTCATATCTTCGAAGAGCGATCAGGAATCCCACGAAGCACATAGAGCACATAATCCAAAACAACTGAATAGTTCAGCACAGTGACCGCTCACGTACATCCCTTTCTCGAATACACAGTTCCGCCATGTTGTTTACACTGAAGCGCTGTCTGCTTGCAATGACGAAACACTCTCTTCGCCGCTGAGGTTTAATCCCACATTAAAAATACTTGAAAATCATACTGACGGGTTCGTCTCACCGAGAGCCACACACTAATTTGCACAAAAACTTTCTTTAGCAAATAATTAATACACAAATTAAGTATAATAAGAAGAGACTGATGCCAACGCGTGCAGCCCTCATGAACGATCACTCACCTCCCCGACTCCAGCTTTTTTTTGTGGCAGTCAGGTATTTATTATTGAATGTTTATTTATTAGCAAACCGAAACCGTATTCCCGGTTAGGAGTGACTGAAGCTTCCTATCGCACTTGTGAAGGTTTTGTTTAAAAAAGAAAAGTATTTGTTGTGTTCTGTTATCCTATGACTTGATAGGGTAACAAAACGAAATGCTGTCGGAAAACATAGATGAAGTGAGTGTTAAAGGAAGTGGTCTTCAGAAAAAAAAAAAATTGTTTATCCTGTGACTTAACTAGTTATGAATTCATGTTGAAAAAATGTTAATTATTTCAATGTGGTTTAGCTAGACTTTGCGAGAAGAGGGAGAGTTTTGATGCTATGGATAATAAGCTCCCAGAGTGAGCGACATAGACTTTTTGCTGGTTTTTATTTTTGATGTGGATGAGTATTTAACTCACTCTTGATATACATACTGAATAATTATGTGTTGGTAAACAAGAGTGTTGTGGAAATCTTTGCCTTGCGTATGTTGAAGTAGATGAATCTTTTTGAAAAGAACCTTTTCAAAGTCTGGTGATTATATGAAATGAAATGAACATTCTTGAGTTACAAGAAAAGAAATGAACATTTTGTGAATTGACGGAAAACATTTATAGTTTGATGAAAAGTAATAATTAATTGTGTGTAATGAAAGTAATCATTAATTGTGTGTAATGAATTGTATTTATTGTTTATTGAAGAGGGTCTGGATGGAAATCCTTTCCCCAATTTGGAAAACTAAATTCTGAAAAGTTTATATGGAAATCCTTTCCTGTGTAGTGTTGTGATTCCGGAAAAAAGGAATGTTGTAGTGTTACGATTCCGGAAAGGGAATGTTGTAGTGTTATGATTCCGGAAAAGGGAATGTTGTAATGTTGAAGAAAGAATATGCTGCTGTTTGTCTCAAGTTCTAGTGAAATATGATGTGGCTAATGAATATGAATGTAGTCGTGATTGTAATGAATAGTAGCCATGATAATCAAGGTGGTTAATCAGTTTCCCCCAGGTAGAAGTGCTCCCTGGACTGAGGGGGAGTGGCTGCCATTGTCCGAGGGTCAGGGCCGTAGTCACGTACTGCCCCCTTGTTCTCCGCCTTTTGTCGGCGTGGAGAGGTCGGCCTGAGTGCCGATAACCACCCTACCTGCCACTGCGCCCGGGACCGACTACCCACTGAGCCAGTTGGGCTGGAGACGCCGCTGCTGCCGAGCCAGAGCGCCGCTCCCGAGTTGAACCAGCGACCTGTTGGCCAGGTCGTCGTTGTGTTTGTGTGTGAGCCACAGCTCCTGTGTGAGACTGTCACCTCGTCGCCGGCAGAGACGCCGCGAGTGTGTAGAGTTTTTAGAGCCACAGCTCTGTAGTGATTTAAGTCCTGTGTTGGACTTGACTTGACGCAGTAGTCGCCGTCTTCGTCATCTGCGTCATCCTCCTCGTCTCGTCGCTTCCATTGTCTCGCCGTTTTCGTCGTCGGTGACGTCGTCTTCGTCGACGCTGGAACCAGTGGCACTAATAGTTAGCTATATATTGATATATTTTGTGTGTACGCCTAATGGTTGGCGTGCCGACCTGTTAATGTTATATGTTTGTCTGATGGCTCGGGCAGCAAAAACAAAAAAAAAGGAAGTGTTGTTCTGTTGCCTGGCTGTCAATGTTCGGGTGAGTGGGTGTGTGTATGAGAATTAGAAAAGTCGTGCATGCATCCATAATTTCTGTGTGAGTCAGACAGTCAGACACCTGCAGACACACCCATACCATCCGTAACAGCCATTAGGTGTCCCACGGAGAACACACTCACTGGAACATGGAAGGTCCACACACCTTACAGATGCAGGGAAGGGAAGGGTCAGAACACACTCACTGGAACATGGAAGGTCCACACATCTTACAGTTGCAGGAAAGGAAAGGGGCAGAGCCACATGTTCACCTAGCACACAGTGAGACATTCCAGAGCCAGCTGAATGAGATGAAAAGGATCTGGGGAAAGTGCCTCAAGGTCACAAAATCTGACGTTGTTGAGATTCTTCTAGCACAAGCAAGAAACTGGCTGCATGATATGTATCAAGGTATGAGCTCTGTGCGGTTGCATGCTGATGTGCGGTAGCATATTTGCTTCATGGACCTCTGCATACACAGGTGGAAGTGCAGCTTTCTTCCAAGAGTGTGTCTCAAGGCAAGGCGATGATGAAGTTGAAGAATTTCTATTTGGAGTTGGAAGAATATATCCGTAGAATTTTCTCAAGGGGCCTGTCTTGTCTTCGGAGACAGGAAAGCGAAAACAGTGTAGGATTGACGTAGTCAGTGGTCAGGGGCAGTGAGACGTTATTGGAGAGGGGAGACTAACGACAGAAGAATGTGGCTGTTGCAGCGTGACATCAGCCCTCCTCCCACCCTGGCTCACGTACTCTTTCTGCACACCATGTCCCGAAGAAAGACTTGGCCATCACCCACTGGTTGGGTTCACTACCAAATCAGTTAGATCACCGCTCCCTGGACCTCAAATTCCACCAGCCATTGAGTTCATACACCAGAACCAGATGCCAAACCCCTGCTGTTGATATCGGTAGCGATCTTCAAACGGTATAAGTCCCAACAGGGCTCAACCTTAATTAAGAAGGACTGTTAACAAAGGCCCACTTACAAGATTCAATATGCAGACGGCTGCAGCCGTTTTTGAAACAACACAGGTGGCGAGGCGTTCCTGCCCTGAACTTAGCAGAGGAGACCTGACTGACCACATCACAGAGGGACTTGCAGAAGCAGCAGAAGGGCTCCTATGGTAAAGCAAGAGCAAGGACAAAGTGTTGGTCAGTGGCAACATTCTCCTTTTTTCCATGCTGAAGACCAGTCAACAGGAGAGAGATCCCAGAGATCCCAGAGATGCCAGAGGTTGACCAACAGAGACGTCCGAAGGGCTGAGGCTTTCCGAGGCAATCCAAGCATAGGACAGTAACGCCTGATGTAAAATCACATCAGCACAACGCCGTTTTGTACATGGTTACATTCTTAGAATGTCTGTAACAGTAACGCCTGGTGTAAAATCACATCAGCACAACCCCGTTTTGTACATGGTTACATTCTTAGAATGTCTGTAACAAGTGATAATGATTCAAACAACTTAGACGTTTGTTTTTGAGTTATTGTAGACATGTCTTGTATTGCACACTATTCTTATCAGCCCTCTCTCTTCCTCCCATCCACCCAATCCCCCCCCCCCCCTTCACATTGCCCCCTCTCCCTGTAATCCCCCGCCCCATGCCCCCTCCCTCTCCCGCCCCCATCCCCTCCACACACACAGACAAGGGAGTGATAAAAACAGGACGGGACATGAGTTATCAGGATGACGTAAGACGTGACAGGACAGGACAGGGAATCGTAGAATAGGACAGGACAGAACAGGACGAGACAGGACGACATGGAATCGGAAGATGAGACAGGATAGAACAGGAGGAGACAGGACCGACCAGGGAATTGAAAGATGGTACATAGGACTTCAGTGCATGAGAGAGGACAGGACAGGGAATTGAAGGATGGTACATAGGACTTCATTGCATGAGAAAGGACAGGACAGGGAATTGAAGGATGGTACATAGGACTTCAGTGCATGAGAGAGGACAGGACAGGGAATTGAAGGATGGTACATAGGACTTCATTGCATGAGAGAGGACAGGACAGGGAATTGAAGGATGGTACATAGGACTTCAGTGCATGAGACAGGACAGGACAGGGAATTGAAGGATGGTACATAGGACTTCATGCATGAGAGAGGACAGGACAGGGAATTGAAGGATGGTACATAGGACTTCATTGCATGAGAGAGGACAGGACAGGGAATTGAAGGATGGTACATAGGACTTCATTGCATGAGAGAGGACAGGACAGGGAAGTTGAAGGATGGTACATAGGACTTCAGTGCATAGAGAGAGACAGGACAGGGAATCGTAGGATGGGATATGAGGAGATGATGATACAGACAGGACGGTAATCAAGAGACGGAATAGGAGAGGACCGGATGAGGACAACCAGGATACACAATCGCAGGATGGGACAACCCAGGATACACAATCGCAGGAGGACAACCCAGGATGCACAATGACAGGATGGACAACCCAGGATGCACAAATCGCAGGATGGTACAAACCCAGGATGCAGCAATCGCAGGATGGAACAACCAGTGATGCACAATCGCAGGAATGGAACAACCAGGATGCACGATCACAGGATGGACAAACCCAGGATGCACAATCGCAGGATGGGACAAGACAGTTAGGGCTGGACAGAGAAGAACAGGTCAAGAAGTGCACGCTGGAACAGGAAGGCTGCGTCAGACCAGGACAGACCACTGGCAAACGCGCGAGCAGCTGTCCGCCAAGTTTACACAGGAGTTAAGCTTCAAATCCGATGAAGTTCCCAACAGTCCGTATGCATGAGAGGTCGTAGGACAGTTAGCGGCCGGTATCACGCCAATGTCCGCGGACACTTGACCAGACCTTGTGGCAATGGTAACTGATTATCATGAAAGGGTAGCCTCTCACTTAAACTGACATGACAACCCCCTAGTGATTGGTACGACACGAATCTTGTAACAACCCCCTAATGATTCGTACACGAATCTTGTAACAACCCCCTAGTGATGGTACGACACGAATTTGTAACAACCCCTAGTGATTGATACGACACGAATCTTGTAACAACCCCCTAATGATCTTGTAAACACGAATCTTGTTAACAACCCCATAGTGATTGGTACACGAATCTTGTTAACAACCCCAAGTGATTGGTACACGAATCTTGTTAACAACCCCCTAGTGATTGTCGTTGTTAACTGATTACGAATCATGTAACAACCCCCTAGAGATTGGTACGACACGACTCTTGTAACAACCCCTATTGTCTGGTACACGAATATGTAACATCCCCTAGTGATTAGCAGACACGAATCTTGTAACAACCCCCTAGTGATTGGTACGACCGAATCTTGTAACAACCCCTAGTGATTGGTAACGACTTTAAAACCCCTGTAAACGATCTGTAACAACCCCCTAGTGATTGGTACAACGAATCTTGTAACAACCCCCTAGTGATTGCGTACACGAATCTTGTAAAACCCCTAAGTGATTGGTAACACGAATCTGTAACAACCCCCTATGTAACAACCCCCTAGTGATTGGTACACAGAATCTTGTAACAACCCCTATGATTGGTACACGAATCTTGTAACAACCCCCTAGTGATTGGTACAGAATCTTGTAACAACCCCTAGTGATTGGTACACGAATCTTGTAACAACCCCTAGTGATTGGTACGACACGAATCTTGTAACAACCCCTAGTGATTGGTACACACGAATCTTGTAACAACCCCCTAGTGATTGTACAACGAATCTTGTAACAACCCCCTAGTGATTGGATACAACGAATCTTGTAACAACCCCCAGTGATTGTACAACGAATCTTGTAACAACCCCCATAGTGATTGATCGACACGAATCTTGTAACAACCCCCTAGGATTGGACGACACGAATCTTGTAACAACCCCCTAGTGATTGGTACAACGAATCTTGTAACAACCCCCTAGTGATTGGTACGACACGAATCTTGTAACAACCCCCTAGTGATTGATACACGATCTTGTAACAACCCCCTAGTGATTGTACAGAATCTGTAACACCCCTAGTGATGGACACGAATCTGTAACAACCCCGAGTCATGTACAAGAATCTTGTAACAACCCCTAGTGATTGGAACACGAATCTTGTAACAACCCCCTAGGATTGGTACGACACGAATCTTGTAACAACCCCCTAGTGATTGGTACACGAATCTTGTAACAACCCCTAGTGATTGGTACAAGAATCTTGTAACAACCCCCTAAGTGATTGGACGACACGAATCTTGTAACAACCCCTAGTGATTGACACACGAATTGTACAAAAAAACCCCAAAACCCCAGTGATGGTACGACACGAATCTTGTAACAACCCCCTAGTGATTGTTACACAGAATCTTGAACAACACCCTAGTGATTGGATACACGAATCTTGTAACAACCCCCTAGTGAATGTACACGAATCTTGTAACAAACCCCCTAGTGATCGGTACGACAGACAATCTGTAACAACCCCCTAGTGATTGGACACGAATCTTGTACAACCCCTAGTGATTGGTACATCGAATCTTGTAACAACACCCTAAGATTGGTACGACACGAATCTTTACTCTGAAAATGTCGTCAGGAAAGTCCAAAGGACGAGGATGTCCCTACACAATACAGACGGCAGCTGTCACTCTAACAAGCCGGCTTCACAGTCCAATTGAACCACCGGCTCACGCCTTTACCGCAGACTGGTGAATGCAATAACACAGACAGCAGGGAACAAGTGGATGACACAGAGGTACGGAGAGCCGAGACACAGAACAGAGAAGAGCGAACGAACAGGTCATGGAAGAGAAAACAGCGGACAGAGAAGCACTAAACAAGAACAGAAGAAAGGAGAAAAAACCGATGAATGCTGAAGTGTGTGACAGGACCACACACACACACCACACCACACACACCACACCACACCACACCAACACCCCACACACACCCACACACACCAGAAAGGGGGAAGGGAGTCACGCCAAAAGGAAAACAAACTTGAAAGGACAGTGGGACAGGAGGGGGCGGGGCAGGTGAGAACAGACAAAACAAGGGAGGGAAAAGGGAAGCCAACCCGCAACCCATCCAACTTCCCTCCACCCCCCCCCCCCCCCCCCTTTTCACCTCTGCCACCTCCTCCCAGCCCCCAACAGCCCACCTATCCATCTTTGCCTTATCCCATTCTACTCCCATACAACCATTCACCATCCCAACAACTCATCACATCACCCATCACAACCATTCACCATCCTACTTCACCCATCACAACCATTCACATCCTACTCCACTCCCCACAATCACACACACTCCATCACAACCATTCACCATCCTACTCCCTCACAACTCATTCACCATCTACTCCCATCACAACCCATTCACCATCCTACTCCATCACACCATTCACCATCCTACTCCCCACACAACCCAATTCACCATCCTACTCCATCACAACCCATTCACCACCTACTCATCACCCCATCACAACTCATCACCACCCACTCACACAACCCATTCACCATCCTACTCCCATCACAACTCATTCACTACCTACTTCCCATCACAACCCATTCACCAACCTATTTCATCACAACTCATTCACAATCCTACTCATCCAACCTCCCATCACAACCCATTCACCATCCATACTACCCACTCCACCATCACATCACCCAAACATTCACCATCCTACTCCATCACAACCTTCACCATTACTAACTTCTACCATCACACCCATCACCATCCTACCCATCACAACCATCACCATCCTACTTACACAACTCATCCCAATCCATCACAACTATCACATCCTACTCTCCCATCACAATCATTCACCATCTACTCCATCACAACCCTTCACATCCTACTCCTCACACAACCATTCACATCCTACTCCATCTCACCATCCACACCTATCAATCAATATCACCACCACTCACCATCACAACTCCCACCACCACATCCCATCAACAACCATCACTATCCAGCCATCAAACTCATTCGACATCTACTCACCACACAACTCATTCACACCTACATCCAATCACAACTAATTCACATCCTACTCATCACAACCTCACACACTCATCCACTATTCACCATCCACTCACCCATCACAACTATTCACCATCCACCCCCCCCACAACTCATCACCATCCTACCCACCATCACACCATTCACCATCCTACTCCATCACAACCATCACCATCCTACCCATCACAACTCATTAAACACAGTCCATAAACCAACACAAACTCAACCACCACCTCACTCCACTCCCATCACAACTCATTCCACCCTCTACTTCCCCCATCACAACTCATCACCATCCACTTCCCCATCACAACTCATTCACCATCCACTCCCATCACAACTCATTCACCATCCTACTCCCATCACAACCATTCACCATCCTACTCCCATCACAACTCATTCACCATCCTACTCCCCCATCACACTCATTCACCATCCTACTCCATCACAACCATCACCATCCTACTCCCCATCACAACCATTCACCATCCTACTCCCCCATCACAACTCATTCACCATCCACTCCCCATCACAACTCATTCAACATCCTACTCCCCCATCACAACTCATTCACCATCCATACCCCATCACAACCCATTCACCATCCTACTCCCATCCAACTCATTCACCATCCTACCCCCCCATCACAACTCTTCACCATCCACTACCCCATCACAACCCATTCACCATCCTACTCCCTCCATCACAACCATTCACCACCTACTCCCTCACACCACTCATTCACCATCCACTTCCACCACACACCATCACCATCCTACTCCATCACAACCATTCACCATCCTACTCCCCATCACAACCATTCAACATCCTACTCCCCATCACAACCATTCACCACTACCCATCACAACCATTCACCTCCACTCCCATCACAACCCACCATCCACTCATCACACTCATTCCCATCCTACTCCATCACAACCATCACCATCCTACTCCATCACCCATTCCCATCCACTCCCCATCACAAACCCATTCACCATCCTATTTCCCCATCACAACCATTCACCATCCTACTCCATCACAACCATTCACCATCTACTTCCCATCACAACTCATCACCATCCTACTCCATCACAACCATTCACCATCCTACTCCCATCACAACTCTTCACCACACTCCATCACAACCATTCACCATCCTACTTCCCCCATCACAACCCATTCACCATCCTACTCCCCCATCACAACTCATTCACCATCCTACTTCCCATCACAACTCATCACCATCCTACTCCCCATCACAACCATCACATCCACTTCCATCACAACATACATCCAACTCCATCACAACTCATTCACCATCCTATTCCAACTACACCACATCCATCACAACCATTCACCATCCCCACCCCCATCACAACTATTCACCATCCTACTCCATCCACTTCACATCCACTCCCACACACCATTCACCATCCTACTTCCATCACAACCATTCACCATCCTATCCCCATCACAACCATTCACCATCCTACTCCATCACAACTCATTCACCATCCTATTCCATCACAACTCATTCACCATCCTACTCCCCCATCACAACTCATTCACCACCTACTCTCCATCACAACTCATTCACATCCTACTTCCCCATCACAACTCATTCACATCCTACTTCCATCACAATCATTCACCATCCTACTCCCCATCACAACTCATTCACCATCCTACTTCCATCACAACTCATTCACTCCTACTCCCCCATCACAACTCATTCACATCCTACTCCCCCCATCAACTTATTCACCATCCTACTCATCACAACCATTCACCATCCACTACTCCCCCATCAAACTCATTCACCATCCTACTCCCACAATCATTCACCATCTCTCCATCACAACTCATTCACCATCCTACTCCCATCACAACTCATTCACCATCCTACTCTCCCCATCACAACTCATTCACCATCCTACTCCCATCACAATCATTCACCATCTCTCCATCACAACCATTCACCATCCTACTCATCACAACTCATTCACCATCCTACTCCCCATCACACCATTCACCACCTACTCTCCATCACAACTCATTCACCATCCACTTCCATACAACTCATTCACCATCCTACTCCCACACCTCACCCCCCATCCCCACCCATCACGACCATTCACCATCCTACTCCATCACAACTCATTCACCATCCTACTCCCATCACAACTCATTCACCATCCTCTCCTCCATCACAACTCATTCACCATCCTACTTCAATCACAACTCATTCACCATCCTACTCCCATCACAACTCATTCACCATACCCACCTTCCCTCCCCCCATCACAACTCATTCACCATCCTACTTCCATCACAACTCATTCACCATCCTACTCCCATCACAACTCATTCACCATCCTACCCCCACCACCCCCCTCCCCTCCACCATCACAACTCATCACACATTACTCTATCCCCATCACAACTCATTCACCATCCTACTCCATCACAACTCATTCACCATCCTACTCCCCCATCAACAACTCAATTCACCATCCTACTTCCATCACAACTCATTCACCATCCTACTCCCATCACAACTCTTCACCATCCACTCCCATCACAACTCATCACCATCCTACTCCATCACAACCATTCACCATCCTACTCCCATCACACCCATTCCCATCCACTCCCCTCACAACTCATTCACCATCCTACTCCATCCAACTCATACCCCCCCTCACAACTCCAACCAACACATCCTCTATCCCCATCACACCATTCACCACTACTCCCATCACAACTCCCCACACTCCACACAATTTCACCATCCTACTCCATCACAACTCATTCACCATCCTACTCCCATCACAACCATTCACCATCCTACTCCATCACAACTCATTCACATCCTACTCCTAAACATTCACCTCCTACTCCCCCATCACAACATTCACCATCCTACTCCATCACAACCATTCACATCTACTCCCATCACAACTCATTCATCACCCATCCCTATCACCCACTCATCACAACTCATTCACCATCCTACTCCCCATC